>CM040423.1:75106412-75698369 GCA_022702705.1 Papilionanthe hookeriana x Papilionanthe teres
TATATATATATATATATATATATATATATATATATATATATATATATATATATATATATATATATATATAAACTAACATATTTTTGGTGCATCATATGCCTCTATTTGTCCTTACTATATTAAATTCTAAGCATTCCATTCCAACGCATTATCTAAGACACTACATGAGAAGGATAGTGTTTATATCTCGGAATTCTCCAAACTAATTTATCCAGATATGTTATCTTTAGAATTAATATTTGCATTTAGGAGTAGTTATTATCCTTACATTCAATAATCGCATTTAGGAATTGTTGCTAGATAAAACATCATCTTAATAACCCTGCCAACCCATGACCTGATAATAGTATACTAGAATTTTGCATAAGGGCCTTCTTATCTCGCTTACCTCTGGGATCTTTACTGGGGTCTTTAAAGAAAACCCTATATTACTTGAAACGATACGTGTACTTGCGTAATATCCCTACTGTGTAAACCATAAATTAAGTTTCACATTCAATTTGCACACTAGTCGTTTAAATAAACTGGGTAATGTTTTTGGATAGAAAACATACATAAAAATTGTGTAATTGTGGGTCAGGTCAGGGGATGGAAGGGTAAGTTGAATTTTCAGGTCGAAAAGGTTGTTGCATTTTCAACTGCAGAGGCCAAATAAATTACTAGCACTGAGGCTTGTAAGAAGATTATTAGGTTATAGGGCGTTATGACAGAATCAGGCGACAATTAGAAAGCTTCATAGTAATAATATGAGTGCAATTCATCTTACCAAGAACACTGTTTTTCATGTTATGGAAAAGGACACTCAATTAAGGTATCACTTTACACACTCTCAACTAGAAGATGGACAATTGTTTCTGGAGAAGATACATACAACTCAAAATCTTTTGTATATGTTGACAAAGGTGCTAATTATTGAGAAACTGGATTTATCAAGGAACTATCTGATTCAAGACAACTTTTGTATTCAAGACAACTCAAGATACACACACACACACACACACACACACACACACACACATACATATCTATATATCTATCTATATATATATATATATATATATATATATATATATATATATATATATATATATATATATATATATATATAGATATATATATATAGTAATTGAATTATATTATCCAGGGTTTAGATACTAGAGCGGCCGGTTCGATCGCGAACTAATCGTGAACTGACTATTGGTTTGGCTTCGACTGGCATAAAAAACCCCTCCCACATAAAACCACCGAAAATCAGGTTGATCCGGGTGAACCGGCTTGGGTACTAAGGAATCATTTCGTTCACGAGAATTTACAAACATACCACCCAATATTACGCATTTTACATCTCTAACACCTAAACTCTATTTTTTCACATTTATACTACCCAAATGACTCATATGACATCAAAATATCATTATTACAAAGAATTTAATTTTCAAACATAACACTTAATTTTAATTTTTCACACATCTAAGACCTTATCTTTTTTTATTTTACATTTATATCACCAAAATTATCTATATCACATAAAACATATCATTATTTTAATTTTTAAAAAGTGAAATACATGTTTTCATGCACGGATGAAATGACATGTTAAAAATTGAATTTTAGGTGTTACTCATTTAAATACTAACTATTATCATTTTAAAAAAATATTTATAATTTATTAGGTCATACGTGATTCAACTCGGGTTTAATCTAGTTCAATATTGGAATTAATTTTCACAAATTTAATAGATACATTAATATTATTTATTAGTTAATCAACAGTTTGGGTGGCCGGTAAAAAAAGGTGCGAGAAGGATGGATGTGTATGGATGGCCAAGAATCTGGCTTATGTTTGATGGTGACGGGCGGATGGATGTGGATGGATGGGCAAGAGTGTGGCTTCCACACGCCTCTAAAATAAATTTAGTCATTTATCAACAATTCATAAACAGCCATGACTCACGTGCAAAAGTTTAACAAACTTTTGGAGGAATTAATAGCTACTGTTATGATTAATTAATTAACTAAAACTTGAAATAATTTGTTATCATTAATTAATAATGTAGTTCTCACTACTTTTAACAAAATAGCCGTCATTATTTGCTTTCTTTTGCACTGTGCTTTTTGCTCGTAGAATGTGAGCTTAAGAAATCCTCAATTTTAGAACATTTAGCACATTTCAAAAATCAAAATTAAATAAATGAATAATCCCCCAATGCATGTTATGTCCACTTGAGAGGGGAAAAAAATGGTAATGTTTTGATAATCCTGACTGCGCACTAATGGTGTAAATGAGCTTATATATTTGATTTGCTAATGAGTTTGATTTGCTAATGAGTTCTCGAGTTTATGTTTTATTTGGTCAAGAGCTTTCTTTTGAGCTCATATATTTGCAAAGCTCGAATTCAAGTTTGACAAAGCTCCACTCGTTCGCTTTGATTTTCTCTCGAGGGTAATCGTAGGTCTCATGAACTCTTTTTCTCTTTAAATTGTTGGACTGACGATGACTTCGCCATTCTTGGCCCCGTTGATCTTTTTTTCTAATAAGCTCCCATTGTCCTTTCCTTATTGATAGCCATTTTACTCGGCATTCATTACCATCTTAACCAAACTCTTGTTGTGGCTTTGCTTCTTATTTGCTCCTTTCGTGTTGAAGTCTTTATCTATAGTGCTCTCAAGCAAATTCAGCTCTCATTGATCCCACCTCAAGTGAACTCTTTTCCTTCTATTCCCCTCCTCACTACTAAATTATTGTCGTAACTTTTTATCAAGTTCAGAGGTTCAACTCGAGCCCAGGTTATGTGTTTGACTTAAGTTTGAGCATAAATTTGAGCTAGGCATTAAGCTTGCAGGCAAATCTTGAGCCACCCCGGACTCGAGCATGACTTATATCTTTCTACACCCCAAATTAATTCACTATTTGTATTATACTTTTAAGATTTTCTTGCTTATACATCTTTATAAATTTCTGTACTTGTTATTTCTATGTCATTGCAATAGAATGACCTCAATAAACATTTAATTAAACTTAAAAATATGCACATTAATCTGTCTAAAAAACTGATACATATATAGTTAATAATCATTTAAAATTACCATTTTATTAACAATTAAACGATAATCAGTGTTAGCGAATGAAACTGTGTTAATTCTTTTTTTTGTAGAATTAATGCTTGAAAATTTATTTAGTTGTTGAAAATAACAATAATAATCTTAAATAACTTGGGCTTTTAATATTAACAAATTTAAATATGAGACGAGAAATTTTCATCAACAATAAATGAACTTATTGTAATTAAATTCTGTAAAATGAACAAGACTACAAAACTGATTTATAACATATAGATAAAATTCTGATAATTAAGGTATGATTTTACCACCCTTGCTTACGAAGATAAGATTATGAATGTAAATAATTATGAATTATGAACATCATTCATGATTATTTTTTTTAAAAA
Organism: Papilionanthe hookeriana x Papilionanthe teres; assembly: GCA_022702705.1. Lineage (NCBI taxonomy): Eukaryota > Viridiplantae > Streptophyta > Magnoliopsida > Asparagales > Orchidaceae > Papilionanthe > Papilionanthe hookeriana x Papilionanthe teres. The sequence continues at coordinate 75,109,862 of CM040423.1, forward strand.
AAAAGCAAAGAATTTCAAGAGAAAATTAAAATGAACTATATACTTATTTTAATAAGAAACTAGTGCAACGTTAAAATGAGAAATATTTCTTATAATCCAATGAACATCATTCATTAGAGACGTCATTATATTCTTACAACAGAAAACGATCTTTTGTTATTTTGAATATATATTAGAAATATCTAATTTTACATGCTGACTAATTAACTGAGATTAATTTATTTTACAGGCGTGTGGAAGCCACACTCTTGGCCTTCCATCCACGTCCGTCCTGGCGTCACCATCAAACATAAGCCAGACTATTGGCCTTCCATCCACATCCATCCTTCTCACACGTTCTTTTACCGGCCACCCAAATTGTTGGTTAACTAATAAATAATATTAATAAAGTTGTGAAAATTGAATAAAAAATTGAAAGTTGAGCTAATTAATTATAAATATATTTAAAAATGATAATATATAAGATTTATATCTTACTCAATTCATATGTATTTAATTAACTAATGCCTAAAATTTAATTTTATCATATGTCATTTATCCCTACATGAAAACATGTATTTCCTTTTCAAAAATTAAAATAGTGATATGTTTTATGTGATATTGATAATTTTGGTGGTATAAAGGTAACATAGAAAAGTTAAAGTTTTAGATGTGTAAAAAATAAAATTAAGTGGTATGTTTGTAGAAGTAAATTCACTGTAATACTGATATTTTGATGTGATATGAGTGGTTTGGTGGTATAAATGTGAAAAAAATAGAGTTTAGGTGTTAGGGATGTAAAATGCGTAACATTGTGTGATATGTATGTAAATGCTCGTGAACGAAATGATTCCTTAGATCCCGAGCCGGTTCACCCAGTTCAACTTGATTATTGGTGGTTTTATGCGGGAGGGGTTTTTTATGCAAACTGAAGGCGGACCAACAGTCAGTTCACGATCAGCTCGCGATCGAACCGGCCGGTCTAGTTTCTAAACCATGGATAATATAATTCAAAAACCCTAATTACTATATATATATGTATATAGTTTAATCAAATTGTGCGTAAAAACTATTAGCTTTATTTTGAAACCATTTCTATTTATAAAGAATTTAATCTTAAAAGTAACTTGATAGTTTTTAAACCCATCCAAATATAAATAATATCTGAAATAAATGATAGAGGTAATATTAATTAGTCCTTTTTATTGTTAAATACAAGCTACATCATATATTATAACAGAATTTTTCTTGCCCAAAGCTTCTTCATTTTCTTATCAGGTCTATAATGGAACTATAACACTGCCATTGCCGGTCCCAAGCCCGGATGTGAAAAGTGGAGGGTTGTGTTAGGTTGTCGACAGCCAGCGTAAAACTTGTCGAAAAAAAAATCATGACATGAATCCTTTTGATCATTGTGTAAGTGCTAGGGCGTCCTCGGAAGCGACGTTGCCATATGACACGAATACAGTGGAAAGTGTGCAGGGCCGCTACACCGGCGCCCGGGTGTAGTGTCGTAGTAGCGTGGTTCCCACATTACGGACGGATGCGGGTAAAGAAGTTAGTCCATGATACTAGTATTAGGATAGGATCCTGGAATATAGTTACTCTCAATGGTAAACTAATGGAATTGGTTGATATTATGATCCATAGAAAGATAAATATCCTATGTATTCATGAAACTAAATGGGTTGGAGAAAAAGCTAAGGAGATTGTTAACTTAGGTTTTAAACTATGGTATTACAGTAAGAGTCGTACTTAGAAATGGTGTAGGTGTAATTATAGATAAGAGTTTGAAAGATAATGTTGTTAAAATTAATAGAGTTGGAGATAGAATTATAGCACTTAAGATTATTATTGATATTAAGATTTTTAATATTATAAGTGCTTATGCTCCTCAAGTTGGTTTAGATATAGGCTCTAAAGATAAATTTTGGAATGATTTAGAAGACTTAATACACTTGATACCCCTGAAGAAAAAAATTTTTATTGGAGGAGATTTAAATGGACATGTCGGTAGAGTGGTAGAAGATTTCAGAAATATTCATGGTGGCTACGGTTATAGAGCTATTAATGAAGAAGGTAGAGCCATTTTAGATTTTGCTTTAGCGTATGATATGATTATTACTAATACTTTATTCAAGAAAAGAGATGAGCATCTTATTACTTATAAGAATGGATCTAATAAAACACAAATTGATTATTTTCTTATGAGAAGAAGAGATCGTCGAGATTGTAAGGATTGTAAGGTTATTCAAGTGAGCGATTAAGTACCTGACATCGATTATTAGTTCAGATTTTTAAGATGAGGAGTTGTAAAATAAAGAATATTAGGATTCATCATCGTAGAATAAAATGGGGGCACCTAAAAGACACAAATAAAATTATTTTTATGAGTAAAATTCTAGATTTAAATATTTGGGATGTTCATGAAGACGTGAATATTATGTGGGAAAAATTAACAAATACTATTAAACAAGTGGCTAAAGATGTACTTGGAGAATCAAAAGAAAAAGTTTCTATAAATAAAAATAGTTGGTGGTGGAATAATAATGTGCAAGAAAAGATAAAATATAAGAAATTATGTTATAAAAATTGGTTTAAATGTAAAAGCGTAGATAACTGGGAAAAATATAAAACGGCCCGCAGGGAGTGTAAAAGAATAATCTGTGATGCTAAAAATTCTGCTTTTAGTGATCTTTATAACATGTTAGATACTAAGGAAGGTGAAAAATATATGTATAAACTAGTCAAACAAAGAGAAAAGAAAAGTAAAGATTTAACTCAAGTAAAGTGTATTAAAGATGAAAATAAAAAAGTGCTTTTCTTAGAAAAAGATATTCAACATAGGTGGGTGAGTTATTTTAATAAACTTTTTAATGATGATGCTGAAAGTACGATTGACCTTAGTGATCTTAATATCGTTAATAATAATAAAACTTTTCATTTTTATCGTCGCATTAGTAAAAAAGAAGTTGGTGAGGCTTTAAAGAAAACCAGAGGGAAAAGTACGTAGGACTCGATGATATCCCGATTGAAGTGTGGAAATGTTTAGGTGATTTGGGGGTTTCTCGGCTTACTAAACTTTTTAATATTATTTTAAAAACTAAAAGGATGCCCGAGGAGTGGAGAAAGAGCATTTTGGTCCCCATTTTTAATAATAAAGGAGATGCACAAGAGTGTGCAAATTATAGAGGAATTAAATTGTTGTGTCATACTTTAAAATTATGGGAGAGGGTAATTGAACATAGGTTAAGACGCATTACGAAGATTTCTCATAATCAATTTGGATTTATGCCGGGCAGGTCTACCATGGAAGCTATACATTTATTGAGAGGTTTGATGGAGAAGTACAGAGATAATAAGGAGGATCTACATTTGATTTTTATTGATTTAGAAAAAGCTTACGATAAGGTTCCTAGAGATGTTCTTTGGAGAGTCCTTGAGAAGAAAGGTGTTGATATGACTTATATTCGAGTCATTAAAGATATGTATGCTAGAGTTGTTTCATGTGTTCGAGCTGAAGGAGGATTGACCAAGTATTTTACTTGTTTCGTTGGTTTACATCGAGGATCGGCTTTAAGCCCATATCTTTTTGCTTTATTCATGGATGGTCTTACTTGGGCATTTACAAGAGGATGTACCTTGGTGTATGCTTTTTCTTGATGATATCCTCCTTGTGGATAAGAGAAGAGAAAAAGTCCAGGAAAAACTTCAATTATGGAGGTCTACATTGGAGTCTAAAGGTCTTCGTTTGAGTAGAACTAAAACTGAATACATGGAATATAATTTTAGTAATAGTAGTTCTAGTGACAACAGTGTAACTTTGGGTGATCAAATTACTAAAACGTGTGAACGATTTAGATATCTCGGGTCCATTGTTCAAAGTGATGGTGATATAGATGGGGATGTTAATAGTAGAATTCAGGTTGGTTGGTTGAAGTGGAGGAATGCGTCGGCTTTATTGTGTGATAGAAAAGTACCGCTTAGGCGAAAGGAAAATTTTATAAGATGGTGGTGAGACCTTAAATGCTCTATGGTGCTGAATGTTGGCCTTTAAAAGAGAAGCATAATGTTAAGTTAAGTGTTGTCGAGATGAGAATGATTAGGTGGATGAGTGGCTTTACACTTAGAGACAATATGCGAAATGAATATATCCGTAAAAGGGTTGGAGTTGCACCAGTGACGGATAAAAGAAGAGAGAGTCGCCTTAGATGGTTTGGTCACATTAAACGTCGACCACCTGATGATCCGATTAGGAGAGTAGATGTTTTAAATACAACTTATGTTAAGAAAGCGAGAGGCGAGACCTAGGAAAACTTGGGCTTATTGCATAAAAAATGATCTTAATTTATTAGAATTAAACGAAAATTTGACACTTAATAGGACGCAATGGAGAAAAAGGATTCATGTAGCCGACCCCACTTAGTGGGATTAAGGCTTTGTTGTTGTTGTTGTTGTTGTTTTCTATAATGGAACTATAAGTCTTGGGGTACAATCAACTAAAATTTAAAACGACATCGTGAAATATGACCGCAATAATTTGAGAAATTTGAAACAAAATTTCATATAGAAGCACAATACAAAAAGTCTCATAAAAGCACAAAGATTTACGTGAAAAAACATAAGAATGGGAAAAAACCATACCACCAAGTAATTTCACTATGAATGGAAGAAAATTATATAAATTACAACACTCAAATCTTCTCTCTATAATCACTGAAACTTATAGAACTTCAGTCTATGCATTCTCTTGATCCTACAAGAGAAATTTCACCCTTCAAAATTCACCTATGAAACTTCACCGCTCCTATAGAGGATCTCATTGAGATTTTACCTTGTACACTAGAGATATTGTCACTATGAATCAAGGAATTTAATTTGAACTGTAGAGAGAACAGCAGCTGGCGAGCCCACACTACTCTTAATCATGGGGGTGTCTGTTCATTTGGACAAAGGCACAAGGGCTCTCTAAATGTTGGTGAGGGGTGCCACTCACTCTAGAACCAAGCGCAGGAACGACGCTTTGCCTGAGCACCTAGGCACTCGTGCCACAACTAGCTGCTCCTGTTGCTTCCAATTAGGCTTCAAACTTAACAATCCCTTCTCACTTGGATATTGATAACACCCAACACTTGCCCCCCATATTTGTACCTTGATCCCCGACAAATATAAGTGTGCTCATGATTTAGATATGAAAAATTATGATTTTATAATATGGGATACTACGCAAGTATAAGTATTGTTTATCAAGTAATATAGGAATTTCTGATTAAGCTTTGAGATATCGAACTCACAGGGAAATGTAAAAACTTTTTAAAGAAATAAGAAAATTATATTTTTACTTTTTAAATTACTTTTGAAAGTATGTTTTGATTTGTAAAGTTTGAAAATTATTTTTGGTATTTTTGATATAAAGCTAAGCATGAAATGAAAATTATCAGAACTTTAAAACACGATATAAAACACTAGGAAATAAAATATCTTTTTCTTTCTCTTATAAAGCAGTAATAATTATGAAAGTATTGTTTTAGAAGTATTTAAATGTGTTGTGACCAATAGGAGCAAATTTATTCTTTACCCTTACTTGGTACTATAATGAACATTGGTTAATTTGAAATCTTAAAATTTTAAACATGGTTAGGCAGGGAAGATACCAGCTGTCACTCTAGAATTCTCTCAATTCCTTCCACTCGGGGGGCTAACTTCTCATAACAAAATTTAAAATATCAAACCAAATTAGGGGGCTTTAGCCTGTCACTCTAAAGACCTCTAATTTTACTCCCCATTAAAAGCATATCTCCTATTATATTTGCATTCAATTATATGGACTACAATTCTCACCCATATAATTGCATGTAATTTTTACCAACTGTTGTTTGAGAAAATACCGCATTGGATCTTACATAATCTCACAACAAATTTTAACATCTTAACTGACCAAATTAAGAAGTAAATTAAGTTCATGGAATTAAATCTTCATAACTTATTCCAACTTTAAACACTTATACATTCCACAACAATCCTACATAATTTAATTACTTCTTCATTTAAGAAAGAAAAAGATAAAGAAAACTACTCAGAACTCATGGAGAAAACACAAGCACACATTGATTTGAAAATAGAAATCATAAAGTAAACACAACAAGAAAAACTAAATATAAAAAAAAAATAAAAACTTATTTGAAAATCCTTTCCACAAGACTCCGGAGGTTCCTTTGAAACTTGGTTTTCCACAGGAAAACACTACAGAGGTTGGCGCCCAACTCTGTTGACTCCAACTCTGACTTTAGACTTCAATAAGAACTAGATAAATAGATGAAAGAAAATTGGCGGAAAGAAGGTTTCACACCAACCCTTTCTCTTCTAAATCTAAACTAACTAACTATAAACAATAAAAGACTGAAAGTAAAAACTCTTTAAAACTAGAAGATCTCTGAAAATTAGAAAAGACTCTTGAAAACTAGACTCTCTAAAAAAATTCTTAGACTCATTACATGACATAATTTTAATAATAATCCAAAAGGTGCCTTGGTGACTCTTTAAATTATGTCCTGATTCAATGTATTAACCAAAAGATGCATCCCTTCATTCAAATTTGCCGCCCATGGGAAGGTAAGGAAGTGACCACCAAAAGTTACTTCAAACATCCATTGGCACAAAAAATGAAGAAAATTTGATTTTTAACCAGGTGACGCTTAGCCGCCAAAGTCCAATTTTTCATTTTTTCATTTTTTTTCCTCCAAATTTGATCCAATTTTGCTTCTTTTATCATAATCACTTATTTTCATCATACCTGCAAGAAAAACACAAAATAACTTCCATTAAAGTGCAATATCATCAAAAATAGGTATAAAAATGTGCATAAAAATACTATATATTTTAGGTGTATCAAAATCCCCCAAACTTAAAATGTTACTTATCCTCAAGTGACTTTTAATCACATAGAAAATTTTAGCATGCAAATTATGTAATGAGTTTCTTAGGAAGGTAACAAAACTTTGTTTTATAAATGGAATAGTCCAATTTAGAAAAAATTTCAGTAATTAAGACCAACTTAAATTTTTGAAAGCTCTTAGGCAAAGAATAATGTAAAATATAGGTTTCTATCTAATTCAGAAATACTTGTAGTTTCTTCAAAATATAGGATTTACACAATTATTCTTCTCACTTAAAAATCTTTATTTGAAAGTAATTTTACTTACAATATTATAACCTTAAGCTTTAGATTTTCTCAGAACTTATAATTTAGGTATGGAACCAATTTTTTATTAGGCCCTTAAATCCTCAAGCTTCTCATTCCTTTTTACATATTATTTTTCACTTTTTTCACTTTTTATTTTTCTTTTCTTTTCTTTTTTTTTCTTCTTTTTTTCTTTCTTTTTTTTTTTTTTTTGTAAGGCAAGGATTACTATATCTGGATAGGCCTTTGATGATTTTGAATTCCACCCTTCCATATAAAATAAGGTCTAATATACATCATTCACTTAAAAAATCATAATAATAGTATTTGAAAATTACTCCTCAATAAAGAAAATTTAAGCTTTGAAGAATAAAAGTCAAATCTTCTATTTATCTAAAAATATAATATTTCTTACTAAAGATAGTTGAACTATATTTAACACTTCTTTACTAAGAAAGTTTTAACTTCAAGATTTTCATTATTACTATAAACTTTAACTAAATTCTCTTAATCATTTCTATATTCAAAATTTTGTTCCCTTAATATAACTTCAAATACATAATTGTTTTCAATCAAAAATAAAATTAATTTTAAGTATTCTTGAGAACAAATAAAATTTTAGGATTTTGAAAAATTTTCTATTTTTAAAATTCCCCCCACCCAAACTTTAATTTTTAGTTAAGATAAAACATTAAAGCATAAGAAATGATACATGGGTTAGAATTAAAAACTAACATAACATGCTTGTGGGAATCTTAATATCCTAAATATTCAAGTATAATAATTTAAAAACAGGAGTAAAAAGAAATCAAATTCAAAATTTTCACTTTTTCATTAAATAGAAATTTCAAAATTTCAAAGGACTTCTACAATAGTGTAGGGTTTTAAAGCAAATACACACCAACTGAAAATAACTGAAATCACACCAATACTAGATAACAAATGGTAGTAGTAGATTTTGAAAAGTTTTAAACATGCAGTTTCTTAAATAATGGTTTTTAATAGTGTTCCATATTCTCCAAACAGTTTTGGAATTAAAGTACACACTATAAAAACTCTGACACAACATACACATTAAAACATTTACTAATACACATATATTACACAAAATAACATATAAAATATCAATCCAACACAAATACATCTGAATATGCTTGAAAAAACAATTGTCCAACTATAATCAGCATATTACCAGAGTTCACACCACAAACACAATATCAAAATAAAACACAAGACATAACATACATCAGTGCATTAACAAAAACTCAGTAACACATAAAAAAACAAATCTATTAATCATCCTCATCCTCATCCACATTTTGCTTGTTCCAATCTCTGGATGGCACATAAGGTATATAGAATAGATGAGGGGGCATCTTAGCACTCATATCACCACTAATCAATCTATCCAAATAATGTTGATAATTCTTCGCATATTCATTATGTTTTACAATATATCTTTACATTTTATCCATCTTACCATCCATGTCTCTAATATGCTCACGAGTAAGACTCACATTCTTCAAAATCTTTCTTATCAAACTAGTCTGTGAATCACTAGATGACGAAGCTCTCGAAGTAGCAGTACGAGAAGTAGAAGCAGCAGAAACAGAAGAAGTAGAAGCCCTACCAAATCCTCCTCTCCAGCCAAACTTTGAATGTACAGTGTAAGCTCCAACGTTTACACTGGTAATTGGTTTTAAAGGTTGAAGGACCTCTTCCCAAGTTTCAAATTTCACTCCAGACCGCTCACATAATGAATGAATCAAGGAAGGAAATCCCATACTTGCAGTAGTGGTAGATCTGGCACAATTCAAAATATAATCATAAATGATTGCTCCAATATCTATAGGCTTCTCTTGCTGAATGCAATAGTTCAACACAACTCTCTCCCTTGTAACTTCAATAGTATGGCTTGAAGGCAACAACTTAGATGAGATAAAATAATGTCATGCTTTAGAAGTGGCATTTAACTTAGAGGCCTGAAAATTGACTCTTCTATCATTAGTTATCCTCCATAATCCTCTTCCATCAGTCAGAAATGTCATTATCTCATCTAACTCTCCCTCAGTAGGATGATAGTTAGAATAAAAAACAAAACATATCAGGAGGCAGTCGATAAAAGGTATTCATTATCGCTGATGTAAAATGTACTTCTTGTCTTCTCACCATCACCAAGTTCTCTTCTGCTGCAAGTAAGTTTCCATAAAACTCTTTGACCACAGAAACAACAACAACAGCGGAGAAGCAATAGTAATTCTCCCAATTCCTTCTAGCAATCATCTCCACAATAACTTCTCCTGACTTACTAAACACACGCTCAGGAATCAATTTACATGACTGTAGTGCGTCAACGTATCGTTCCTTAGCCCTTGCAGTAACAAACTTGTCAGAATCAAATCTTGTCTTTTCTCTCGCGCGCTTTGACTTTGGAGCCATTTCTAAAAATTCACGAAAAAATTACTATAAATTCTAAAATCAAACTAGACTTGCTAAATTAACTTCCAAAATTAATTTCCACTAAATACAAGTAATTTCTCATCCTCTTTCTCAAATTTTCACCATGAATAGTGATTTTAGGATTTTCCAAAATGTACTCAAAATACATGATGAAAATAAAAAATTTTAACTTAGGAGTAGTGCTCTTACCTTAAGTAATCCAAATCTAACAATTTTTGTTGAGATCGTCTCTCAAATGATCCAATATATTGATGCCCTAGGCTTCTTTTCGCGAAAATTAGAGGTTGAAGACGATAAGTAAGTTAAAAATGACGATTTTCGGGTTTTTAACTACTGAAAATCAATTTTCGCGAACCGGTGCCTAAGCGCAAGGCCTTCGGTGCTTAGCCGTGAAATCTGGCGCTTAGCCACCAGTGCCCAGATTTTCACAATTAAGAAAATGCACTAAACCACTTAGTAAATCACCCTTAATCTTCCAAAATAATTATCTCTTCCTCATAAATCTCCAATACTCCAATTTCAAACTTTAATATCCATCAATTCCGATCAAGTTTCACACAAACACAAACTTATATAAATTAATAAAAAACTACACTTAATACAAACTAAAAATTTCTATCCAAACACTTTGGATGAAATTCCCTAAATACAAAGGACTCAATAATCATAAAGATAGGTTTACATCACTAAGATGTAACATTTACACTATAAAGTGCAACAGATCACAAACATAAAACATTAAACACTTAAAATGTTCAAATACATAAAACATAAAAAACACAAAACAAACTGCAAGAACAAACTAAAATTTAATTCTACTCTCCAGTTGGCAGAATATATCCAAAACCACTATTATTTCCATTTGACCCATCTGGAATATAAATTTGATTGAACGGGTGATGATTAAACACTCTTACATCTTCTTCTTCTTCTTCCAACCACTTGTTCTTCAGGAACATCGCCTTATCCGCTTCTTCCACGTGACTTGTTTGACTAAATTGCATCTTGAGTTGCCATCCCATATGCTCTAAATGTGCGTTAGTTTCATTAATCTTTGCTTCGATTAAAGTCACTCGAACTTCGATCTTTACAATTTTTTTTTACAATTCCTTGAATACTAACGGCGGGAAATCCATTGAATAACTTTTTAGCACTGTCACTAATAAACTTACTCTTGTTGGAATCTTCTCTCTTCATGATCTCATTCTCCTAGGAAGACATGATGCACTCAAAAAACTCTTCTTAAGACTTAGGAATGAAAATAGGACTTGGGGCTAGTGTTTCTCTTAATCCAGGGCCTTTTTATAGATTTTAGAAGTGCATATCCTGCCCTTATATGTTTTAAAACTCCAAAATAACTTCAAAAATCACTTCCCTACGATCTAGGCTTCTAGTACCTCATTTATCATATGTTTCATAACTCCGGCGCTGTCGGCATAATTTTAGGTTGAGTGTTGTATTTTTGAAAAGAGGTCGCCTAAAGAAATTGTCGGCGAATTTTTAATTTAATTTAAATAAATAATTTGAAAAGTACTATTTGATTTTGAAAATAATTTTTAAATTTGAAGATTTTAAGATATGAAATCAAACTGATCTCACATCCCGAATAGTTTATATATACGAGCACCGCACCACAAACTGTATATCTATCCCGGAGAGTAGACACGTTGCTTGATGATGGGGCTCGGTTAAATAAACTAGAAGATTTGTGACATCCGTTTGGTCTGCGAACCAATTTTACAAGCCGACAAGTTCCCTCGCCTAATATGAAAACATTAAACGGGGTTTATATTACACAGGTTCTTAAAATTCCCTATAAGGGCGAAGCCCTATAGTTAATTACATCTTAAGTGACGGGAATCACCTAAGAAAACTCTTGATAATAATCGGTAGTTCGCTCTCAAGAATTTCAAAGTTTAAGTTTTCGAGGATTAAATTTTGGAATTTCAATAGGGAATGGATCAAATTTGGAACATTTTATTTTGGGAATTCAAAGGAAGAGAGGTAGGAGAAATCACAGATTCGAAGCGAACTTCGGTAATTTCCCGACTATCCTATTGTTTGGCTTGAATTTAGGAATGCCCTAATGTTTATTTAATGTTTTGATCTTGCCAATTTTAATTAATTAGGACTTATATTCGTATGATGCGATCACACAAATAGCCTTGAAGATGTGAGGGTTTATGTCGTATCGGACGACTACCTCGGAATCCTAAGACAGGTTAGGGCTTAATTTGCAATGCAAATGCTTAACAAAGAGTTGAGGATTTATGTTGCACTAGGCAAACTACCTCGAAGTCCTATGGCTTGGTTGTTTAATTCTATGAAAGTTTCTGCTGAAGTAGACTCGGGTTTCGTTGATGACGATGGTTGTGCTTGCCCACCATGCTCCAGAGCTCCTTGTTGTTGCAGAGGTTCGGTTTTAGAAGTCATAAATCGGGAGATGAGAGAAGTGTTTTGGTTTAGAGAAAATCTTAAAATCCAGGTGTTTTTAATATTTTAATTAAAACAAATCTTAAAGTTTGATTAAACAGAACCGATTAAGATCCCACGGTTCCGTCATCCCGGCACCGTTATTTTCATCGAATTCACTTAGTCCATATGAATTTACTAAACTCAACTGAATGAGTTCCACACTTTCATTTAAACCATGGGAAATCCCGTTAGCAACACGTGGGTTACATCATCCGAGGTATTCCCGATCATTCAACGAGACATTTTAATTTAGTTGTAGTTATATTTTTGTTGTTCTGTTTGTGATTAAATTTTGAGTTGTTTTATATTTTGAAATGTTGTGACGGTGAATTTTATCTTGTAATAACTTTTAATTTAGTTTTGGTTTCAGTTTTAGGGACTACCCTAAAGGTTTTGGTTTTCATGCAACAGTTGTTTATCATGCGAGAAAGGTAAGTGCGATGCGATTAAATAAATTACAATAAGATAAATTGCAATAAAATAAAAGCGTACCTGGAGGGTCTTCCCGTCATCCCAAGCTGCACTTAAAACACAATTAGAATATTTAAACATTTAAAGCAAGTTCCTAGGTAAAGCTAAGGGAAGGGTTATGGTTTTCTACCAAGTTCCTAATCCTATAGCTAGTCATCTCCTATGACGTCTAGGTTCTTGTATTTTGGGTTTGAGGACGATTTTCTTCATCAAAGAACAATTAAGTTCAATTGTTCTTATAAATATCCTATCATATCGAGGAAGTGCTTAAGACAAATCTTAAACATCTTTTCAATATTTCTAGGATTATTTTAAGTCCAAAAGAATTTAATTATACAAATGAATTAATCGTCCGGGAGTTCAGGTTTTGTTATCTTGCTCAGTGAACTAGGACATTTGAATATCCTATAAGTGAAGTAACACCTCACTTAACACTCCATTTAGGAGTTATGATAACAAAAGCTTTCGAGGGCAAATTGATGTTCAAGTGATTTATGATTTAATTTAATTTCAATTAATGGGTTTAAGTTTGGAATAGTGTTCAAGTTGTTTTAGATTTATTTTTGAATTCTTTATGTATTAAGTGATGTTATTTTTAATTTAATTTAATTTAATTTAATTTCTAATTTTGATTTAATTTGGTTTAGTTTTAATTTTAATTTAATTAATTTAATTTAATTTAATTTTAATATTAACTTGATTTAATTTAATTTAATTTAATTTAATATGTTTTAATTTAATTTAATTTAATTTAAACTTTAGTTTATTTTAATTTAAACTTTAATTAAATTTTAATTTAATTTTATTTTAGATTTTATTTTAATTTTATTTTAGATTTTAATTTAATTTAAATTTTAATTTAATTTTATTTTTTATTTTAATTTAATATTTTATTTTTTTATGTTTTAAAGATGATTTAATTTTAATTGTTAAAGTATTAATTTAATTGGAATTTTAAAAGGATTTAATTTAAATGATTTAACTTTAATTTAATTTAATGATTAAGTCTTTTAGCATTTCAAATTTTAAATTTGGATTATCATTTTAATTAGGAATTAAATATTATTGAGGTGATTAATTTAGGGATTCTTAAATTAAAGAACAAATCTCTTCCTAATAACATCCCTATTTTAATAATTCCAATTTTTCATTATTCTTCCAAATTTAATTAAGTTTTTTATTAAGGTTTTCTTTTAATTATTTTTAAATTGTTTAATAGGCTTCTACCCTTTAATTATTCAAATTTCAATCATCCAAATCAGATTAGGATCAAATATTTTACTCTTTAATTTTATTAAGCCTAAAGTTTTAATTAAGGGTTAAAATTTTAATTACCATTTTGCCCTTCAAGCTTAATAATTTCATAACTCACTAAATTGAGCTTAAATGAATTTGTAATTTTTATGTGACTTCACTCATATGTCAATAAAGACATTAGAGGAGAAAATGTGATTTTTCTGTATTTAATTTATTTATGTAATTATTTTGGTGGAAAGTAGGGATTTCAAGGAAAATTTAATAATATGACCAAGGGAAAGTTTCTGTCCTTAAGAAAATTATGAGACATTCCTAATGACTAGAGGACCACTTGGACCAATTTTGGTGATTTTTTGAATTATATTCTTTTTATTATAATTATTTTGAGTTTTGGAGTATTAATTAATTTAAAAATAAAATAAAGGTTGAAAAATGAATTTTATATTTTTCAAGAATCTCTCTGATATCAAGGAAATCAGAGAATCAATTTTTATAATTTTCTGATTTTTCTTTGATTTATTATAATTATTTTAATGGAAATACTAGAAAATACATTTTTTTTAATTTTAAAATTACCCTAGGGCTTTAAAATTTAATATCTCATCATATAGACTTAAGAAAAATATGGGGTTTGTTCCTAAGTGATTAAAATTCAAAATGTAACATTTTGGTGAATTTTAGTATTTTTGTGATTTTTATTATTTTTTAATTATTAAAAATATTAAAATAATGCAAAAAATCAACTTTTTTAGAAAATTACAATTTTAATTTTCTTAAATTCCCCTGATATCAAAGAGGCTCCAAAACCAATTTGGTGAATTTTTTAAAAGTATTTTGAAAGTTATGAATTTTTTAAGTTTAATTTGGCTAAATGGCTTAATCAACCCATTTGATAGGGTTAACCAAGTCCAATTGACTTCAAAATTTTATGGTGGGTTCCTCTGATCCTAAAGGTCAGTGGAGAATTGATTTCAAGTCAATTTGATGTATGATTAGCTCTAATTAATTAAAGCTCCATTTTGGGTGTTTACGCCAATTAGGGTTATTCCAAGTGAGTTAACTTAAAACCTATTTTTCCTAGGGTCCTCTGGTCATAATAAACATCACCAAATTTTCCTAGAATTTATTTCACAATATGCTAATTATTAGAATTAAAATACTCAGAATAGTAACCTAGAATTGAAAAATCAATAACTCTTCATAGGGATGGCCTCTGACTTTGGAAAACTCAGGGAATGGTCCCAAATTCAGAGGCTTCAAAAGCCCTATGGTCTCATGCCATGGTGAATTGTATACATGCATGGAGAATTGAAAATGTGCAGAGAGTAAATAAATTATTAAAAATCAAACTCAATGAAATTAAATATTTCTTTTCCACATTATTCTCCTCTGTTCACTGAGCAAGAGGGTATTTTTATTTTATTTTTTTGATTTTCCTACACAAAGTTATGTATTTTGAAGTTTAGGGAATTAAATAAATAGAAAAATAGCCTAATTTCCTACTTATCCACGCGGCGCCAGCTCAACCTAGGCATCTCCGAAGCTCCATGCGTCGTCTTCTGATTCGGCGCCGCCATCCGACTCGCCGCTCCAGTGGCCCCGCGGTTCATGTTCCGTTGCTCCGTCCGGCGCGATCCTCGGCCGTCCGCTCGTACACGCGCAATCCGACGGCTCCTGGTCATCGTCTACGACTGGTGTGAACCCGTGACCGTCAACCTTCTAACCCTAATTTCTCACTCGATTCTCAACGGATTTTTGTGTTCTTATGCTCTATGGATTCGTCTTGAAGAGACGAACACATCCATATGGTAAACATGTATTTAAATTGACTCAAATTAAATGGAGAATCTCTGTAAGCTCGGGAAGAAGAGTGAGTCCATACCTTTGCTCGCGAGAAGTGAAGCTTCGATCCGAGAGTTGTGTCACCTTCGATCGGGTCCAAGCAAGCTCCGGATGAAGTCCTCGGCTCCGGTGAATTGTCTGAGTATGATTTCGACCAAGCCTCAATCACAAAGCTTGAGGTCGGAAGCAATGGCTGGCCCGGTGAGGGGGCTTTTGCTTGGTAAACTTCTTCTCTTGGTCCGGTGAAGGTGTAGGACCAATCAATTTGGGGATTGGTCCACTGTGAAGAAGTGTCCCGGTTTTATATGTCGAAATTCGAACTCAAAATCGAGCTCAGCTTGAGGGAATTGGGGCTGGAATCTAGTGGGGATCAAATGCTCTATGTGTGGAGAGTGGTCTGGAATGATTTTGGCAGAGTTTCCTTAAGGTTGGTTCAACACCTCTTCCATGGCCGAGAGAGGTGGTGTTTAAATAGGAGAGGCTTGGAGGGCCTCCTGGGGGAGTTAGGGATCGGGATCGACTGCTCTTGGCAAGGGAAGAACAGCTACAATGGCCACCGGGCATGGGGCAACTCAGCAAGGTGGAATTTCAATGCTTGGCTCCTTCCCATGTCTCGGCCATGGCGTTTTCCGGCGGCCTGGTGGTCGGCCGGCGAGCATGGGTCACCCTCAGGATCAGGAGGTCCAGGGCTTGAAGTTGGTGAAGGCAATTGGGCTTGGACATGTGTAAAGTGTTTGAATCAAAGTAGACTGGGGTAAGGGTATATTTTGGCTAAATTTGGTCAAATGCATGGATTGGGCTAGGTGCACCATCCCATGGCTAGTTTGGGCTGAAGATAAAGTGGTTTAGGTCAGCTTAATTAGTGGGGAAGGGTCACCATCCAAGTACAATTAAGTTTAAGCATGGTTTAGTGGAGTCATGGAAGTGGTTAATCCCCCTTAAGGGAATATGGAAAGGGCCTCCTCCTCTTGCCATCTTGGGTATGGTGAGGTGGAAAGTAGATTCCATGGCTCTCGTATGGGCTCCAGCTTCTGGTCTTCTGGGAAAAGTTAAGTCAACTTTCATGGAGAAGGATTTTGTGAATTTTGGCATTTAGGGGTGATTTGGCATGAGGCTTGATTTGGAATCATTTGATGATGGGATTGGAACTTAGGGAATGACTTTAATTAAATGGATGGCAAATGAAAATGTCATATGGGCTTTAGGGTAGATTTTGGGCTCTTTGAAATGGTTTTAGATGGGCTTTTAAAGTGATTTAGGGAAGTGGGTTTTTTTTTTATTTTAGGATGGGCATTTGGGTGATAATTTTGTGAAGGACCATGTCAAATAAATGTTGCAATTGGTTTAGGGATGTTTCATGAATGATTTGGAGTCAATTTGGTGTGATTTGGAGTTGAATTGGTTTGAATTTGGGTTCATTTGGTAAGTGGGCCAATGTTGGTCAAATTGGGCTAACTTGCGCCAATGTTGGGCTAGGGTTGAAATTGATGTAAAATTAATGTTGGGAAATGTTTATGGGAATGTTTCAAAGAGGTTTTGACTTTTGTTGGGTTTTGATTTTGGGGTTTGGGCTTATTTGGGTTAGGTTTGGGCTTAGGTCAAAATTGGGTCTTTTAGCTTTGGGTTGAATTTGAGTGGGGTTTGGGTCTAAATTTTGGGCAAATCATGTTAGTGTTTTGTTTGTGGGGATGTTAGGGAAGGTTTAGAAAAGACTTGGGGTTAATTGGAGTTGAATTGGGTGAGTTTGGGCTAAGTTTGGGTCATGGGTCAAAATTGGGCTTTAAGGTCAAAAGTGAAATTGGATTCAAATTTCAATCAAATTGGGCTTGGATTTGGTCTAGATTGGTGTTGGGGATGTTGAATTGAAGTTTAGAATTGAATGGGACAAGAATTTGGGTCAATTGTGTAGGTTTGGTTTGACATTGGGTTTACTTTGGGTTAAAATGGGTCAAATTGGGGATTTTAACAAAACTGGGGTAAATTGACAAAATTGGCCCATGGTGTAGTTTGAAAAAATGAAATTGGGAATATTTGGGATTTTTTGGAATTTTCTGGGAATTTTTTGAATTTTTGGATTTTTTGGCTAAGAGGGGCATTTTGGGTATTTGGAGGGTATTGGGAGGTATTTTTGCAATCTTTGGTATTTTTGGCTATGAATGATCAATTTGAGTGATGTGGGAATGTTTGGGATTGGTTTTGAGGAATTTGGGTGATTTTGGAGAATTTTGAAAATTTTGGGTAATTTCAAGGGCTTTGGGTAGGTTAGGCGGGTGTAGGGTCCCCGGGGTCAAAAATTAAAAATTTGGAAAATTAAAGATTGGGTAAATGTAAGTGGAATGAAATCATTTTGGTTGAGCCATGAAGCCATGTTAAGCCTATATGAGCTCATGAGAGGACTCATTTGAGGCATTCACTATGTTGTTCCTAACCCTCTTAGCCGAGGGCTTATGGGTTAAGGACCATCCACGTGAATCACCTTCATGAGTCGGGAGGTCAAGTTGGGTATAGGTGTGGTTTTAGGAGGTGTGTGAAAGTGTGGTGTATAAGTATAGTGTGAGTGTAAGTCAACCCCTTCACCGGCACTGGGCCACCAGTGGCGATCTAAGGCCAAAGAGTCCTATAGGCACTCATTCTTTAAACTTCCTCATTTGATTTCAACCTTCTAGGTGATTAGGGGTCTACAATCAAGTTTGTGGAGTTTGCAGGGAGTTAAGAAGTGGTTTGAATTTCTAAGTGGTGGGTCCCAATTCTAATCCTCTAGGATAGTCAAAGGAAAAGCCTAAGGCTAGATCCTAAGTACTAAAAAGAAGAAGAGAAGACCTCATGAAAAATGAGGTCAACAAATGGACCCCCAATAGGTGTGGTGTGCTAACCAAGCACACCGTGCGTATTGGCGTTGACCGAAGCGATCAACAAAACCAACACAGATGTCCAAGTGACAAACTTAGGACGAAGTAGAAGAGTTTCCGCTGGGGAGTGTCAAGTATATCTCTGAGACTGGAGATTCCTGAACTCTCGCTGGGGAAAGGAAAAGGAGGTGAATCCCAAATCACGTGATATGGGGGAATTCAATTTAGATTTCATTTTGTTTCAGTTTAAGTTTTTATGTGTGAGCTCAGATTTTAGTTTGAGTTTCAATTTAGATTGAAGTTTTGTTAAAATTAATTTGAAGGGATTTGAACTTGAAATGAAAATTGGAATTTTGTGGTTTTAGATGTAACATATTTAACCTCGAAAATTTGAATTGTTTGGATTGAACCATTACAATGAGGAAAGAGCTCAGAGCAATGCGGTATTGGATGTAAAATCCTTAACCTCAAGAGTTTGATTTGGTGTGCTTCATTGCAATAGGGAGAGAAACTAAAGCAATACGGTATTGGATGTAAAATCCTTAACCTCAAAAGTTTGATTTTGATGTATTTCATTGCGATAGGGAAAGAACCTAAAGCAATGCAGTCTCGGATGTAAAATCCTCAACCCCAAAAGTTTTATTTTGATGTATTTCATTGCGATAGGGAAATAACCTAAAGCAATGCAGTCTCGGATGTAAAATCCTCAACCCCAAGAATTTTATTTTGATGTATTTCATTGCGATAGGGAAAGAACATAAAGCAATGCAGTCTCGGATGTAAAATCCTCAACCCCAAGAATTTGATTTTGATGTATTCCATTGCGATAGGGGAAGAATCCTAAAGCAATGCAGTCTCGGATGTAAATCCTCAACCCCAAAAGTTTGATTTTGATGTATTTCATTGCGATAGGGAAAGAACCTAAAGCAATGCAGTCTCGAATGTAAAATCCTCAACCCCAAAAGTTTGATTTTGATGTATTTCATTGCGATAGGGAAAGAACCTAAAGCAATGCAGTCTCGGATGTAAAATCCTCAACCCCAAAAGTTTGATTTTGATGTATTTCATTGCGATCGGAAAGAACCTTAGAGCAATGCGAGTCTCGGATGTAAAATCCTCGACCCCAAAAGTTTGATTTTGATGTATTTCATTGCGATAGGGAAAGAACCTAAAGCAATGCGATCTCGGATGTAAAATCCTCAACCCCAAAAGTTTGATTTTGATGTATTTCATTGCGATAGGGAAAGAACCTAAAGCAATGCAGTCTCAGATGTGAAATCCTCAACCCCAAAAGTTTGATTTTGATGTATTTCATTGCGATAGGGAAAGAACCTAAAGCAATGCAGTCTCGGATGTAAAATCCTCAACCCCAGAAGTTTGATTTTGATGTATTTCATTGCGATAGGGGAAGAATCCTTAAGCAATGCAGTCTCGGATGTAAAATCCTCAACCCCAAAAGTTTGATTTTGATGTATTTCATTGCGATAGGGAAAGAACCTAAAGCAATGCAGTCTCGGATGTAAAATCCTCGACCCCAAAAGTTTGATTTTGATGTATTTCATTGCGATAGGGAAAGAACCTAAAGCAATGCAGTCTCAGATGTAAAATCCTCAACCTCAAAAGTTTGATTTTGATGTATTTTATTGCGATAGGGAAAGAACCTAAAGCAATGCAGTCTTAGATGTAAAATACTCAACCCCAAAAGTTTGATTTTGATGTATTTCATTGCGATAGGGAAAGAACCAAAAGAAATGCAGTCTCGGATGTAAAATCCTCAACCCCAAAAGTTTGATTTTGCGGGAAAGAACCTAAAGCAATGCAGTCTCAGATGTAAAATCCTCAATCCCAAAAGTTTGATTTTGATGTATTTAATTGCGATAGGGAAAGAACCTAAAGCAATGCAGTCTCGGATGTAAAATCCTCAACCCCAAAAGTTTGATTTTGATGTATTTCATTGCGATAGGGAAAGAACCTAAAGCAATGCGGTCTCGGATGTAAAATTCTCAACCCCAAAAGTTTGATTTTGATGTATTTCATTGCGATAGGGAAAGAACCTAAAGCAATGCAGTCTCGGATGTAAAATCCTCTACCCCAAAAGTTTGATTTTGAATGGTAATCGATTTTGCAAAGATTTGTAGTGTTGATTTGAAAAGTGTGGAATTTTGGTGTTTTGAGAATTTCATGAAAGTTGTAAAAGACTTTCATGGAAAGAAATAGATTAGGAGGGAATATGTAGATGCTACATATCCCATTCAAAAGAGTTGATCGAAAGTTGCTTGGTTTGGATTAGATACAATTCCTCGCCACTAGATCCGAATCGAAAACCTCGTGGCTCCATGTCAATGGAATCGACCGCTTCCATCCCAGACAAAGGAGAGAGTAGAACGGATTGGATTTTAGATTTGGAAGGTTGAGTTTGAATTTGATTGAGATTAGATTTGAGATCTGGAAGGTTGAATTTGAATTTGATTGAGATTTGATTTGAAATTTAGAAAATCGAATTTGAATTTGATTGAGATTTGATTTGAGATCTGGAAGGTTGAATTTGAAATTTTGATTTAAAATTTGTGTTCATTTTGTTTGTCCTTTAACGATTCAAATTTGCTTTATCGTTCATTTAATGTTCATGTAAATTTGGAGTTCATCATTTTTTTTATTTAGATTTTTAAGGAAAGTTTCCTTTTATTCTTTTTGTTTCTTTTCTGTTCTTTGTTCGAAGTTCATTTAACTTTAATGGCGTTTCCTGATCAACTTGCACAAAAGAGGTGAAGGCCAAAAATGTGACATGGTCACTTTAATTCCAATCATGTTGAAGATACATCATACGATTCGATGCGGAATACATCTCATACAATCCATGTAGACTCAAAACGGACTATGTATGATCTTTGTCGATCCATCCAAAAAGGCATCTATCAAAAATCCATGTACGAATAGTGAGGTACATGGTCAATAATATCACCTTCCAAGCCATCCTTGGCAAGGATGTCGTATGGATGTACGTTGGAGGTGTGATATTTCCCATGTAACTCACAGCTCGTAAGGTCGGAGACTCTCTAGCTCCTGGTCTGGCTGAAGTGGTAAGGTGCTTTCCTGTCATCCATCCTTCTAAAAGTAACTGAGATCCGCTTCATTGGTACTCCCGGTATGCGATGTTTAGCGACATCCGCTCCGTTGCCCTTTAGTATCATGACGGAACCTACCGGCAATGGTATCTTCTTCGGCCCTCGGAACTCACTCGGGCTCGTTATCCGGAGGTCGGATCCGAACATGATATTACACTCGTTCGAGAAGAAGCTGTGCGAAAGGTCGACAAAGTGATGGTGATCTATGTGCGGGGGTATGCGGTCACCCTTCTTGTAAATGTTAATGATGCAAGCCGTTGGGTATGCGATACGTTGGCGGTACCCTCCATGCTATCATTCTTTTTACCATCCTTTTGATGACTAATGGCATTGGATCCACTGGCCTTGACGGAGTATCCCGGTGGGTTTCCCTTCCTGTCTTCGCGAAGTTGTAGCGGCATCCACATTGTATTGTAATTCTCCCTTTCCACGGCATCCATCTGCGGGGTTCGAGTAAGTGTTTCCTCTTAGGCGGCCTGCTCGGCCCATTCTTTTCAAATCTCGGATGCGATCCACGATTTATTGTTGTTCATATTACGAGAACACATCCGTATGTAGCTCGAGGCCTTCTAGTATATTGATCCTCCCGCCTCCGATTCTCTCGAAGTATTCAAAGTTTTCTTCTCGACATTCCGCATTCTTTCTAGCTCGTATTCGGAATAATGCGCAAATGGCGAGGCCTAGTGACGTATCGTGGGATATATGACTCAATCCCTTCGCGTTCTCCCCGCATACCTCGGCTCCTCGAGGATAGTCTCCGTCGGGACATCCTCCGGGGTTGCTTCGCAACAAAGTCATGCATTGCGGTGGCTTTATCCGGTGGCGTGGTAGCCTTTCTTCTTCGATCTTTTTGAGATTTCCTAGTCTCTTCCGTTATCCTCGGAGCTGGCCACCTTTCTTCGAGTTCCGCGGCGAACCGGTATCCTTGAAGTATATGTACTCGGCATGAGCATCGCCTCGTCGCGCTGGTCCGTCGCTAGTTTAGTTAACATCTTGCGGATACGGCAATTTTTATTTCTTCGCCGAGTTCTTTGTGAGAGTAGCTCTTCGTACTTCCTGAATTTCGTGGGCGCGGCGCCGACAAGCTCGCCCTCTCGCCGTAGCGACTACGGACTTGATTCTCTTGTCTTCTTCGCATTTGTTTTTCTTTTCTTGCTGCTGGATTGGTGGCTTGGGCCACCCACTTTCATTACTCGGTCTGGGCGAGTTCCTCTCGGTCAATTGGGACCCAGTCACCTTCCTCGTATTGCAGGCCTGCTGGTGCGAAGTCTGAGTCAATCTCTATTATCGCTCCATCTTTCACCCTCTTTTCGTCGAGTGCAAGGCTTACGCCATTTCTAAAGTTCAGGACCAACCGCCCGTTCGACATTTCCCTGCGAAAAGACAAGGAAAAGGATCAGGGGCTGTACTAAGAACAAGAACATTAAGAAAATATTTATTAAAGACAGAGAGTTTTTTTTTATTATTACTTTTGTATTTTAAATTCAACAAGAATGAAGTGGGATAAGATCAGGAAAGAGATTTTGATATGGAAGAGAAAACAAGGAAAATTTTATTATCATGATTTTATTTATTTTAGCACATTTCTTTTATTATTTTTGGGTTCGGACCCAGTCATAAGTAATGACTTCACCCGTGCTTCTAGGGATGAAAAATTCATTCCTTCGAAACATCAGGTAGTGTAATACTTTTTCAAGTATCGTCCATTGATCGGAAGCATATGTCGTTCGCTCGGCAATTCACTAGCCGGTAGGAGCCTCCCGAGTAGATCGCCTCAACCACAAATGACCCTTCCCAAGTGGGTTCAAATTTTCCTCCTATCTTGCGGTGTGCGAGGATAGGTCTCTTGAGAACGAGAACTAAGTCACTAACTTTGAAGGTTCTTGGGCGGACCGATCCGTCATGGGCTTGAACCATCTTAGCTTGGTATAGTTCTAAATTCCCGTCGCGCTGCAAGTCTTTTCCTTCCAGGCTTTCCAATTCCTCTAGTCGTAATTTGGCATTTTCTTCTGTCGTGATCTTGTTTGCAACTCGCGATTCCGAGTGAAGGAAGCCGGACCTCTAAGGGTAACACTCGCCTCGGACCCATACACCGGAGCGTTAGGTGTAGCTTCGAGTGGGAGTTCGAAGGTTGTCCGGTAGGCCCATAAGGCTTTTAATAACTTCTCGTGCCAATTTCTTCTTATTATCGTCCAAAGTTTTCTTTAAAATTTGAACAAGAGTTTTATTAAAAGCCTCGACCAAGCCGTTTGCTCTTGGGTAGTAAATTGTTGAATACCGCCGGTCGATTCCGTGTCTCCTGACAAAATTGTTGATTTGCGTGCTTCTGAATGCTGACCCATTATCTGAGATGATCCTGCGTGGCACTCCGAAACGGTAGACAACTTGGTTCTTAAAAAAACTATAGCACATGGTGTGCTTTCACTTCTCTGAGTGGAACTGCCTCTGCCCACTTGGAAAAGTAATCTGTAGCCGCAAGAATGAAGCGATGTCCTTTTGAAGATGGTGGTTCTATTGGACCCACTATATCTGTGCCCCAACATTCAAATGGCCACGACGCAATTGTCGGATGTAGAACATTTGGAGGTTGGTGTAGAACTACTCCGTGCACTTGGCATTGGTGACACCTCTTGACTATTTTCATGCAGTCGGTCATCATCGAGGGCCAGTAATATCCTAGTCTTTTAATTTTCATTTTCATCTTCGGACCCGATCGGTGAGCGCCTACGTAGTCCCGAATGCACCTCTTTAACAATTTCATGAGCCTCGGACCCGCTCGAGCATCTTAGCCACATCCGATCGAAAGACCTTCGTATAATGTATTGTTTATTAATGCGTAGGACGGAGTTCTTTTCTTGATCCGATGGGCTAACGACC
This sequence comes from Papilionanthe hookeriana x Papilionanthe teres, assembly GCA_022702705.1. Taxonomy (NCBI): domain Eukaryota; kingdom Viridiplantae; phylum Streptophyta; class Magnoliopsida; order Asparagales; family Orchidaceae; genus Papilionanthe; species Papilionanthe hookeriana x Papilionanthe teres. Next base: position 75,134,377 of record CM040423.1, read on the forward strand.
TATCGTCCGGTACTTTTCCTGTTTGCAGGTAGTTTATTAATGGCTGTCGCCAATCTTCTGTGTTTTCTGTCACTGTTGCAACTGACTCTTCTTCTTTTTCTTATTTGTGTATTGTGTCTATGTCGAGCTGCGATAGGACCTGACGTCCGTGATCTGACACTTCTACTAATTCATCTTGTAAGCAGGCAAATTCTTTTGCGAGGTGGGCTAACGCATCTGCTAAGGCGTTTTCTTTTCTGGGAATTTTGTAGATCGTCACATTCGGAATCTGTTCCAACAGTTTCATGGCATTTTGGAAGTATTGCTCGAGTCTTGGCTTTAAAATTCTGTATTGTCCGGCGATCTGTTGAATGATTAACTGCGAATCCCCGTAGATGTTGATGTTTGTTATCCCTATTTGAATAGTTAATTCCAGTCCTGTTATGAGAGCTTCGTATTCTGCTTCGTTGTTCGTACACGGCTCGTTAAGTGGTAGGAGTATCTTAAAATCCCCGCTCCGGTGTTATAAAGATTAGTCCGATTCTCGCCTTACCAGGCACTATCATTTGCAATTCTTTGTCTTTTTGTGCTGAAGATGCTCCGTCGAAATATAATTCCCAACGTCGATCATCAAGGTCTTCTAAGTTCATTATTTGTTCATCTGGCAAGTCGTCATTGAGAGGAGATTCTGACGGCAAAGGGTGTGCTGCGAGGAAATCTGCTAGGACTTGTCCCTTTACGGCACGAAGAGGCACGAAAGTTATATCGAATTGCAATAATATCATTGACCACCTGGCAAGTCTTGCCAGAAAGCGTTGGACGGGTCATCAAGTATTGCAATGGATTAAATTTCGAGATCGAGTTGACCTTATGAGAAAGCATGTAGTGCCCGAGCTTTTGAGCGGCGAAGATCGGGGCCAAACAATGCTTTTCGATTGGAGGATACTTTATTTCCGTTGGAAGTAAACGACGGCTTAGGTAGTAAAGAGCATTTTCTTTACCCTCATCATTGACTACAGGCTAACGGGGCTCCGAGAGAGTCGTCTAAGGCCGCGGTATAAAGTATCAACGGTCTACCCGAGACTCAGGGCTGCTAAGACAGGAGGTGTCATTAAATATTGTTTAATGTCCTCGAAGGCCCTCCGGCATTTCTCTTCCCGAATAAATTTGGCGTCCTTTTTAACTAATGCCGAGAAAGGCCGACACCTACTCGACAAGTTCGAGATAAAGCGTCGAAGATATGCCAACTTCCCTTGAAAAGATCGTAGTTGTTTTAAAGTTCTGGGAGGTGGCATTTCTAAGATAGCTTTAATCTTTTCCGGGTCGATCTCAATTCCACGATGTCGGACAACGAATCCTAAGAATTTCTCGGAGGTGACGCCGAAGGCTCATTTTAAGGGATTCATCTTAAGGTTAAATTGTCTTAATCGTTTGAAAACAATTCTCAAATCATACGGTGGTTTTCCTTTACTTTGCTTTTGATGACCACATCATCCACGTAGCATTCGACTTGATTGTGGATGAGATCATCAAAAATTCTTGTCATCACTCTACGGTAGGTTGCTCTCGCGTTCTTCCGTCCGAATGGCATCATCGTGTAGCAATATACTCCGATCGGTGTTCCGAATGTTGTAAGTTTTTCATCTTCCGGAGCCATTTTTATCCGGTTGTATCTCGAAGATCCATCCATGAATGAGAATATTTCATGTGTTGAAGCAATGTCGATCATTAATTCTAGGATCGGTAGAGGGAATTCATCTTTTGGACATGCCTTGTTTAAATCTCTGAAATCCACACAAATTCTGATCTGAACATTCTTCTTTCTGACTGGTACCACATTTGCTAGTCAAGTCGGGTATTGTTCTTCACGGACAAATTTAGCGTCTATTAGCTTTTTAACTTCAGCTATGACTTGCTGTTCGATTTCTAGACGCATTCTTCTGGAACCTTGTCCGACTGGAACGAAGTAGGATCCACTCCTAGCTTATGGATCGCAACCTCCGGAGCTAATCCCGGCATCTCATCGTAGCTCCAAGCAAAACAATCTTTAAATTCCATTAATAACTTGATTATTTCTTCGGAGTCTTCTTTATTGAGTAAGGAGCAAACAAAGGTAGGTCTAGGCTCTTCGCTAGTACCTAAGTTAACTTCCGTTAACTCATCTATTGTAGATTTGATCTCTTCTTCGAACTCTGGTAGAGCGTTTCCAATTTGTAAATCTTCAAGTTCTTCTGTAGCTTCCATGCAGTTTTCATTAGACTCGTAAGTGACAACCAAGCAAAATTCAGTATCATCAACTGATCCTACTGTGCCGAATCTGAGACCATGCTTTGAATTGGGTGGACGACCGGATGTCGGCATATTTTTAGGTTATGTGTTGTATTTTTGAAAAAGGGTCGCCTACAGAAATTGTCGACAAATTTTAAATTTAATTTACATATATATATGATTTGGAAAGTAGTGTTTTGATATTGAAAATAATTTTAAATTTGAAAATTTTAAGATATGAAATCAAACTGATCTCACATCTCGAATAGTTTATATAAACGAGCACCACACCACAAACCATGTATCTATCCCGAAGAATAGACACATTGCTTGACGATGGGGCTCGATTAAATAAACTAGAAGATTTGTGACATCCGTTTGGTCTGCGAACCAATTTTATAAGCCGACAAGTTCCCCTGCCTAATATGAAAACATTAAACAGGGTTTATATTACCTGGGTTCTTAGAATTCCCTACAAGGGCAAGCCCCTATAGTTAATTACATCTTAAGTGACGGGAATCACCTAAGAAAACTCTCGATAATAATCGGTAGTTCCGCTCTCAAGAATTTCAAAGTTTATGTTTTCAAGGGATTGAATTTTGAAATTTCAATAGTGGAATGGATCAAATTTGGAACATTTTATTTTGGGAATTCAAAGGAAGAAAGGTAGGAGAAATCACAGATTCGAAGCGAACTTCGGTAATTTCCCGACTATCCTATTGTTTGGCTTGAATTTAGGAAAGTCCTAATGTTTATTTAATGTTTTGATCTTGCCATTTTTAATTAATTAGGACTTATATTCCTATGATGCGATCACACAAATAGCCTCGAAGATGTGAGGGTTTATGTCGTATCAGACGACTACCTCGGAAACCTAAGACTGGTTAGGGCTTAATTTGCAATGCAAATGCCTAACAAAAGGTTGAGGATTTATGTTGCACTAAGCAAACTACCTCGAAGTCCTATGGCTTGGTTATTTAATTCTAAGAAAGTTTTGCTGAAGTAGACTCAGGTTTTGCTGATGACGATGGCCGTGCTGCCCACCATGCTCTGAGCTCCTTGTTGTAGAGGAGTGTTCTGGTTTAGAGAAAATCTTAAAATCCAGGTGTTTTTAATATTTTAATTAAACAAATCTTAAAGTTGATTATAACAACACCGGTTAAGATCCCACGGTTCCATCCTTCCGGCATCGTTATTTTTATCGGATTCACTTAGTCCAGTTGAATTTGCTAAACTCAACTAAATGAGTTCCACACTTTCATTCAGACCGTGGGAAATCCCGTTAGCAACACGTAGGTTACATCATCCGAGGTATTCCCGATCATCCAACAAGACGTTTTAATTTAGTTGTAGTTGTAGTTTTGTTGTTCTGTTTGTGATTAAATTTTGAGTTGTTTTATATTTTGAAATATTGTGGCGGTGAATTTTATCTTGTAATGCCTTTTAATTTAGTTTGGTTTCAGTTTTAGGGACTACCCTAAAGGTTTTGGTTTTCATGCAAGAAAAGTAAAGTGCATTTGCAATAAAGTAAATTGCAATAAGTAAATTGCAATAAAATAAAAGCGTACCTGGAGGGTCTTCCCATCATCCCAAGCTGCACTTAAACACAATTTAGAATATTTAAGCATTTAAAGCAAGTTCCTAGGTAAAGCTAAGGGAAGGGTTATGGTTTTATACCAAGGTCCTACTCCTATAGCTAGTCACCTCTTATGACGTCTAGGTTCTTGTGTTTTTGGTTTGAGGACGATTTTCTTCATCAAAGAACAATTAAGTCCAATTGTTCTTATAAATATCTTATCATATCGAGGAAGTGCTTAAGACGAGTCTTAAACATCTTTTCAATATTTCTAGGTTTATTTTAAGTCAAAGAGAATTTGATTATACAAATGAATTAATCGTTCAGGAGTTCAGGTTTTGTTATCTTGCTCAGTGAACTAGGACATTTGAATATCCTATGAGTGAAGTAACACTTCACTTAATACTCCATTTAGGAGTTATGATAACAAAGGCTTTCGAGGGCAAATTGATGTTCAAGTGATTTGTGATTTAATTTAATTTCGATTAATGGGTTTAAATTTGGAATAGTGTTCAAGTTGTTTTAGATTTATTTTTGAATTCTTTGTGTCTTAGGTGATGTTATTTTTAATTCAATTTAACTTAACTTTAATTTAACTTAATTTGGTTCAGTTTTAATTTTAATTTAATTTATTTAATTTAATCTAATTTTGATTTTAACTTGATTTTATTTTTTAATCTAATTTAATTTAATTTAATTTAATTTAATTTCATTTCATTTAATTTAATTTGATTTAATTTAATTTGATTTAATTTAATATGTTTTAATTTAATTTAATTTAATTTAATTTAATTTTAGATTTTAATTTAATTTAAATTTTAATTTAATTTTATATTTTAATTTTAATTTAATATTTTATTTTTTATGCTTTAAAAATGATTTAATTTTAATTGTTAAAGTATTAATTTAATTGAAATTTTAAAAGGATTTAATTTAAATGATTTAATTTTAGGTTAATTTAATGATTAAGCCTTTTAGCACTTTAAATTTTAAATTTGGATTATCATTTTAATTAGGAATTAAATATTATTGAAGTGATTAATTTAGGGATTCTTAAATTAAAGAACAAATCTCTTCCTAATAACATCCCTATTTTAATAATTCCAATTTTTTATTATTCTTCCAAATTTAATTAATTACTTAATTAAGGTTTATTTTAATTATTTTTAAATTGTTTAGTAGGTTTCTACCCTTTAATTATTTAAGTTTCAATCATCCAAATCAGATTAGGATCAAATATTTTACTATTTCATTTTATTAAGCCTAAAGTTTTAATTAAGGGTTAAAATTTTAATTACCATTTTTGCCCTTCAAGCTTAATAATTCCATAACTCACTAAATTGAGCTCAAATGAATTTGAAATTTTTATGTGACTTCACTCATATGTTAATAAAGACATTAGAGGAGAAAAAGTGATTTTTCTGTATTTAATTTATTTATGTAATTATTTTTGGTGGAAAATAAAGATTTCCAAGGAAAATTCAATAACATGACCAAGGGAAAATTTCTGTCCTTAAGAAAATTATGGGACATTCCTAATGACTAGAGAACCACTTGGACCAATTTTGGTGATTTTTTGAATTATATTATTTTTATTATAATTATTTTGAGTTTTGGAGTATTAATTAATTTAAAAATAAAATAAAGGTTGAAAAATGAATTTTATATTTTTCAAAAATCTCTCTGATATCAAGGAGATCAGAGAACCAATTTTTATAAATTTTTGATTTTTTTTTGATTTATTATAATTATTTTAGTGGAAATGCTAGAAAATACATTTTTTTTAATTTTAAAATTACCCTAGGGCTTTAAAATTTAATATCTCATCATAGAGACCTAAGAAAAATATGGGGTTTGTTCGTAAGTGATTAAAATTCAAAATGTGACATTTTGGTGAATTTTATTATTTTTTTGATTTTTATTTTTTTTAATTATTCAAAATATTAAAATAATGCAAAAAATCAACTTTTTTAGAAAATTGCATTTTTTGATTTTCTTAAATTCCCCTGATATCAGAGAGGCTCCAAAACCAATTTGGTGAATTTTTGAAAAGTATTTTGAAAGTTATGAATTTTTTAAGTTTAATTTTGGCTAAATGGCTTAATCAACCCATTTGATAGGGCTAACCAAGTCCAATTGACTTCAAACTTTTATGGTGAGTTCCTCTGATCCTAAAGGTCAGTGGATAATTAATTTCAAGTCAATTTGATGTATGATTAGCTCTAATTAATTAAAGCTCCATTTTGGGTGTTTAATCCAATTAGGGTTATTCCAAGTGAGTTAACTCAAAACCTATTTTTCCTAGGGTCCTCTGGTCATAATAAACATCACCAAATTTTCCTAGAATTTATCTCACAACATGCTAATTATTGGAATTAAAATACTCAAACTAGCAACCTAGAATTGAAAAATTAATAACTCTTCATAGGGATGGCCTCTGACTTTGGAAAATTCGAGGAATGTTCCCAAATTTAGAGGCTTCAAAAGCCTTATGGTCTCATGCCATGGTGAATTGTATACATGCATGGAGAATTGAAAATGTGCAGAGAGTAAATAAATTATTAAAAATAAAATACTCAATGAAATTGAATGATTTCTTTTCCACATTATTCTCCTCTGTTCACTGAGCAAGAGGGTATTTTTTTTTTATTTTTATGATTTTCCTACACAAAGTTATGCATTTTTGAAGTTTAGGGAATTAAATAAATAGGAAAATAACCTAATTTCCTACTTATCCACGCGGCGCTAACTCAACCTAGGCATCTCCGAAGCGCCGCGTGTCGTCTTCTGATTCGGCGCCGCCATCCGACTCAGCGCTCCAGGGCCCCGCGGTTCACGTACCAACGTGCTGTCCGGATCAATCCAGACCGTCCACTCGATACACGCTCGATCCAACGGCTCCTGGTCATCGTCTACGACTGGTGTGCACCCGTGACCGTCAACCTTCTAACCCTAATTTCTCACTCGATTCTCAACGGATTTTCATGTTCTTATGCTCTATGGATTCGTCTTGAGGAGACGAACACATCCATACGGTAAACATGTATTTAAATTGACTCAAATTAAATGGAGAATCTCTATAAGCTCGGGAAGAAGAGTGAGTCCATACCTTTGCTCGCAGAAGTGAAGCTTCGATCCGAGAGTTGTGTCACCTTCGATTAGGTCCAAGCAAGCTCCGGATGAAGTCCCTTGGCCCAGTGAATTGTCCGGTAAGATTTCGACCAAGCCCGATCACAAAGCTTGGAGGCTGGAAGCAATGGCTGGCCTCGGTGAGGGGGCTTTGCTTGGTAAACTTCTTCCCTCGGTCCGTTGAAGGTGTAGGACCAATCAATTTGGGGATTGGTCCACCGTGAAAAAGTGTCCTGGTTTTTATGCTCGAAATTTTAACTCAAAATCGAGCTCGACTTGGGGGAATTGGGGCTGGAATCCAGTGGGAATCAAATGCTCTATGTGTGGAGAGTGGTCTGGAATGATTTTGGCAGAGTTTCCTTAAGGTTTGTTCAACACCTCTTCCATGGCCGAGAAAGGTGGTGTTTAAATAGGAGAGGCTGGAGGCTCTCCCAGGGGGAGTTAGGGACCGGGATCAGCCGCTCTTGGCAAGGGAAGAACAGTCGCAATGGCCACTGGGCATGGGGCAACTCGACGAAGGTGGAATTTCAATGCTTGGCTCCTTCCCATGTCTCGGCCATGGCGTTTTCCGGCGGCCCAGGTGGCTGGCCGGCAGGCATGGGTCACCCTCAGGGTCAGGGGGTCCAGGGCTTGAAGTTGGTGAAGGCAATTGGGCTTGGACATGTGTAAAGTGTTTGGATTAAAATGGCTTTGGTGAAGACCAATTTTGGCTTAATTTGGGTCAACCCATCATTTTGGGCTTGGTTCACCCCTCAAGGTGGCTTTGGGTGTTGTGGGAAGTCAAAGGAATCAGCTGGTTTGGCATGGAGAAGTCCTTATCCAAATATATTTGGATTAAATTTGGGTTAAGGTGAAACATGCTTAAGGCTAATGACTTTTAGGAGATGTTTAAAGGACCTCCTCCTTTTGCCATTTAAGGAGGGTTGACAACTTAGAGATCCTCATGGCTTGCCAATGGCTTGTATGTGGCTTCATGGCTCCATGTGGCTTGGGAAAAGATTGAGTCAATTTCATGAAAAGGGATTTTATGGATTTTGGCATTTTGATGGAAATTGTTATGGGGCTTGATTTGGAATTGTTTAATTGATAAATTAGGACTTTATGAATGATTTTAAATTGAATGTGTGATGAAGGAAAGTGTCATGTGGGCTTTAGATTGATTTGGGCTTTTGAATTTGATGGAAGTGGGCTTTTAGGAAGGTTTAAGGGAGTGGGCCTTTAGATTTAAGAATGAGTTCATGGATGGGAATTTTTGTAAAAGGTTTGGCCAAATAATTGTTGGGTTTGCTTTAGGGATGTGTCATGAGTAATTTGAAATAGATTTGAGGTGGTTTGGGTTTGAATTGGGTTGAATTTAGGCTTCTTTGGTAAAGGGGTTAATGTAGGTCAAATTGGGCTAACTTGGGCCAATGTTGGGCTAGGGTTGAAATTGATGTAAAATTAATGTTGGGAAATGTTTATGGGAGTGTTTCAAAGAGGTTTCAACTTTTGTTGGGTTTTGATTTTGGGATTTGGGCTTATTTGGGGCTTAGGTCAAAATTGGGCTTTTTAGCTTTGGGTTGAATTTGAGTGGGGTTTGGGTTTAAATTTTGGGCAAATCATGTTAGTGTTTTGTTTGTGGGGATGTTAGGGAAGTTTTAGAAAAGATTTGGGGTTAATTGGAGTTGAATTGGGTGAGTTTGGGCTAAGTTTGGGTCCTGGGTCCAAATTGGGCTTTAAGGTCCAAAATGAAATTGGGTTCAAATGCCAATCAAATTGGACTTGGATCTGGTCTAGATTGGTGTTGGGGATGTTGAATTGAAGTTTAGAATTGAATGGGACCAGAATTTGGGTCAATTGGGTAGGTTTGGTTTGACATTGGGTTCACTTTGGGTTAAAATGGGTCAAATTGGGGATTTTGGAAAAAGTGGGGTAAATTGACAAAATTGGCCCATGGTGTAGTTGGACAAAATGAAATTGGGAATATTTGGGATTTTCTGGAATTTTCTAGGAATTTTCTGAATTTTTGGATTTTTTTTGGCTAAGAGGGGCATTTTGGGTATTTGGAGGGTATTCGGAGGTATTTTTGGAATTTTTGGTATTTTTGGCTATGAATGATCAATTTGAGTGGTGTGGGAATGTTTGGGGTTGGTTTTGAGGGATTTGGGTGATTTTGGAGAATTTTGAAAATTTTGGGTAATTTCAAGGGTTTTGGGTAGGCTAGGCGGGTGTAGGGTCCCCGGGGTCAAAAATTAAAAATTGGAAAATTGAGGATTGGGTAAATGTAAGTGAAATGAAATCATTTTGGTTGAGCCATGAAGCCATGTTAAGCCTATATGAGCCATGAGAGGACTCATTTGAGGCATTCACTATGTTGTTCCTAACCCTCTTAGCTAAGGGCTTAGGGGTTAAGGACCATCCATGTGAATCACCCTCATGAGTCAGGAGGTCAAGTTGGGTATAGGCGTGGTTTTAGGAGGTGTGTGAAAGTGTAGTGTATAAGTGTAGTGTGAGTGTAAGTCAGCCCCTTCACCAGACCAGACCACCCAGGGTAGTCCTAAGGCCAAAGAGTCCTATAGGAACTCATCCTTTAAACTTCTACATTTGACTTCAACCCTCTAGGTGATTAGGGGTCTACAATCAGGTTTTTGGAGTTTGCAGGGAGTTAAGAAGTGGTTTGAATTTCTAAGTGGTGGGTCCCAATTCTAATCCTCTAGGACAGTCAAAGGAAAAGCCTAAGGCTAGATCCTAAGTACTAAAGAGAAGAAGAGAAGACCTCATCAAAAATGAGGTCAACAAATGGACCCCCAATAGGTGTGGTGTGCTAACCCAGCACACCGCGCATATTGGCGTTGACCAAAGCGATCAACAAAACCAACACAGATGTCCAAGTGACCAACTTAGGACGAAGTAGAAGAGTTTCCGCTGGGGAGTGTCAAGTATATCTCTGAGATTGGAGATTCCTGAACTCTCGCTGGGGAAAGGAAAAGGAGGTGAATCCCAAATCACAAGATCTGGGGGAATTTCGATTTAGATTTCATTTTGTTTCAGTTTAAATTTTGATGTGTAAGTTTAGATTTTAGCTTGAGTTTTAATTTAGATTGAAGTTTTGTTAAAATTAATTTGAAGGGATTTGAACTTGAAATGAAAATTGGAATTTTGTGGTTTTAGATGTAACATCTTCAACCTCAAAAGAAAAATTGAATTGATTGGATTGAATCATTACAATGAGGAGAGATCTCAGAGCAATGCGGTATTGGATGTAAAATCCCTAACCTCAAGAGTTTGATTTGGTGTGCTTCATTGAAATAGGGAGAGAACCTAAAGCAATGCAGTATTGGATGTAAATTCCTCAACCCCAAGAATTTGATTTTTTGATGTATTTCATTGCGATAGGGAAGGAATCCTAAAGCAATGCAGTCTCAGATGTAAAATCCTCAACCCCAAGAATTTGATTTTTGATGTATTTCATTGCGATAGGGAAGGAATCCTAAAGCAATGCAGTCTCGGATGTAAAATCCTCAACCCCAAGAATTTGATTTTGATGTATTTCATTGCGATAGGGAAATAACCTAAAGCAATGCAGTCTCGGATGTAAAATCCTCAACCCCAAGAGTTTGATTTTGATGTATTTCATTGCGATAGGGAAAGAACCTAAAGCAATGCAGTCTCGGATGTAAAATCCTCAACCCCAAGAATTTTATTTTGATGTATTTCATTGCGATAGGGAAGGAATCCTAAAGCAATGCAGTCTCGGATGTAAAATCCTCAACCCCAAGAATTTGATTTTGATGTATTTTATTGCGATAGGGAAAGAACCTAAAGCAATGCAGTCTCGGATGTAAAATCCTCAACCCCAAAAGTTTGATTTTGATGTATTTCATTGCGATAGGGAAAGAACCTAAAGCAATGCAGTCTCGGATGTAAGATCCTCAACCCCAAGAATTTGATTTTGAATGGTAATCGATTTTTCAAAGATTTGTAGTGTTGATTTGAAAAGTGTGGAATTTTGGTGTTTCGAGAATTTCATGAAAGTTGTAAAAGATTTTTGTAGAAAGAAACAGATTGGGAGGGAATATGTAGATGCTACATATCCCATTCAAAAGAGTTGATCGAAAGTTGCTGGTTTGGATTAGATACAATTCCTCGCCACTAGATCCGAATCGAAAACCTCGTGGCTCCATGTCAATGGAATCGACCGCTTCCGTCCGAGACGAGGGAAAGAGTAGAACGGATCGGATTTCAGATTTGGAAGGTTGAGTTTGAATTTGATTGAGATTTGATTTGAGATCTGGAAAGTTGAATTTGAATTTGATTGAGATTTGATTTGAAATTTGGAAAGTTGAATTAGAATTTGATTGAGATTTGATTTGAAATTTGGAAAGTTGAATTTGAATTTTTGATTTAAAATTTGTGTTCATTTTGTTTGTCTTTTAACGATCCAAATTTGTTTTATCGTTCATTTAATGTTCATGCAAATTTGGAGTTCATCTTTTTTTTTTATTTAGATTTTTAAGGAAAGTTTTCTTTTATTCTTTTTGTGTTTCTTTTCTGTTCTTTGTTCGAAGTTCATTTAACTTTAATGGCGTTTTCCAGGCAACTTGCACAAAAGAGGTGAAGGCCAAAAATGTGACATAGTCACTTTCATTCCAATCATGTTGAAGATACATCATAACACTCGATCTGGAATACATCTCATACAATCCATATAGACTCAAAACGGACTATGTATGATCTTTGTCGATCCATCCAAAAAGGTATCTGTCAAAAATCCATGTCTGAATAGTAAGGTACATGGTCAATAACATCACCTTCCAAGCCATCCTTGGCAAGGATGCCGTATGGATGTACGTTGGAGGTGTGATATTTTCCATGTAACTCACAGCTCGTAAGGCCGGAGGCTCTCTAGCTCCGGGTCCCGGCCGGAAGTGGTATGGTGCTTTCCTGTCATCCATCCTTCTAAAAGTAACTGAGATCCGCTTCATTGGTACTCTCGGTATGCAATGTTTAGCGACATCCGCTCCGTTGCCCTTTAGTATCATGAAGGAACCTACCGATAATGGTATCTTTACCGGCCCTCGGAACTCACCCGGGCTCGCTATCCGGAGGTCGGATCCGAACATGATATTACACTCGTTCGTAAAAGAAACCGTGCGTAAAGGTCTAACAAAATCGTGGTGATCTATGTGCGGGGGTATGCAATCACCCTTCTTGTAAATGTTAATGATGCAACCGTCGGGTATGCAATCGCTGGCAGTACCCTCCATGCTATCATTCTTTTTACCATCCTTTTGATGACTAATGGCATTGGATCCACCCGGCCATGACGGAGTATCCCCGGTGGGTTTCCCTTCCCGTCTTCTCGCGAAGTTGTAGCAAGCATCCACATTGTATTGTAATTCTCCCTTTCCCTGGCATCCACCTCCGGGGTTCTGAGTAAGTGTTTTCTCTTAGGCGGCTCGCTCGACCCATTCTTTTCAAATCCCGGATGCAGTCCACGATTTGTTGTTGTTCGTATTCTGAAAACACGTTTGTATGTAACTCGAGACCTTCCAATATATTGATCCTCCTGCCTCTGATTCTCTCGAAGTATTCAAAAGTTTTCTTCTCGACATTCTGCATTCTTTCTAGCTCATATTCTGGAATAATCTGCAAAAGGCGAGGCCTAGTGACGTACTGTGGGATATATGGTTCAATCCCCTCGCGTTCTCCTGCATAGCTCGGCTCCTCGGGGATGGTCTCCATCGGGACATCCTCCGGGGTTGCTCCTGCAACAAGGTTATGCATTACTGGTGGTTTTATCTGGTGGCATGGTAGCCTTCCATCTTCTGATCTTCTTGAGATTTCCCTGGTCTCTTATGTTATCCTCGGAGCTGGCCTCCTTCCTTCGGGTTCCTGGCGAACCGGTATCTTTGCAGTATATGTACTGGCAGTAGCAACTGTCTCGTCGCGCTGGTCCGCTGCTAGTTTAGTTAACATCTTGCGGATACGGCCATTTTTATTTCTTCGCTGAGTTGCTGTGAGAGTAGCTCTTCGTACTTCCCGAACTTCGTGGGCGCGGGGCCGACAAGCCCGCCCTCCGCCGTATGCGACTACGTACTTGATTTTCTTGTCTTCTTCGGTGTTTGTTTTCCTTTTCTTGTCGCTGGATTGGTGGCTTGGGCCACCCACTTTCATTATCGTCCGGACCGGGCGTCCTCTCGGTTAATCGGGACCCGCTCACCTTCCTCGTATTGCGGGCCCGCTCGGTGCGAAGTTCGAGTCAATCTCTATTATCGCTCCATCTTTCACCCTCTTTTCGTCGAGTGCAAGGCTTACGCCATTTCTAAAGTTCAGGACCAACCGCCCGTTCGACATTTTCCTGCGAAAAGACAAGGAAAAGGATCAGGGGCTGTACTAAGAACAAGAACATTAAGAAAATGTTTATTAGAGACAGAGTTTTCTTTATTTTATTATTTATTTTTTTATTACTTTTGTATATATATATTTTTAAATTCAACAAGAATGAAGTGGGATAAGATCAGGAAAGAGATTTTGATATGAAAGAGAAAACAAGGAAAATTTTTTTATCATGATTTTATTTATTTTAGCACATTTTTTCATTATTTTTAGGTTCGGACCCAGTCATAAGTAATTACTTCACCCGTGCTTCTAGGGATGAAAAATCCATTCCTTCGAAACATCAGGTAGCGTAATACTTTTTCAAGTATCGTCCATTGATCGGAAGCATATGTCGTTCTCCTTGGCAATTCACTAGCTGGTAGGAGCCTCCTGAGTAGACTGCCTCAACCACAAACGGCCCTTCCCAAGTAGGTTCAAATTTTCCTCCTTTCTTGCGGTGTGCAAGGATAGGTCTCTTGAGAACGAGAACTAAGTCACCAACTTTGAAGGTTCTTGGGCGGACCGATCTGTCATGGGCTTGAACCATCTTAGCTTGGTATAGTTCTAAATTCCGCCGCGCCGCAAGTCTTTTCCTTCCGGGCTTTCCAATTCCTCTAGTCGTAATTTGACATTCTCTTCGTCGTGATCTTGTTTGCAACTACAATTCCGAGTGAAGGAAGCCGGACCTCTAAGGGTAACATCGCCTCGGACCCATACACCGCAGCGTAAGGTGTAGCTTCGAGTGGGAGTTCTGAAGGTTGTCCGGTAGGCCCATAAGGCTTTTAATAACTTCTCGTGTCAATTTCTCTTATTATCGTCCAAAGTTTTCTTTAAAATTTGAACAAGAGTTTTATTAAAAGCCTCAGCCAAGCCGTTTGCTCTTGGGTAGTAAATTGTTGAATACCGCCAGTCGATTCCGTGTCTCCTGACAAAATTGTTGATTTGCGTGCTTCTGAATGCTGACCCATTATCTGAGATGATCTCGCGCGGCACTCCGAAACGGTAGACAACTTGGTTCTTGAAAAACTATACCACATGGTGTGCTTTCACTTCTCTGAGTGGAACTGCCTCTGCCCACTTGGAAAAGTAATCTGTAGCCGCAAGAATGAAGCGATGTCCTTTTGAAGATGGTGGTTCTATCGGACCCACTATATCTGTGCCCCAACATTCAAATGGCCACGACGCAATTGTCGGATGTAGCACATTTGGAGGTTGGTGTAACACCACTCCGTGCACTTGGCATTGGTGACAGCTCTTGGCGATTTTCATGCAGTCGGTCATCATCGAGGGCCAGTAATACCCTAGTCTTTTAATTTTCATTTTCATCTTCGGACCTGACTGGTGAGCGCCACAGAGTCCTGAATGCATCTCTTTAACTATCTCACGAGCCTGGGACCCGCTGAGGCATCTTAGCCACATCTGATCAAAAGACCTTCTGTATAATGTATTGTTTATTAATGCGTAGGACAGAGTTCTTTTCTTGATCTGATGGGCTAACGACCTATCGTCTGGTAATTTCCTATTTGCGGGTAGTTCATTAATGGCCGTCGCCAATCTTCCGTGTTTTCTCGTCACCGTTGCAACCGATTCTTCTTCTTTTCTCGATTTGTGTATTGTGTCTACGTCGAGCCGTGATAGGACCTCGACGTCCGTGAACCGACACTTCCACCGATTCATCTTGTAAGCGTGCAAATTCTTTTGCGAGGCGGGCTAACGCATCTGCTAAAGCGTTTTCTTTCCTGGGAATTTTTTAGATCGTCACATTCGGAATTTGTTCCAACAATTTCATGGCATACTGGAAGTATTGCTCGAGTCTTGGCTTTAAAATTTTGTACTGTCCGGCGATCTGTTGAATGATTAACTGTGAATCCCCGTAGATGTTGATGTTTGTTATCCCCATTTGAATGGTTAATTCTAGTCCCGTTGTGAGGGCTTTGTATTCTGCTTCGTTGTTTGTACACGGCTCTGTTAAGTGGTAGGAGTATCTTAACATCCCCAGCTCCGGTGTTATAAAGATTAGTCCGATTCCTGCCTTACCGGGCACTATCACTTGCGATTCTTCATCTTTGTGTGCCGAAGATGCTCCGTCGAAATATAATTCCCAACGTCGATCATCGTGGTCTTCTAAGCTCATTATTTGTTCATCCGGCAAGTCGTCATCGAGAGGAGATTCGCCGCAAAGGGTGTGCCGCGAGGAAGTCTGCTAGGACTTGTCCCTTTACGGCACGAAGAGGCATGAAAGTTATATCGAATTGCAATAATATCATCGACCACCCGACAAGTCCGCCGTAAAGCGTCGGACGGGTCATCAAGTATTGCAATGGATTAAATTTCGAGATCAGGTTGACCTTATGAGAAAGCATGTAGTGCCTGAGCTTTTGAGCGGCGAAGATCAGGGCCAAACAATGCTTTTCAATTGTGGGATACTTTATTTCCGTTGGAAGTAAACGACGGCTTAGGTAGTAAAGAGCATTTTCTTTACCCTCATCATTGACCTGGGCTAAGAGGGCTCTGAGAGAGTCGTCTAAGGCCGTGGTATAAAGTATCAACGGTCTACTCCGAGATCGGGGCCGCTAAGACGAAGGTGTCATTAAATATTGTTTAATGTCCTCGAAGGCCCTCTCGGCATTTCTCTTCCCAAATAAATTTGGCGTCCTTTTTAACTAATGCCGAGAAAGGCCGACACCTACTCGACAAGTTCGAGATAAAGCGTCGAAGATATGCCAACTTCCCTTGAAAATATCGTAGTTGTTTTAAGGTTTCGGGAGGTGGCATTTCTAAGATAGCTTTAATCTTTTCCAGGTCGATTTCAATTCCACGATGTCGGACAACGAATCCTAAGAATTTCCTGAGGTGACGCCGAAAACGCATTTTAAGGGATTCATCTTAAGGTTAAATTGTCTTAATCGTTCGAAAACAATTCTCAAATCATACAGTGGTTTTCCTTTACTTTGCTTTTGATGACCACATCATCCACGTAGCATTCGACTCGATTGTGGATGAGATCATAAAAATTCTTGTCATCGCTCTCTGGTAGGTTGCTCCTGCATTCTTCAGTCCGAATGGCATTACTATGTAGCAATATACTCCGATCGGCGTTCTAAATGCTGTAAGTTTTTCATCTTCTGGAGCCATTTTTATCTGGTTGTATCCGGAAGATCCATCCATGAATGAGAATATTTCATGTGTTGAAGCAATGTCGATCATTAATTCTGGGATCGGTAGAGGGAATTCATCTTTTGGACATGCCTTGTTTAAATCTCTCGAAATCCACACAAATTCCGATCCGACCATTCTTCTTTCCGACCGGTACCACATTGGCTAACCAAGTCGGGTATTGTTCTTCACGGACGAATTTAGCGTCTATTAGCTTTTTAACTTCAGCTATGACTTGTTGTTCGATTTCTAGACGCATTCTTCCGGAACCTCGTCCGATCGGAACGAAGTAGGATCCACTCCTAGCTTATGGACTCGCGACCTCCGGAGCTAATCCCGGCATCTCATCGTAGCTCCAAGCAAAACAGATCTTTAAATTCCATCAATAACTCGATTATTTCTTCGGAGTCTTCCTTATCGAGTAAGGAGCTAACAAAGGTAGGTCTAGGCTCTTCGCTAGTACCTAAGTTAACTTCCGTTAACTCATCTATCGTAGATTTGATCTCTTCTTCGAACTCGGTGGAGCGTTTCCAATTTGTAAATCTTCAAGTTCTTTTCGTAGTTTCCATGCAGCTTTCATTAGACTCGCAAGTGACAACCATGCAAAATTCGCATCGTCAACCGATCCTACCGTGCCGAATCCGAGACCATGCCTTGAATCGGGCGGACGACCGGAGTTATTCCATAAATTTTCAAAATGTTGTGATTGACCTTTGGTCCATTGTCGAGGTAAGAAACCACGCTGAATTAAATTTTGAACACAGGGAGAGTACCACTCAACAGGTAATTCCATTAATTCTGATGAAGTAGCATCTTCAAATTGTACATTATTTTCGCTTTGGAGGAAGGAGCACCACGGTAGAATTTGATTGGCTTTGCACCGCCGCTACGTACCTCTTTGACCACCATACCCTCGATCTTATCAGAATGGATCAGGGTCATGGTCATAGTATGTACATAGTGCTTAATCTTCTCGTACATCGATTTATATTCCTCGTTCTTTTCATCTTCGAGAGAGATCCTGAAGTGCGGCTTCTTCCGACTTATTGTCGTTGCTTCTTGCTCGATTTCTTTTTCTTCTTCGTAACTATCTTCCCAATCAACATCGATGGCCGGTTTCTCGTGTCCAACCGTCCTAACGTCTCTGCCACGACCTCGTCCCCGGCCTCGACCTCGGATGCAAGTTGTGGAGAAACCTTCACCGTCTCGCCGTAAGGGGAAGGAAGTTCAAATTTGCCCCAAGAGTTTCCTCCCCTGCAAAGGATTCCAGCTGAGAGGAATACTATTGTCCATAAGAGGACCGTTATCTCTACCCCAACTGGTCTAGTCGTCTCTGCACCTACCCCGGCTTCCGCCAAACTGAAGGGGAAGGAAGTTCAAATTTGTAACAAGCATGTTACCGTGGAGGGTACGATTTCCGTGCAAGACCTTCTCGTTTTTGAAATTGGGTCCAGCCTCAAGGGTTCCACCCCTAACACGGACTCGGAGGAGAAACAGAGGCATGAAGATTGCCGGTGAAGGCCGTAGCCGCGAAGTCGCTTTCTTAGAAGAAATCCTCGAGTACACACCACTACCCGAATACATACCATTGCCCGAGTATACACCGCTTTTGGAAGGGAGTAGATTCCATCCCCTCGTCACGCTACTGACGAGGAAAATGTCCGCAGGATTGCTTCTATATTACCTCGACCCGCATACTATAGCGACAACAGAAAGAAAAGGGCTAGGATTACACCACTTGCCCGACTACAGACTGTGATTGAGAAGTTAGCAAAGAAAGAGAAATGCCCTGTATAGGAGATTTTAAGAAGGATAGGACGGGTGCCGGCCAAATCCCGTCTTGGGCCGCGAGTAGAACCTGCTATCGCTGCAGAAAAGTCGAATAAGAAGATGAAGGCTAGTCCACCTGTTGTTGTTTCAGGTTTACAGATCAGGGAGGATACCACCTTCCAGCATTCAGCCGACAGACCATCCGGTCCTAGGCCTTCTGCTGCTAGAATTATGGTTTTCTCAAAATGTTGTGATTGACCTTTTGTCCATTATCGAGGTAACAAACCACGCTGAATTAAATTTTGAACACAGGGAGAGTACCACTCAAAAGGCAATTCCATTAATTCTGATGAAGTAGCATCTTCAAATTGTACATTATTTTCGGCTTTGGAGGAAGGAGCACCACGGTAGAATTCGATGGGCTTTGCACCGCTGCTACGTACCTCTTTGACCACCATACCCTTGATCTTATCGAATGGATCGGGGTCGGGGTCATAGTATGTACATAGTGGTTAATCTTCTCGTACATCGATTTATATTCCTCGTTCTTTTCATCTTCGAGAGAGATCCCGAATTGCGGCTTCTTCCGACTTATTGTCGCTGCTTCTTGATTGATTTCTTTTTCTTCTTCCGTAACTATCTTCCCAATCAACATTGATGGTCTGGTTTTCCTCGTCCAACTTGCCCTAACGTCTTCGCCACGACCTCGTCCCCGCCTCGACCTCGGATGCGAGTTGTGGAGAAACCTTCACCATCTCGCCGTAGGGGAGTGGTGAGTGATCGTTGGACTAGAACTTCAGGTTCTTCGTCGTCCCGAACTTCCTTTGCTTCATTCGTTATGGTATCTCCGGAGAAGATTGTTTTCTTCCGAGGTGCATAATAAGCCGCATCTTCATGGATTCCAATTCCATGTACGGAGAATGGTCCGTAAGTGACCTTTGATGCACCGTTCCCCTCCATCGTAGTATTTGATGCACCGATGTAGAGATGATGGTACCATCAGGTTTTCATGTATCCATGGTCGGCCCAAGAGAGCGTTGAATGACGTTTCGAATCAATTATGTGAAATTTTGCGGTTGTCTTTGCTAAGTCACCGGTCTTCATTAGCAAGTGTTATTGATCCGAGGGCTCTTTCTCCTTCTCGGTTGAATCCTCTTAATAACATTTTGTCCGCTTCGAGCTCGCGAGCATCAATTTCCAAGTATGCTAGCGTTCGAAGGTTCATTATATTGATTGATGCTCCTGGATCCACCAATACTCTGGAGAGTGTAAACTTCCCAATTGTAACTGAAATGTACAACGGTCGGTTGTGGTCTCGCTGTCCCAAGTAGTAGGTCATTGTCTCGTGAAGGTAACACCTCGTCGTTCTTTTAACGAGCAAACCTCATCTAAGGAATCTCCGGCCATTTGAGCTAAGAAAATTTCTGGATCAAGTAAGGCCTTGATCAGAGCTTCTCTCATCTCCTTTGATAAGATGAGAGCGTCGTAGATGCTCAGTTTGGCTGGTAGTTTCCTAAGATGGGCTAGCACGTTGTAGTCTACTTTATTTTTATGTGTCTTGTTTTCTTCCCGGATGGGTATTTCTTCTGCCGGGGTTGGTTCTTCCTGAACAACCACCTGCTTTCCTTTGTCCTTTGGACCCATTCTCGGAGGTAGAACTCTTCCACTTCTTAAGTTGACTTCTGTGATTTCTTCGAATCTAGTATCGAGTTTGTCGGTGTCTCCTTCTGAATCGGAATGACAGTTTCTTCTGGATTAGTCTCGGAGTCTGAAGGCTCTAACTCTATTGTGACTGGAGCTCCTCGAAACTCGCAAATAGATTCGTTGCTTGTTGAAATCTCGTAGCCTCCTTGGTGGATGTCTTCTTCGTCATTGTGATCGTCGAGATTGTGTATGATTTGAGAATTGTTATTTGTATCAGAATCGACGTCCGGATTAGGTTGATTGTCGCTAGTTACGTAATCGTTAGAAACAGTCAAAACGTAGCCAACGCCATAACCCTCATCATTATAAGATCCCACCGGAGTGAGCAAATAATCATACAGAGTCAGAGGTTCGAGGGATTTCTCCCCCGAATTGGAAACAACTATCCTAGGATAAGCAGCCCCTAGTCTAGCCTTAAGAGCCTCGGTCTTTTCTTCTTCGTTAATTTTCTTCTTTTCTTCAATTGTCTCTTGTTGAGGTCGTTCTTCTATCGCAAGTGATAGTGCCGACTCGACAGGTTTCGAACTTTGAATTGAGGCTTGCACCGAAGTGGTTTGGATGCGATCCAAAATCTTCTTCGAAGACTTTGTCCAAGCGGTAGTCCATCCATCATCGACGCATAGGGATCTATCGGAACAATGAGATCCGTCGAGATAACATTGACGGAACCACCTTTCTGGGGTTCCTTCATGTATTCTTTCGGGATTGTTATGTTCCCTTTTCGAAGATTGTCATTGAGCCAACTTTTGAAGGTAATACAATCTTCTATCTTGTGTCCGAGCATCCGGTGGTAAGCGCAAAAGTTGGGATCACCTTTCTTGTCGACGTCTTCTGGTCTCTTAGGCTCGGCAGTTGGAAATCCGGAGTCTTCATTGATCGCTGAACATTTTCGGCATCGCCTCATTCTCGAACGGATACTCCCTCGCTCGAAGCTCCCTTAACGTACGTTGTGGACGAGGCGGTTGTTCATACTCGTTGAGATGACCGATAGCTCGGGTCGGGGTTGCTAGTAATTCCGTTGAATTTGTCGCGGCCGTTCGACGGCATTTGTATCGGCTCGCTTGCCTTTATCGACTGTTGCGACGATCCCGAACTTCTTTTCAAAAGTTTTCACGGGCTTCTGTTTGTCTGTTTTATCGGTGAAACTTAATTGCTTCGCCTCCTCTTGCAAGCTTCCGGCCTTGCTTAACAACTTCTCGAAAGTCTTAATAGTAAATCCCTTGAGGAGAAGTGCTATCTGGCCATGAATGCTCTTAAGTAAAATGCCGACTGCATGCTGTTCTTGTAGCTGTGGCTCACACTTCATACTTAGATTCCTCCATCGAAGTATGTAGTCCACCAAAGTTTCGTTCGGCTTCTGCTTCTCTACCACAAAATCACCTATAGTGATGTGGTGCTGAGCTCCGACAAATCGCTTGATGAAGAGGTTTTCTAATTCTGAAAATTTCTTCACCGAGCCGTTCGGTAATTCTGCATACCAATCAAAGGCGATCCCTGACAGGCTGCTGACAAATTGTCGGAAGAGTAAGGCATCACTTCCGCCGGCATTGCAACAACTAGCACGAAAATGTGCAACATGCTGCCGAGGGTTTCCGGTTCCATCAAAGGTCTTGAACAGAGGTGGTACAAATCCTTTCGGATATTGGACAGCGTCGAATTCTTTGGGGTAAGGTCTACCCGTCTGAATGGATGTCCCGCTCTTTGATTGTGCCAAGGCTTCTCGCACTCGCCGTTCCACCATGCTCTTGATATCCTTTTCCGGAATCATATTCCGGTAGAATCTTTCTTCGTCGATCGTCTCCGTTAACGGATGTAATCTCTTTTCCTCCGTCCGTAATATGAATAACTTCTGGAGACGTTTCTCTGGGGTCGAGCTCGACTCGAAGAGTGGCTAGAGCTGCAGCCATCTCTTCCATTCTTTTTGCCAATTGAGAGATTGTATCGTCTTTTTCTCGAATTTGTGCTCTTAATGCTTCCGGTTCATCTCTTTCCGCAGCTGCCGGAGCACCTTGCGAAGCTGACGATGCTCGTGTTTCAACCATGTTAATTTCTGCATATTCGTCATCCATGAACTCCGACGAGTCAACTTCATCTCCAAACTTTTCTTCTCTTTCTCTTGCTAATCGTTGAATGTCGGTTCTTAGCTTTTCCATAGCGTCTTCCAATGGTCTTTTTCGTGCGGTTTCGCAGTTATCATGCGATGGCTGTCGGGTTTCCTTCTCATGAGTCCCCTTCATCATAGCGTGGCGCTTTTTCGACTCGAGTCTCCCGACAAGAATTTCCTTTTCGGTTGTTGTTTTAATCTTAATCGGCCGGTAGTAGAACACCATACCATCCTTCTAGCGCAGAAGGCCCAGGACCGGATGGTCCGTCGACCGAATCGCTGGAAGGTGGTATCCTCCCTAATCTGTAAACCTGAAACAACAACAGGTGGACTAGCCTTCATCTTCTTATTCGGCTTTTCTGCAGCGATAGCAGGTTCTACTCGCTGCCCAAGATGGGATTTGGCCGGCACCCGTCCTATCCTTCTTAAAATCTCCGATATAGGGCATTTCTCTTTCTTTGCTAACTTCTCAATCACAGTCTGTAGTTGGGCAAGTGGTGTAATCCTAGCCCTTTTCTTTCTGCTGTCACTATAGTATGCGGGTCGAGGTAATGTAGAAGCAATCCTGCGGACATTTTCCTCGTCAGCTGCGGCGGCAAGGGGATGGAATCTACTCCCTTCCAAAAGCGGTGTATACTCGAGCAATTGTATGTATTCAGGTAGTGGTGTGTACTCGTGGATTTCTTCTAAGAAAGTGACTTCGACAGCTCCGGCCTTCCCGGCAATCTTCCCCGCCTCTCGTTTCTCCTCCGAGTCCGTGTTAGGGATGGAACCCTCGAGCCGGACCCAATTTCAAAAACGAAGGTCTTGCACGGAAATCCGTACCCTCCACGGTAACATGCTCGTTACAAATTCGAACTTCCTTCCCCTTCAGCTTGGCGGAAGCCGGGTAGGTGCGCAGACGACTAGACCAAGTGGGGGTAGAGATAACGGTCCTCTTACTGGACAATAGTATTCCTCTCACTGGAATCCTTATCGTGGAGGAAACTCTCGAGTCGACTTAAGGTCGAACTCGATCAAAGGTCTTTCAGTTTCAGATACTTTGTCTGTCAGTGCGAAAAGGGTAACGTCAGTGATCTTGACATTTGGGTTCTCGAATCCTTGCCCAAACCGGATGATCCCATTGTCGGGCAGCTCATCCTTGTAAACAGCGAAGTCTAGTCCGTTGGTGAAGGAGAAAATTAGCTTTGGGGCTTCCATTTCTGCAAGGTAGATTCTGATTGTCAGTCCCAAGTTATGCTTCTTCTCATCAGGACGAAAAGAAAGGAATCGAAAAGAGTCCGAACACATTCTTGTTCATGTATTTATAAGAAGGAGTTATTTGTTAAAAGAGTCATTCATTAGAGGGTTTGTTTATTAGGAACAGAATGTTCAAAGGTGTAGAGAAGGTAAAGAATCCGATTCAGAGTTGGAAGGGAAAAGAAAGTCTTATGCAAGACTTCTCGACTAGAAGTACCACTCCTAAACTTACACCTATTGGGGGTCCACCCCACCTCAGAAATGAGGTAAAAGGATCTCGGAACCTCTCTGTTTAGGGTGTCTAAACAAATGGCTCCTAAGTCCGAGAGAATGTTGGCTATACTCGTTCAAAGTAGAAATGAACATAGTATTCCAACGGAAAGAAGGGTAGTTTGATCCACTAGGGACATGGATACACTACCGATTTTTGAAAGCAGAACTATCTGAAAAAATGGAGAGAGGAATTCTCCCCAGCGGAGTCGCCAGAAGTTGTCGGCATAATTTTAGGTTGAGTGTTGTATTTTTGAAAAGAGGTCGCCTACAGAAATTGTCGGCGAATTTTTAATTTAATTTAAATAAATAATTTGAAAAGTAGTATTTGATTTTGAAAATAATTTTTAAATTTGAAGATTTTAAGATATGAAATCAAACTGATCTCACATCTCGAATAGTTTATATAAACGAGCACCGCACCACAAACTGTATATCTATCCCGGAGAGTAGACACACTGCTTGATGATGGGGCTCGGTTAAATAAACTAGAAGATTTGTGACATCCGTTTGGTCTGCGAACCAATTTTATAAGCCGACAAGTTCCCCTGCCTAATATGAAAACATTAAACAGGGTTTATATTACCTGGGTTCTTAAAATTTCCTATAAGGGCAAGCCCCTATAGTTAATTACATCTTAAGTGACGGGAATCACCTAAGAAAACTCTCAATAATAATCAGTAGTTCTGCTCTCAAGAATTTCAAAGTTTAAGTTTTCAAGGGATTGAATTTTGGAATTTCAATAGGGAATGAATCAAATTTGGAACATTTTATTTTGGGAATTCAAATGAAGAGAGGTAGGAGAAATCACAGATTCGAAGCGAACTTCGGTAATTTCCCGACTATCCTATAGTTTGGCTTGAATTTAGGAATGCCCTAATGTTTATTTAATGTTTTGATCTTGCCAATTTTAATTAATTAGGACTTATATTCGTATGATGCGATCACACAAATAGCCTTGAAGATGTGAGGGTTTATGTCGTATCGGACGACTACCTCGGAATCCTAAGACCGGTTAGGGCTTAATTTGCAATGCAAATGCCTAACAAAGAGTTGAGGATTTATGTTGCACTAGGAAAACTACCTCGAAGTCCTATGGCTTGGTTGTTTAATTCTATGAAAGTTTTGCTGAAGTAGACTCAGGTTTTGCTGATGACGATGGTCGTGCTGCCCACCATGCTCCGAGCTCCTTGTTGTTGCAGAGGTTCAGTTTTTAGAAGTCATAAATCAGGAGATGAGAGAAGTGTTTTGGTTTAAAGAAAATCTTAAAATCCAGGTGTTTTTAATATTTTAATTAGAACAAATCTTAAAGTTTGATTAAACAGAACCGATTAAGATCCCACGGTTCCGTCATCCCGGCACCGTTATTTTCATCGAATTCACTTAGTCCATATGAATTTGCTAAACTCAACTGAATGAGTTCCACACTTTCATTTAAACCATGGGAAATCCCGTTAGCAACACGTGGGTTACATCATCCGAGGTATTCCCGATCATTCAACGAGACATTTTAATTTAGTTGTAGTTATAGTTTTGTTGTTCTGTTTGTGATTAAATTTTGAGTTGTTTTATATTTTGAAATGTTGTGACGGTGAATTTTATCTTTTAATAACTTTTAATTTAGTTTTGGTTTCAGTTTTAGGGACTACCCTAAAGGTTTTGGTTTTCATGCAACAGTTGTTTATCATGCGAGAAAGGTAAGTGCGATGCGATTAAATAAATTACAATAAGATAAATTGCAATAAAATAAAAGCGTACCTGGAGGGTCTTCCCGTCATCCCAAGCTGCACTTAAAACACAATTAGAATATTTAAACATTTAAAGCAAGTTCCTAGGTAAAGCTAAGGGAAGGGTTATGGTTTTCTACCAAGTTCCTAATCCTATAGGTAGTCATCTCCTATGACGTCTAGGTTCTTGTATTTTGGGTTTCGAGGACGATTTTCTTCATCAAAGAACAATTAAGTTCAATTGTTCTTATAAATATCCTATCATATCGAGGAAGTGCTTAAGACAAATCTTAAACATCTTTTCAATATTTCTAGGATTATTTTAAGTCCAAGAGAATTTAATTATACAAATGAATTAATCGTCCGAGAGTTCAGGTTTTGTTATCTTGCTCAGTGAACTAGGACATTTGAATATCCTATAAGTGAAGTAACACCTCACTTAACACTCCATTTAGGAGTTATGATAACAAAAGCTTTCGAGGGAAAATTGATGTTCAAGTGATTTATGATTTAATTTAATTTCAATTAATGGGTTTAAGTTTGGAATAGTGTTCAAGTTGTTTTAGATTTATTTTTGAATTCTTTATGTATTAAGTGATGTTATTTTTAATTTAATTTAATTTAATTTAATTTCTAAATTTGATTTAATTTGGTTTAGTTTTAATTTTAATTTAATTTATTTAATTTAATTTAATTTTAATCTTAACTTGATTTAATTTAATTTAATTTAATTTAATATGTTTTAATTTAATTTAATTTAATTTAAACTTTAGTTTATTTTAATTTAAACTTTAATTAAATTTTAATTTAATTTTATTTTAGATTTTATTTTAATTTTATTTTAGATTTTAATTTAATTTAAATTTTAATTTAATTTTATTTTTAATTTTAATTTAATATTTTATTTTTTTTATGTTTTAAAGATGATTTAATTTGAATTGTTAAAGTATTAATTTAATTGGAATTTTAAAAGGATTTAATTTAAATGATTTAACTTTAATTTAATTTAATGATTAAGTCTTTTAGCATTTCAAATTTTAAATTTGAATTATCATTTTAATTAGGAATTAAATATTATTGAGGTGATTAATTTAGGGATTCTTAAATTAAAGAACAAATCTCTTCCTAATAACATCCCTATTTTAATAATTCCAATTTTTCATTATTCTTCCAAATTTAATTAATTATTTGATTAAGGTTTTCTTTTAATTATTTTTAAATTGTTTAATAGGCTTCTACCCTTTAATTATTCAAATTTCAATCATCCAAATCAGATTAGGATCAAATATTTTGCTCTTTAATTTTATTAAGCCTAAAGTTTTAATTAAGGGTTAAAATTTTAATTACCATTTTGCCCTTCAAGCTTAATAATTTCATAACTCACTAAATTGAGCTTAAATGAATTTGAAATTTTTATGTGACTTCACTCATATGTCAATAAAGATATTAGAGGAGAAAATGTGATTTTTCTGTATTTAATTTATTTATGTAATTATTTTTGGTGGAAAGTAGGGATTTCCAAGGAAAATTTAATAATATGACCAAGGGAAAGTTTCTATCCTTAATAAAATTATGAGACATTCCTAATGACCAGAGGACCACTTGGACAAATTTTGGTGATTTTTTGAATTATATTCTTTTTATTATAATTATTTTGAGTTTTGGAGTATTAATTAATTTAAAAATAAAATAAAGGTTGAAAAATGAATTTTATATTTTTTAAGAATCTCTCTGATATCAAGGAAATCAGAGAACTAATTTTTACAATTTTCTAATTTTTCTTTGATTTATTAGAATTATTTTAGTGGAAATGCTAGAAAATACATTTTTTTTAATTTTAAAAATACCCTAGGGCTTTAAAATTTACTATCTCTTCATATAGACTTAAGAAAAATATGGGGTTTGTTCGTAAGTGATTAAAATTCAAAATGTGACATTTTGGTGAATTTTATTATTTTTGTGATTTTTATTATTTTTTAATTATTAAAAATATTAAAATAATGCAAAAAATCAACTTTTTTAGAAAATTGTAATTTTAATTTTCTTAAATTCTCCTGATATCGAAGAGGCTCCAAAACCAATTTGGTGAATTTTTGAAAAGTATTTTGAAAGTTATGAATTTTTTAAGTTTAATTTTGGCTAAATAGCTTAATCAACCCATTTGATAGGGTTAACCAAGTCCAATTGACTTCAAACTTTTATGGTGGGTTCCTCTAATCCTAAAGGTCAGTGGAGAATTGATTTCAAGTCAATTTGATGTATGATTAGCTCTAATTAATTAAAGCTCCATTTTGGGTGTTTAAGCCAATTAGGGTTATTCCAAGTGAGTTAACTCAAAACCTATTTTTCCTAGGGTCCTCTGGGTCATAATAAACATCACCAAATTTTCCTAGAATTTATTTCACAATATGCTAATTATTAGAATTAAAATACTCAGAATAGTAACCTAGAATTGAAAAATCAATAACTCTTCATTGGGATGGCCTCTGACTTTGGAAAATTCAGGGAATGTTCCCAAATTTAGAGGCTTCAAAAGCCCTATGGTCTCATGCCATGGTGAATTGTATACATGCATGGAGAATTGAAAATATGCAGAGAGTAAATAAATTATTAAAAATCAAATACTCAATGAAATTAAATGATTTCTTTTCCACATTATTCTCCTCTGTTCACTGAGCAAGAGAGTATTTTTATTTTATTTTTCTGATTTTCCTACACAAAGTTATGTATTTTTGAAGTTTAGGGAATTAAATAAATAGAAAAATATCCTAATTTCCTACTTATCCACGCGGCGCCAGCTCAACCTAGGCATCTCCGAAGCTCCACGCGTCGTCTTCTGATTCGGCGCCGCCATCCGACTCAGCGCTCCAGGGTCCCGCGGTTCATGTTCCATTGCTCCGTCCGGCGCGATCCTGGCCGTCCGCTCTATACACGCGCAATCCGACGGCTCCTGGTCATCGTCTACGACTGGTGTGAACCCGTGACCATCAACCTTCTAACCCTAATTTCTCACTCGATTCTTAACGGATTTTTGTGTTCTTATGCTCTATGGATTCGTCTTGAAGAGACGAACACATCCATATGGTAAACATGTATTTAAATCGACTCAAATTAAATGGAGAATCTCTCGTAAGCTCGGGAAGAAGAGTGAGTCCATACCTTTGCTCGGAGAAGTGAAGCTTCGATCCGAGAGTTGTTTCACCTTCGATTGGGTCCAAGCAAGCTCCGGATGAAGTCCCTTGGCTCAGTGAATTGTCTAGGTATGATTTCGACCAAGCCCGATCACAAAGCTTGGAGGCCGGAAGCAATGGTCGGCTCGGTGAGGGGGCTTTTGCTGCTAAACTTCTTCTCTTGGTCTGGTGAAGGTGTAGGACCAATCAATTTGGGGATTGGTCCACTGTGAAGAAGTGTCCTGGTTTTTATGCTGAAATTTGAACTCAAAATTGAGCTCAGCTGGAGGGAATTGGGGCTGGAATCCAGTGGGGATCAAATGCTCTATGTGTGGAGAGTGGTCTGGAATGATTTTGGCAGAGTTTCCTTAAGGTTGGTTCAGCACCTCTTCCATGGCCGAGAGAGGTGGTGTTTAAATAGGAGAGGCTGGAGGGCTTCCCATGAGGAGTTAGGGACTGGGATCAGCTGCTCTTGGCAAGGGAAGAACAGCTACAATGGCCACTGGGCATGGGGCAACTCAGCAAGGTGGAATTTCAATGCTTGGCTCCTTCCCATGTCTCGGCCATGGCGTTTTCCGGCGGCCCAGGTGGCTGGCCGGCAGGCATGGGTCACCCTCAGGGTCAGGAGGTCCAGGGCTTGAAGTTGGTGAAGGCAATTGGGCTTGGACATGTGTAAAGTGTTTGAATCAAAGTAGAATGGGGCAAGGGTATATTTTGGCTAAATTTGGTCAAATGCATGGATTGGGCTAGGTGCACCTTCCCATGACTAGTTTGGGCTGAAGATAAAGTGGTTTAGGTCAGCTTAATTAGTGGGGAAGGGTCACCATCCAAGTACAATTAAGTTTAAGCATGGTTTAGTGGAGTCATGGAAGTGGTTAATCCCCCTTAAGGGAATATGGAAAGGGCCTCCTCCTCTTGCCATCTTGGGTATGGTGAGGTGGAAAGTAGATTCCATGGCTCTCATGGCTCCATTTGGCTTGGGAAAAGTTAAGTCAACTTTCATGGAGAAGGATTTTGTGAATTTTGGCATTTAGGGGTGATTTGGCATGAGGCTTGATTTGGAATCATTTGATGATGGGATTGGAACTTAGGGAATGACTTTGATTAAATGGATGGCAAATGAAAATGTCATATGGGCTTTAGGGTAGATTTTGGGCTCTTTAAAATGGTTTTAGATGGGCTTTTAAAGTGATTTAGGGAAGTGGGTTTTTTTTATTTTAGGATGGGCATTTGGGTGAAAATTTTGTGAAGGACCATGTCAAATAAATGTTGCAATTGGTTTAGGGATGTTTCATGAATGGTTTGGAGTCAATTTGGTGTGATTTGGAATTGAATTGGTTTGAATTTGGGTTCATTTGGTAAGTGGGCCAATGTAGGTCAAATTGGGCTAACTTGGGCCAATGTTGGGCTTGGGTTGAAATTGATGTAAAATTAATGTTGGGAAATGTTTATGGGAATGTTTCAAAGAGGTTTTGACTTTGGTTGGGTTTTGATTTTGGGGTTTGGGCTTATTTGGGTTAGGTTTGGGCTTAGGTAAAAATTGGGTCTTTTAGCTTTGGGTTTAATTTGAGTGGGGTTTGGGTCTAAATTTTGGGCAAATCATGTTAGTGTTTTGTTTGTGGGGATGTTAGGGAAGGTTTAGAAAAGACTTGGGGTTAATTGGAGTTGAATTGGGTGAGTTTGGGCTAAGTTTGGGTCATGGGTCCAAATTGGGCTTTAAGGTCAAAAGTGAAATTGGATTCAAATTTCAATCAAATGGGGCTTGTATTTGGTCTAGATTTGTGTTGGGGATGTTGAATTGAAGTTTAGAATTGAATGGGACCAGAATTTGGGTCAATTGGGTAGGTTTGGTTTGACATTGGGTTTACTTTGGGTTAAAATGGGTCAAATTAGGGATTTTAACAAAAGTGGGGTAAGTTGACAAAATTGGCCCATGGTGTAGTTGGACAAAATGCAATTGGGAATATTTGGGATTTTTTGGAATTTTCTGGGAATTTTTTGAATTTTTGGATTTTTTGGCTAAGAGGGGCATTTTGTGTATTTGGAGGGTATTGGGAGGTATTTTTGGAATCTTTGGTATTTTTGGCTATGAATGATCAATTTGAGTGATGTGGGAATTTTTGGGATTGGTTTTGAGGAATTTGGGTGATTTTGGTGAATTTTGAAAAATTTGGGTAATTTCAAGGGCTTTGGGTAGGTTAGGCGGGTGTAGGGTCCCCGGGATCAAAAATTAAAATTTTGGAAAATTAAAGATTGGGTAAATGTAAGTGGAATGAAATCATTTTGGTTGAGCCATAAAGCCATGTTAAGCCTATATGAGCCATGAGAGGACTCATTTGAGGCATTCACTATGTTGTTCCTAACCCTCTTAGTCAAGGGCTTAGGGGTTAAGGACCATCCCTGTGAATCACCTTTATGAGTCAGGAGGTCAAGTTGGGTATAGGTGTGGTTTTAGGAGGTTTGTGAAAGTGTGGTGTATAAGTATAATGTGAGTGTAAGTCAGCCCCTTCACCAGACCAGGCCACCCAGGGCAGTCCTAAGGCCAAAGAGTCCTATAGGCACTCATCCTTTAAACTTCCTCATTTGATTTCAACCCTCTAGGTGATTAGGAGTCTACAATCAAGTTTGTGGAGTTTGCAGGGAGTTAAGAAGTGGTTTGAATTTCTAAGTGGTGGGTCCCAATTCTAATCCTCTAGGATAGTCAAAGGAAAAGCCTAAGGCTAGATCCTAAGTACTAAAAAGAAGAAGAGAAGACCTCATAAAAAATGAGGTCAACAGGCGCCTAAGCGCCAACTAGGCAACACTTAGCCGCCAGTGCTTAATTTAGTACAGGTCTGCCAAATGTCCAAAGTTTCATTCTGACTCCTCTAAGTCATAAAATAAGGTCAAATAAACATTACTATAACATAAAAACTCCAAAATACTAATACCAAAACATAAAAAAAAACCAAACAAAGCACACAAAGCAAACATAAAGTAAAGCACACCGATAACTATGGGTTGCCTCCCACAAAGCTCTTGATTTAACATCTTCAGCCTGACATGCCCAGAACTCATTCTGAGTGACCCAACATCAGATTTTTATCATATTTAAGTTGATCGACTGAAAAATAAGGTTTAAGTCTATAACCATTAACTTTAAATATTTTTTCAATCTTAGGATCTTGAATATCCACATCTCCATAGGAAAAAAATTTTATCACAATAAATGGACCCATCAATTTGGACTTAAGTTTTCCAAAAAAAATTTTTAATCTGGCATTATACAACAAAACTTTCTGTCCTGACACAAGATTTTTAGTAAGAATTTTCCAATCATGCCATAACTTCATCTTTTCCTTATAAATCTTAGCATTTTCATAAGATTCATTCCTTATTTCTTCAAGCTCATTTAATAGCAATAATCTCTTCTCAGCAGCATCTTTCAAATTATAATTGAACTCTTTAATAGCCCAATATGTTTTATGCTCAAGTTCAATAGGCAAATAACAAGCTTTTCCAAAAACCAGCTTATATGGGGACATTCCTATAGGGGTTCTGTAGGCAGTCCTATAGGCTCACAAAGCATAATCCAATTTGATTAACCAATCCTTTCTGTTTAGATTAACAATATTTTCCAATATTCTTTTAATTTCATGATTGGATAATTCAACCAAACCACTTTTCTGAGGATGATAAGCAGTAGCAATGCGATAATTTATATGATATTTCTTTACTAACTTCTCAATAATCGCATTATTAAAATGACTTCCCCCATCTGTTATGATTACTCTTGGTATTCCAAATCTATAAAATATATTATTTCTTAAAAACTTTGCAACACTTTGAGCATCACATCGAGGTAAAGCAATAGCTTCAATCCATTTGGAAAATAGTCTACCGCTATCAAGACATAAACATTTCTGAAAGATGGTGTAAATGGACCCATGAAATCTAATCCCCAAACATCCAATATTTCAACTTCCAACAAATAATTCAGGGGCATCTCATTTTTTCTAAAAATATTGCCTACACACTGACATCTATCACAATTTTTAATATAAGCATTCACATCCTTAAAAATGGTAGGCCAATAAAATCCAGATTGTAAGATTTTATATGCAGTTCTTTCAACTCCAAAATGACCCCCATAGTCAGAAACATTACATTTTTGAATAATTTCATAAGTCTCTTCCAAAGGTACACTTCTTCGAGTTATAAGATCCTTTAATGTTTATATAAAAAATGGGTCACCAAAAAAATAAGTCTTAGCATCAGACAGAAATTTCTTCTTTTCATGGTATGTCAAACCATAGGGTATAATATTACTGACAATAAGGTTTTATTGTCGGCATACCATGGAACACGCTACTCATTAACAATGAATAATTTTTCATCAGGAAAATGTTCATTAATTTCTTCAGCATCACAGAGAGATTTTCATTTTCAAGCTTGGACAAATGATTAGCAATTTTATTATCAAAACCCTTCCTATCTACTATCTCAAAATCAAATTCTTGCAAAAGAAGAATCCATCTAATCAATCTCGGTTTCACATCCTTCTTCTTCATTAAATATTTGATAGCAGAATGATCAGTATGCACCACACATTTAGTTCCAATTAAATATAATCGAAATTCATCAAAGACAAATAATATAGCCAATAACTCTTTCTCAGTAGTGGTATAATTAATTTGAGCTTCATTAAGAGTTTTACTAGCATAATAAATAACTTTGAAAATTTTATTATATTTTTGACCTAAAACAACACTAGCATAATCACTAGTATCGTACATTAATTTAAAATGTTTTTCCCAATTTGGTGAAATTATAACAGATGCAGTGATTAATTTTTCTTTTAATATTTCAAAAGCTTTTAGGCAATCATCATCAAAATAAAAAATTGCATTCTTTTCCAGTAAACGACACAAAGGTTTTGTAATCTTTAAAAAGTCTTTTATGTAACGACTATATAATACAGCATGTCCTAGAAAACTTCTAATTCCCCTTACATTGGTTGGGTAAGGCAAATAAGAGATAACTTGAATTTTTGCAGGATCTACCTTCAAAACTTTGTCTGAAATCCGTTGTCTTAATACAATTCCTCCTGCTACCATAAATTGGGATTTTTCCCAGTTAAGGACAAAATTAGTTTCTTTATAGCGTTTTAGAACTTTAGACGAATGTTCTAAACATGATACAAATAAAATTCCAAACAATGAAAGTCATCCATAAAAACTTTAATCATTTTTAATTAAATCACAGAAAATAGCAATCATACATCTCTGAAATGTAGCAGGGGCATTTTATAAACTAAAGGGCATTCTTCTAAAAGCAAATGTACCATAAGGACTGGTAAATGTTTTTTTCACTTGATCCTCAGGAGTGATTTGAATTTGGTGGTAACCAGTATATCCATCCAGAAAAGAAAAGTACTTATGCGCAGCCAGTCAATCCAGCATCTGATCCAGAAATGGGAGTGTAAAATGATCTTTCCTTGTGGCAAGATTTAATTTTCTATAATCAATGTATATTCCCCACCATGTAGCTTATCTTGTTGGAATCATTTCATTCTTTTCATTAACAGTCACAATTACTCCTCCTTTCTTAGGAACATAGTGAATAGGACTAACCCATGCACTATCTGAAATAGGGTAGATAATTCCAGCATCCAACCACTTCAAAATTTCTTTCTTAACCTTTAGGAATCAGCCTGAGGTTTGCAATTATTTTCCATAAGAATTATGTGCATACAAATTGATGGACTGATTCCTTTAATATTAGCAATTATCCATCCAAAGGCTTTCTTGTACTTCTTCAAAATTTTGTTTACCTCATTTTTGGTGAGGTCTTTTCTTTCCTCTTAGTGCTTAGGATCTAGCCATAAGACTTCTCCTTGAATATCCTAGAGGACTAGAATTGGGACCCACTCTTTAGCAATTCAGCCACCTCTTGACTCCTCTTGGGACCCCACTTGGATGGTTGTAAACCTCTAAATCACCTTGGAAGGTTAAAACCCCATATGGGCAACCAATAGTGAATTCCTATAGGATGTTTAAGCCTTAGGACAACCTTGGGTGACTTGAGCTTCTCTTGCACACACACACACACTCTTAACCCATTTCATCCTTTAACCTTGAACCTTGAATTTTGCCCCTTCTACCCTTTAAGAAACTCACATGATTGAACCAAAGCTACTGGTCTTTGATTAAGATGGCTAAGGTCAATATGTGAAGGATCATAAAGTGGTTACCATTTGGCTAAGCTTGGTCCCAAAGTGGTTAGACTTGGTTAAGGTCCATAAGCTTACCCCAGCCTACCCCAAAAATCTCCAAAAAAACCCAAAATTACCCAAAATTCCCAAAAATCTTAAGAATCATTTAAAAACAATCCCTACCTTTTAAATCCACCAAAATACCCCAATACCCTCCAAATAACCTCTAAATACCCTAAATACCCCTCTTGGCCCAAAAATCCAAAAATTCAAAAAATTACCAAAATATTCCATAAAATCCCAAATATTCCCAATTTCATTTTGTTCAACTACACTATAAGCCAATTTTGCCCACTTTTACCAAAATCCCCAATTTGACCCCATTTTTAACCCAAATGGACCCAATGTCCAACCAAATCAACCCAATTGACCTCAATTTTGGTCCAATTCAATTCTAAACTTCAAATCTATATCCCCAATACCAATCTAAACCAAAAAAAAAGCTCAATTTGGTCTATATTTAAATCCAATTTCAACTTAAACCCAAAACTCCAATTTTTGCCCTAAATTACCCATGAACCCAAACATGTCCAAATCCAATCCAATTCAACTCAAATTCTCCTCAAAATTGTTTTAAAACTTGCATGAAACACTTATATACCAAACCCAACATTCATTTGATCAAAATTTTGGCCTAAACCCCTTTCAAAATTCATTTGGGTCTAAAGACGTAATTTTGGCCCATAAACCCAATTCCCCTTAAATTAAACCCCATGACCCATGGAAATCTCCAAAACAATTTTTAATCAAATTTCAACATATCTAAAGCCAATTTCAATCAATTCCAATTCAATTTGATCAAGCCACAATTAATTTCAAAATTCAAATCATCACATGCATGTTAAAAGCCCATACCCTTATGCATTTTGAAAAGCCCACTTCATCAAATTTTAAAAGCCCAAAATTGAGCCCATATGACATATTTTCATCAATCTATCATCCCATGATATTTAAAACATCATTCCATGGCATTACATGAAGCATTGCATGCATACATGGTTCATTAACCAAATTGGGCATGTTGGCATAAAATCCCTAAAATTCATAAAAAAATTTTTAATTCCTTTTGCATGAAAGATTCCCATAGCTCACGTGCATCATGGCATGACCCATGGACTCTTCCATGACCATCCTAAGTAAATTCTTGCCAATTTGGGCAAAGGGAGGTGACCCTTCCCTTCTCCCCTCCTATCAAATTTCTCCCACTTCTAAACCATCAAATCTCCTCCCCCAAACTCTTAAACTAGCCATTAAAATTCACCTAAACCTCCCCATGGACCTTAAGACTAGCTCCAATCACTTTGGGCAAAGGTCTAGCCTTTGGACCAAGGGGCTAACTCAAGTTTAATCCATTAAACCC
Source organism: Papilionanthe hookeriana x Papilionanthe teres (assembly GCA_022702705.1). NCBI lineage: Eukaryota > Viridiplantae > Streptophyta > Magnoliopsida > Asparagales > Orchidaceae > Papilionanthe > Papilionanthe hookeriana x Papilionanthe teres. Next base: position 75,170,442 of record CM040423.1, read on the forward strand.
AAACTCAAAATGTCCACCAAATCTTTACCATGAAGCCTCCAAATACTCAAATTTAAACCATCACTCAACCTCTCTGGCACCACCTATCCCTGACCTGACTTGACCCTGGCCGGCCAGCCACCCCAGTCGCCGGAAAACACCAGGTCGAGAGGTCCAAATTGATTCAAAAATTCAAAACTCTTTTGCTAAGCTGTCCCGTTCTAATTGGACTTTGCACTCTCCTTTTCCTCACTTGAGCAGCTGATCCCAGCCCTCAATTCCCCCTGGGATGCCCCTGGCCATGGCTATTTAAACAAGCCATCTCCCACGGCCAAAGGGTTGGCTGAAATTAACTCTCACAGAACTCCACCAAATTCCCCCACAGAGCTCCCCCAAGCCTAGAGAAGCTCATCCCCACTCCTCCTGCCCTAATTCCCACTGATTGAGCTTAATTTTGGAGCTCAATTCTCAGGCCAGAACAGGACAATCCTCAAATCTCCACAGAAGTCAAATAACTCCTCTCACACCTTCACTAGAGGTAGAGAAGGAGTTCCCCAGTGAAACCCCCTCTCCAGACCACCCAATCTCTCCAGCCATCAAAGTCTGAAATCGGCCCTGGTCGAAGTCATACCTAAGCAATTCCCCAGAGCCAGAGACTTCATCTGGTGCTTCCTTGGGCTCAATCGAAGGTGTCACAACTCTCTGATTGAATCTTCACTTCTCAGAGCTAACATATTAACCTCTCCTCCCTCCCGAGCTTCTGTGAATTCTCCAATTTGTTTGAAGAATGTGAAAATCTGTTGAGAAATGAGCAAGATATTAGGCTTAGAAGATGGATGGCTCTCGGGTTGAACCAGTTGGGACGATGACCAGCAGCCGTCAGATCGCGCGTGTATCGGATGGACAGCCAGGATTGCGCCGGATGGAGAACCTGGACATGAACCGCGGGCCGTGTGGCTCCCGAGTCAGATGGCGGCGCCGAATCAGGGAGCGACGTGTGGAGCTTCGACCCGCCGTAGGTTGAGTTGGCGCCGCGTAGATAAGTAGGAAAATCCGGATTTTCTTATTTATTTAAATACCAGAAACTTTGAAAATTCATATCTTTGCATAGAAAAATCATAAAAATAAAAGAAAAATACCCACATGCTTAGTAAACAGAGGAGAATAATGTGGAAAAAGAATTGATCTATTTTGTTGAGTATTTTATTTTAAATTAAATTAATATTCTTTTGAGTATTTTAATTCTCCACTAATGCATACAATTCACCATGGCATGAGACCATAGGGCTTTTGTAACCTCTGTTATTGGAAACATTCCCTGAATTTTCCAAGGACAGAGCCATCTCTATGACAAGTTTTTGATTTTCTAAATTTATATATCTGTTTTGCCATTTTAATTCCAGTAATTAGTAAGTTGCTTAGAAAATTCTAGGAAAATTAGGGGAAGTATCTTAGGACCAGAGTACCCTAGGAAAATTATGGTTTGGCTTACTTCCCTTAAAATACTTCTAATTGGCCCAAACACCCAAAATTAAATTTTAATTAATTAGGATTAACCACAAATCAAAACCACTTGAAAACAATTCAAAGGAGTCTAACATAAAAATTTGGAATCAATTGGAAATGGTTTGACCCATTAAATGGATTAATTAAATCACATGGCTATTTTCAAACTTTAAAGCTTCATAAAATCCAAAATATATGTCAAAATTTCACCAAATTGGTTTTGGAACCTCTCTGATACAAGAGGAATCTAAAAAAATTAAAATTGGAATTTTCTAAAAATTTCATTTTTTACCTATTTTTAATATTTTAATAATTAAAAAATAATAAAAATCACAAAAATATTAAAAGCCACAAAAATGTCATATTTTGCTCCCTAATCATTTAAAAACAAACCAAATATTTTTCCCAAGTCTCTAGGTCAAGATATTGAATTTTAAAAGCTTAATGTAATTTTTAATATTAAAAAATGAATTTTCAAACTTTCTCACTAAAATAATTCTAATAAATAAAAAAAAAATTAGAAAAATATAAAATTTCTTTTTCTGGACTCCTTAAGGTTAGAGAGATTTAATAAAAATATAAAATTCATTTTTCAACTTTAATTTTATTTTAAAAATTATTTAATAACTTAAAAATTGAAATAATTATAATAAATAAAATATAATTCAAAAAATCACCAAAAGTGGTCCAAGTAGTCATCTAGTAGGTAGGAACATCCCATAATTTTCCTAAGGATAGAAAACTTACCTTGGTCATGTTGTTAAATTTTTATTGAAAACCCATATTTTCCATAAAAATAATTATAAAAATTAAATTAAAAAAAAGAAAAATCACATTTTCTCCTCTAATGTCTTAATTGACATGTGAGTGATGTGACACAAAAATTTTAAATTCATTTTAGCTCAATTTAGTAAATTATGAAGTGAATAGGCTTAAGAGGGCATAAATGTAATTAAGAATTTTAACCTTAATTAATATTTTAGGCTTAATAAAAGGGGAGGGTAAAATATTTGATTTTAATATTCCTTTGGATGATTGAAACTTAGGGAATAAAAGGGTATAAACCCATTAATCACCTTAAAAAAATATCAAGATTGAACCATAGTTAATTAAATTATTTTAATTTTGGAAGATTAATTAAAATTTTGGATTATTAAAATTAGGGATATAACTTAAGAAGATACTAATTGTTCGATCAAAAACCCCTAATTGAAATAATACAATGACATTCAATTCTTAATAATTAAAATTGAAATTATTAATTAAATAATAAATAATCCATAATTAATTAAAATTTAAAACATTAAACAATTTAAATAATCAATTAAAATTTAAAACTTTAAAATAATTTAGTAATTAATTAAAATTTAAAACATTAAATCATTTAATAATCAAATTAAAAGAAACATAAAATATTTGGAACTAATCTAGAATCATTTTAATAACAAATCTAAAACAAAATTCAAAATATTAAATGATCTCAAAACAGCCTCTAATTGAAATGTGAAAATTAAATCAATTAAAATTAAATTAATAATTGAAATTAACTTAAATTAATATGATTAATTCAAAAATTAAAATCATCAAAACTTAATGAAATTAAACAACTCAAATATCTCTTTCAATCTAAGTAACATAAGACACTTAGAAGGAACTAGTTGAATTTTAAAATTAAATTATCTTAAGTGAGCAATTCAATTTTAATTAAGGGTGGTTAAGTTCCTTAACAAACAAATTTGCCCCTTAAAGACTTTCATTATTATAACTCTTAAATAGGACATTAAGTGAAATGTCACTTCACTCATAGGATAATCAAACATCCTAGTTTACTGAGCAAGAGACAAAACTCAACTAAACTTTTAAATGATTAATTCACCAATACAATAAAAATTCATTTGGACTCGAGATAATCCCAGAAGTATTGAAAAGATGTTTAGGACCCATCCTAAACACTTCCTCAATATGATGGGATGTTTCAGAAGAACAATTGAACTTAATTGCTCTTTGGTGAAAAAAATCGTCCTTAACAAAATACAAAAAAACTAGACATCATAGGAATTGACTAGCAATAGGATTAGGATTTTGGTAGATAACCAGAACCTTCCCTTAGCTTTACCTAGGTGTTTTCTTGCAAATATATAAATGCCCTGACATGTGTTTTAAGTGCAGCTTGGAATGATGTGAAGACCCTGCTAGGTACGCTTTTATTTTATTGCAATTTATTTACCTGCGCTGTATTTTACCTTCCTTCCTTGCAAAACTTGCATGTTAAACAAGATTGTCACCCTGCATGAAAACTGAAACTTTTAGGATAGCCACAAAACTGAAACCCAAACTAAATTAAAAGTCACAACAAGATAAAATTCACCACCACAACATTCAAAAATATAAAATAACTCAAAATTTAATCACAAACAGAACAACAAAACTACAACTCCAACTAAATTAAAACGTCATGTTGGATGATCGGGAATACCTCGGATGATGTAACCTACGTGTTACTAACAGGATTTCTTACGGTCTAAATGAAAGTGTGGAACTCATTCAGTTGAGTATAGCAAATTCATCTGGACTAAGTAAATCCGATAAAATTAATGGTGCTGGAATGATGGAACCGTGGGATCATAACTGATATTGTTGTAATCAACTTTAAGATTCTCCTAATAAAAAATTAAAAATATTTGTACTTTAATACTTTTATAAACCAAAACACTTCTCTCATCTTCTGATTATCACTTTCTAAAACTAAACCTCTGCAACAACAAGGAGCTTGGAGCATAATGGGCAGCACGGCCATCGTCGTCAGCAAAACTTGTGTCTACTTCAGCTAAACCTTTCATAGATTTAAATAACCAAGCCATAGGACTTCCAGGTAGTTTGCCTAGTGCAACATAAATCCTCAACTTTTCGTTAGGCATTTGCATAATTGTGTTATGCAAATTAAGCCCTAACCGGTCTTAGGACTCCGAGGTAGTCGTTCAGTACGACATAAACCCTCACATCCTCGAGGCTATTTGTGTGATTATGTCATACAAATATAAGTCCTAATTAATTAAAATTGACAGGATTTAAACATTAAATAAACTTCCAAATTGAAGCCAAACAATGCGTATCTTCTCCAGAAACAATTGTCCATCTTCTAGTTGAGAGTGTATAAAGTGATACTTAATTGAATGTGCTTTTCCATATCATGGAAAATAATGCTCATGGTAAGATGAATCACACTCATACAATTACTATGAAGCTTTCCAATTGTCTGATCCTTGCCTGCTTTTTTCATAATGCCCTATAACCTAATCATCTTCTCACTAGCCTCAGTGCTAGTAATTTATTCGGACTCTGTAGTTGAAAGTGTAATAATCTTCTGTGCCTGAAACTTCAACTCTTTGTTCTGTTCCCTAAAGTGAAATTTCTTCTTTTGTCCAAATTCCCTTTCAAATCGACTGATCCCTCACTTCCATGGTAAAAATCCCTATTAACAAATTTTTATGCCTGAAAATCTACTTCACTGTCTCCCAATAATGTCTGTTAGAATTGCCCATGTACCTAATGACCACTCCCACCATACATGCAACATCTGGTCTCGTTCGAATCTCGAAATAAATCAGACTCCCCATTGTTCAAGTATATGAAGTTCTCTTCACTTGTGCTTGCTATGCTTCAGACAAAGAAGATAATTCCTTAGATAGTTTACAGTAACTACATAAGGTGGTACAAACTGGTTTTGCCTCACTAATGTTGAACCTTTATAGAATCTTCTCAACATACTCTGCTTGAGACAACTTCAATGTGCCTATGTTGTTGACCTTATTATTGTCACACTTGACCCAATTGAACACGTACACCATGCCCATTTGGCTTATAGGTAGCCATGCATAAAATTTTGCCTAGTGTGATCACGCCTAGCCTAGGCATGGTGAAGCCCCAAAGATGTCTAGTGTGATCACATCTGGTCTGGATGTGATCACACAATAAAGTATCCAGGCATGATCCCACCAAGCCCTAGCGTGACCACACCAGGGCATTCTCAAGCGCAACCACATCTGATGTCATCGTGGTCACTTTTTGTGCCACGCTAGTGTCAATCCAGCACCACCTCACCGACACGTTGTGTCTTTCTGCCATGCTTGCCACCATGCCGGTGATAACCATCGGGAACCATCAAAATGGTCCAAATCATTGGTCTAAAATGAATGGACGGTTATATGAAATAACTTGCTACCCCCTTCCAAGTTTATAATTTTGCATCCTTTCTACTATCTCCATGATTGGCACTTGCGCTTTGAAAACTCTGAGCAGAGAAAGAAGAAAGAAGAAAACTTATCTAGCAAACTTTATCCTTTGATCAGTTTAGGTTTAGGCTAGGCTAACACACTCGAAGGCTTCGTATTAGGCTTGGGTTTGGGTTCGACTTAGGTCGACCCGAACCGAGCCTAACCTTAACACAAAGTGTAGTTAAGTCTAATTAAATCTAACTTGTTCTGTTCTGAACGTAACCTGACCAAACCCGAACCCAACCCAACCTGACCCAGTTCAAACCCAGGTTAAACCATGTCCAACACAAGTTCTACCTAGGTCAACCAAAGCCTACCAATATCCTATATCAAAATTTCATGCTCTGTGATCTAGATATAAAACCTCAAAAAGTTCTTTGGTTTGTGGCGACAACAAACAAAAATACTTCACTAAGAAGTTTTTCTGAAGACTCATCTGGGGAGTTGTTCTTCATTACATCTTTTATAATGAGTTAAGTTATTCTTCCTTCTATCAGATTTTCTATGAGTCTATCAAACTTTCTGATCATCAGGTCATGTCTCGTATCTTTAATTCTCATATTCCTGATTGCTCATTTAAACTTATATTAATGAGTATGGATTTCAAGACATGATCCATCATTGATTATCCTGATCGGAGTTTTTTTTAAATTAAATAAAATCTCAATCTAAAATAAAAGAATTTTTCAAAGATTCTATAGTTGACTTTTTATTAATGTGTTTTCTGTATCTATTAAAGATGTCTCTGAAACTCATTTTCTACCTTAAATATGAAAGTAACTTGGCTCTTAACCCCAGTGGTTTGAAGGGTGGGTCCCCGATCAAGAATGGAACAGGTCTCAACAACTTTAGCCTTTCTGCAGTTAACTTTCAGATCATCGACAAGGAACCATCACCTCACTTTAACAATGAATCAAAAGAGGACTTTTCACCTTTGAAAAAGAGGGTTGTTAAGACCACCATTATTGTGACTGCCACTATTTTTCTTCAATGTCTGGAAAAATTAGAAATCGTAAAGACTTGATTCAATATGTTAACTACTTAAGACACTGATAAGCTTCGGGTTTGGTCCATCTAATTAAGTCAGTTTAGCATTAACTAAGACTCAAATACAAGATCAGAAAAGGAGACTCCTTAAAAGAGTCACATGAATAAAAAAAGAGATGGATGATGTACCTAAAACCACTCCTTCCTGAGAGGAAGTACATTACATTTGCTCCCTATTGCGTAAGAAGAAGAGAACATCCACAACATAGTTGAATTACCTCCACTTTTGCTTAAATGTTAAACCCCTAATATGAAAAAGAAAAAATTACTGGTAACTCGACTCTACAAAATATTTTTAAAATGTACCAAAGAAAGAAGGATACCCTATTGTAATAATCATCCACATTGTAGGAAGAATTGTATCCTGAAATGAGAAAAAGGGACTTGAAGCATGAGAAGATATCATCTAGGCAATCAGGGTAGGTTTTTACATTATTATTAGTGTACCCATTAAATTGATTATTTTCTAAAGCACCACTTACTATTCTAACTTATCTTTGAAAAACTAGGATTCCACATCGATTGCTACCTGATGCTCCTCCTTACATTTCACATTATCATCAAAAATTAAAGAATATATATTCTAAGTGACCATTAAGTCACCCCCTAAAATTTCTGATTCAACTCTCCAAAAAATGACTTGGAAATAAAGCCTGCATTGCTCCCCATCTCTTCTGACTCAAAGATGGTATCACATATTTGGGATGTACGAGATCCTAAGGCTGATTCAATTTTAAAACATATGAAAATTGAAGGAATTAATATCAATCGAGTCAATATTATGTATTTGATGTTAACCAAGAATCTCAATATGTCCCAATTAATCTGAGGCATGTAAAAGGTGGACCAATTGATGAAGTCATAAGTGAATTGGAAGCTAGTATCAAGTAGCTTAGAAAAGAAGAAAAAACCACATTAAGAAATGCTGCTACTGTAATGGTTGTTAGATCTAGATCATAAGTAAGGAAATGTGAAGATGACAATGGATCTTAGGATTGCATGGTAGAGAAAGGTACACACCTAATACTGCTAAAAATGCAGATAGAAACATAGAGCAAAGAAAGAAAGAGATTTTAGCTTCAAGCCCTCAACATGTAGAAATGAAGAAACATAAAGTTGTACATTTGGTAGAAAGCCCAAAAACAATAATATTTGAGGATGAAGTCTCCATGGAAAGTCAAAATTACCATCCAATCCCTAGGAGAACTTGAAATCCTTAGTTAATAAATTTATAAAGATGCATTGGTCCAAGCTCGAGGTGTTTAGCAAAGGAAGACTATATTCTTAGCAATTTTGATTTGGTACAATATCTAAAAGGGTTTGTACAATCAACCCTTAAGGTGTTTGATGGAACTGGCAATCAAAGATAATACTTGGCTCATTTCCGCGAAATTTGTTGTAATGTCAATGGAAGTGATGCCTTTCTCTTTTGTTATTTGTCAACAACCTGTTTATAATGGCATTTGCTTGGTATACAAAACTACCTAATGGGTCAATAAAAATTTTTTTAGAACTTGAAGAATTATTTATAAAGAGAATTGTTGGAGCTCAATGACATGTTGACACGGGTGGGTCGTGCTGTCAGATATGATGCCTCTAAAGTAATATTCAAAATATAGTTTCAATTTAGTTCACCATAAGATTAATTTTAATAAATTGGCAGTCACCCCGTATACGCAAGTATATGTATCGCTCAAGTAATACAGGGCTCTAGTGAAGTCCTGGTTATCGATCCTACGAGGAAGGTTGTAATCTATTAAATTATAGCAAATATTTGAAATCCAAAATTAAATTCTCAATGCAAATTAAGTTCTGTTTAAGTTGCTAGTGCAAATATGATTAAACTAAGTTAACTACAATTACCTTCTAACTTCTAGACAAGACTAATTAACACTCACTAAGCTTTGTATTGAAACGTTCAAATATGGAAATGTGTCTTTCCTCTTGCAATGTGTATATGATGAGTGATTAATATAGATTGATAGTGATTTTGTATTGTCCCAAATAGGAGCATTAACATTCTTTACCCTCGTCAGAGTACCGCCTCTTCCAAGTATTAAAAGAACATTAACAAATCCTAGGCTTAGTCACTAAATCTAAGGTTATGTTAGGAGAATACTGGCTCTCACTTCAGAGCTTCCACTTCCCTTTGCCTGAAAACTAACCCTATCTTTAGTTACAAAATTTTAGGATCAAATTAGGGATTTCAACATGTCACTCTAAAACCTCCTATTGGACACCCATAAAACCATATATCCCTATTTATTTGCACTCAATTCCCATGAATTATGCACTTCATTCATGGACATTGAATGGATTCTCCACTATTGTTGTAGAATACTTAGTCCTTTCAGATTGGATGTTTCATAAAAAAATTTAACAATTCAATTTTCCAGATCGAACAGTAAATGAAGCACAAAGTGGAAAACCATCACAATTTCTTAACATATTTATGGCACATCAAATCTACATCAACACCTCACCACATAAAAATTGTAAGAAGAAAGACAAATAAATCTACTCAGAATTCATGAGGAAGACACAACACAACATGAAATTTATATATAAAAGCAAAGTCATACAAACTACAAAAGTAAATACAACTTATCTCAATTTCTTTCCTAAGCAAATCCCTTGAAGTTCTATTTCTCTCTTCTCTTAAACACTCAATTCTCTCTTTAGAATAGTAAGGAAGAAGCAAACTCTTGTTGACCTCATTTTTGATGATGTCTTTTCTCTTCTCTCTCCTTAGTTCTTAGGATCTAGCCTTAGGCTTTCCCTTTGACTATCTTAGAGGACTAGAAATGGAACCCACCACTTAGAAATTTAAACACCTCTTCACTCCCTGCAAACCTCATAAGTTTGATTATAAACCCCTAAGTCACTTGGAGGGTTAAGATCAAATGTGGAGGTTTAAAGGATGAGTTCCCTATAGGACTCTTTGGCCTTAGGACTATCCTGGGTGGCCTAGTCTGGTGAGGGTTAACCCGCACACATTACACTTTCACACACATTCCAAATCCTAAAACCATTCATACCTAGCTTGACTCCCTGACTCATGTAGGTAATTCATATGGATGGACCTTAACCCCTAGGCCCTTGGCTAAGAGGGTTAGGAACAACATAGTGAATGCCTCAAATGAGTCCTCTCATGGCTCTTATGGGCTTGATATGGCTTCATGGCTCAACCAAAGTGATTCCATTCTACTTAAACATGATCAATATTCTTTTTTGTTTAAATTTCAATTTTTGACCCCCGGGTTCCTACACCCACCAAACCTACCAAATGTCCTTGAAGATGCCCAAAATTTGCAAAAATTACCTAAATTATCCAAAATTCCTGAAAACCAATCCTAAACATTTCCCACCATTCAAATTGATCATCCTTAGCCAAATATGCCAAAATTTCCAAAAATACCCCCCAATATCCTCCAAATACCCAAAATTCTCTTTTTAACCAAAAAATCCATAAATTCCAAAAATTCCCAAAAAATTTCAAAAAATCCCAAATATTCCCAATTTCATTTTGTTCAACTACAATATAAGCCAATTTTGTCAATTTAGCCCACTTTTACTAAAACCCCCAATTTGGCCTATTTTTAACCAACATAAGCCCAATGTCAAACCAAATCAACCCAATTGACCTCAATGTTGATCCAATCTAATTCTAAACTTCAATTGAATATCTCCAATATCAATTTAGATCAAATCCAAGCCCAATTTGGTTAACATTTGGATCCAATTCTAATTTGAAACTTAAAGCCCAATTTTGGCCCATGACCTAAACTTAGCCCAAACTAACCCAACTCGACTTCAATTAACCCCAAATCTTTTCCTAAACCTTCCTAATATCCCCACAAATAAAAAAATAACAAGATTTTCCCCAAATTTGAACCTAAACTCCACCCAAACCTAACCCAAAACCAAAATCCCCATTTTCGCCTAAACCCACCATAAACCCAAATGGGCCCAAATCTCAAAATCAAAGCCCAACCAAAGTTGAAAACTCTTTGTGACACTCCCATAAACATTTCTCAACATTAAATTTACATCAAATCTAACATTAGCCCAACCTTAGCCCAAGTTAGCCAAATTTGACCCACTTTGGCCCCTTTACCAAAAAGTCCCAAATCAAACCCAATTCAACTCCAAATCACCTCAAATTTGTTTCAAATCACTCATGACACATCCCTAAGATAAACCCAACATTTATTTGGTAGGTTCCTTCACAAAATTTCTATCCACCAATTTGTTTTCAAACCTAAAGGCCCACTTTCTTAAACCATTCTAAAAGCCCATCCAAAATGATTTCAAAAAGCCCAAATTTGGCTTTAAAGCCCACATGACAAATTTTCCTCACCATACCTTTAATTGAAATCATCCCTAAGTACTAAACCAATGATCAAATAATTCTAAATAAAGCTTCATCCAAACTTCCACCAAAATGCCAAAAATCCCTAAAACCCATTTTCATGAAATTGACTAAGCTTGGCCCCAAGCCAAATAGAGCCATTGAGCCATGCATAAGCCATATGCAAGCCATGAGGAGCCCTTTCCACCTCACCATGCCATTAATGGCAAGAAGGGGGATCTTTCTTAAACCTTCATTAAGCATTTTAACCTTATTTATGCAACACTCTAAACCAAGCTTAGCCACCTCACCATGGATGGAGACCACACCACCTCCTCTAAGCTGACTCACCTGACCTCCCTCAGCCCAAAATCAGAGCTTTGGATGGTGCACCATGCCCTAAACCATGGCTAAACCGAAATGAGCCTAAAATGACCCTTCCCCCTTACCACTTAAATCAAACCTTTTTACACTTGGCATTGGCCAATTGAACCCACAAACTTCAAGCCCTGACCCTCCTGATCAGGATGGTGACCTGACCCTAGCCGGCTAGCCACCAGGCCGTCGGAAAACGCCATGGCCGAGGAGCTTGGAATTAACCAAATTTTAAATTCTCACCTGCTGAGTTGTCCCGTGCCCAATGGCCACCACAGCACTTCATCTCCTCCCCTAGGTAGCTGATCCCAGCCATCAATTGCCCCTGGGAAGCTTTGGCCATGGCTATTTAAACAAACCACCCCCTCTCGGCCAAAAGGTTGGCTGAAATCGACCTTCGCTGCATCCCTCCAAACTCCTCACGTAGCTTCCCTAGCCAAGAGCAATTCATTCCCACTGTTCTCCTGCCCTAAACCCCATTGATTGAGCTCAATTTTGGAGCTCAATTCTTAGCCCAGAACAGGAAATCCCTGGAACCTCCACCAAAATAAAATTAAACTCACCCACACCTGCACTGGAACAAGAGAAGGAGTTCCCTAGTGAAAGCCCGATCACAGGCCAGCCATCCTCTCTATCGGACAAGCTTTGAAATCGGCCTTAGTCACTTTCATACCTAGGCAATTCCCCAGAGCCAGAGACTTCATTTGGAGCTTCCTTGGGTGTAATTGAAGGTGCCACAACTCTCTGATTAAAGCTTCACTTCTCAGAGCTAAGGTCTGAACCCCTTCTTCCTCCTGAGCTTCCAACGATTCTCTATTTTGCTTGGCTTAATTTCATAGCACATAAACCGTATGGATGTGTTCGTCTTCTCTAGACAAATCCATAGAGCATAAGAACATGAAAATCATTGAGAAACGAGAGAGATATTAGGGTTTGAGTGTGGACAACTCTCGGGACACACCAGGTGGAGACAATGATCGGCCTTCGTTGGATCGAGCGTGTATCGAATGGACGGTGCAGATCGCGTCAGACTAGTGAACGGGACATGAACCGCGGGCCCCCGGAGTGCTGAGTCGGATGGCGGCGTCGAATAGGGAGGCGACGCGTGGCCTTTCGGAGCTGCCGAGGATGAGTCAGCGTCGCGTGGATAAGTAGATAATTAGGGGTATTTTTGATTCATTTAAATACCCAGAACTTAGAAAATCCATATCTTTGTGTAGAAAAATCATAAAGTTAAAATAAAAATACCCTCTTCCTCAGTGAATAGAGGAGAATAATGTGAAAAAAAGAATTGAGTTAATTTGATGAGTATTTTATTTTTAATTAATTATTTACTCATTTCAGTATTTTAATTCTCCATTTGCATAGACAATTCACCATGGCATGAGACAATAGGGCTTTTGAAGCCTTTGATTTTGGGAACATTCCCTGAATGTTTCAAGGTTAGAGGTTATCTCTATGGCAAGTTATGTATTTTTCAAGTTTATGTCACACTTTTTGGAATTTTAATTCCATTAATTAGCATATTGCTTAGAAAATTCTAGGAAAATTTGGGGAAGTTTCTTAGGACCAGAGGAACCTAGGATAATTATGTTTTGAGTTAATTCATTAAGACTAACCCTAATTGGCTTAATTACTCAAAACTGAACTTTAATTAATTAGGGTTGACCACACATCAAAAGAACTTGAAAATAATTCTCCACTGATCTTTAGGATCAGAGGGACCTCACATGAAAATTTGGAATCAATTGAAAATGTTTAACCCCACTAAATGGATTAATTAGGTTACATGAGTAAAATTAAACTTTAAAAATTCATAACTCCAAAAATACATTTTAAAAATTCACAAAATTAGTTTTGAGGGCTCTCTGATATCAGATGAGTCTAAAAAATTTAAAATTAGAATTTTTCAAAAATCTTCATTTTCTACCTTATTTTAATATTTTAAATAATTAAAAAATAATAAAAATCACAAAAAAAATAAAAATCACAAAAATGTCATATTTTGACTCCTAATAACTTAGGAACAAACCAATTATTTTTCCCAAGTCTCAAAGTAAAGATATTGAATTTTAAATGCTTAAGACAATTTTTAATATTAAAAATGGATTTTTCAATCTTTTCACTAAATTAATTCTAATAAATCAAAGAAAAATCAGAAAATTATAAAATTTGTTTCTCTGAACTCCTTGAGGTCAGAAAGATTTATGAAAAATATAAAACTTAATTTTCAATCTTTATTTTATTTTATAATTAATTAATACTCTAAAACTCAAAATAATTATAATAAATAAAATATAATTCAAAAAAACACCAAAATTGCTCCAAGTGGTCCTCTGGTCAGTAGAAACACCCCATAATTTTCTTAAGGACAGAAACCTTATATTGATCATGTTGTTTAATTTTCATTGAAAACACTTATTTTTCACAAAAATAATTATATAAATTAAATTAAATTCAGAAAAATCACATTTTCTCCTCTAATGTCTTAATTGACGTATGAGTGAAGTGACATAAAAATTTCAAGCTCATTTGAGCTCAACTTGATAAGTTATGAAACAATTAAGCTTAAAAGGGCATATTAATAATTAAGAATTTTAACCCCTAATTAAAACTTTAGGTTTTATCAAAATGGGGGGGGGGAGTAAAATATTTGATCTTAATTCTTTCTTGGATGATTGAAACTTTGGAAAATAAAAGGGAAGGAACTCATTGATCACTTTTAATAAACCAAAAAAATGAAACCTTAATTAATTAAATAATTTGAATTTTGCAAGAATAATTAAAAAATTTGGGATTATTAGAATGGGGATATAATTTAGAGAGACTATAATCACTTAAACTAAAATCCCCAAATGAATCACTTTAATTATATTTAACTCTTAATTAAACTTAAGATGATAATTGAAATTAATAAACTAATAATAAAGAAAAGGTAACCCTTAATTAAATTAAAACTTAAAACATTAAATAACTTGATAACTAAATTGAAATAAATTTAAAACATTAAAAAAATTATTAATTTCAACAATCACTTGAAAGCAAATTTAAAACAAACTTGAAACATCAAAATCAATTTCAAAAAATAATTCTTAATTAAAAAAAATCAAACCAATTAAAACTTAATCTAGAATATTGCAATTAAATCATTAAAGTGTAAATTTAAAAAAAAAAATTAAACTCCTCTTTCAATTCAAGTAGTTTAAAACATTTAAGAATGAAAAAATTTGAACACTATTCCAAACTTAAAATTATTAAAATTTCATAACTAAATTAAATCACTTTAAATCACCAATTCCAATTTTAAATCATAAAATTCTTTAACAAACTGATTTGCCCCCTACAGGTTTTTCATTATTATAACTCTTAAGTAAAACATCAAGTGAAATGTCACTTATAGGATAATCAAACATCCTAATTAACTGAGCAAGAAATAAACTAAACTAAATTTTGGGATGATTAATTCACCTGTGCAATAAAACTCATTTGGACTCAAAAATAATCCCAAAATATTGAAAAGATATTTAGGACTCGTCCTAAACACTTCCTCAATATGATGGGATGTTTTAGAAGAACAATTGAATTTAATTGTTCTTTGATGAAGAAAATCATCCTTAACAAAATACAAGAACCTAGACGTCATAGGAGATGACTAGCAATAAGATTAGGAATTTGGTAGACAACCAAAACCTTCCCTTAGCTTTACCTATGTACTTGTTATAAATATTTAAATGTCTTAACATGTGTTTTAAGTGCAGCTTGGAATGACGAGAAGACTCTCCAGGTACACTTTTATTTTGTTGCAATTTACTTTTTTGCAATTTATTTATATGAGCTACACTTTATTCTTCTTGCATGTTAAACAAGATTGTTGCATGAAAACTGAAACTTTTAGGATAGCCACAAAACTGAAACCAAAACTAAATTAAAAGTCACAACATGATAAAATTCACCGCCACAACATTCAAAAGATAAAACAACTCAAAATTTAATCACAAACAGAACAACAAAACTACAATTGCAATTAAATTAAGACATCTCGTTGGATGATCGGGAATACCTCGGATGATGTAACCTACGTGTTGCTAACGGTCCCACGGTCTAAATGAAAGTGTGGAACTCATTCAGTTGAGTTTAGCAAATTCATCTGGACTAAGTGAATCCGATAAAAATAACGGTGCTTGGAATGATGGAACCGTGAGATCTTAACCGTAGTTGTTATAATCAACTTTAAGATTCCCCTAATAAAACATTAAAGACATTTGAACCTTAAGACTTTTCTAAACCAAAACACTTTTCTCATCTCCTGATTTTCACCTTCTAAAACTAAACCTCTGCAACAACAAGGAGCTTGGAGCATAGTGGGCAGCACGGCCATCGTCGTCAGCAAAACTGGAATCTACATCAGCAAAACCTTTCCTAGTTTTAAATAACCAAGCTATAGGATTTCAAGGTAGTGTGCCTAGTGCAACATAAATCCTCAACCTTTTTGTTAGGCATTTGCATAATCATGTTATGCAAATTAATCCCTAACCGGTCTTAGGACTCTGAGGTAGTCGTTTGGTACGACACAAACCCTCACATCTTCCAAGCTATTTGTATGATCATGTCGTACGAATATAAGTCCTAATTAATTAAAATCGGCAGAATTACAACATTAAATAAATTCCCAAATTGAAGCCAAACAATAGGATAGTTTAGGAAGTTTCCAAGATTCTTCTTGGATCCTCAACTTCTCCTACTTCTCTTCCTTTAGATTCTCAAAATAAACTGTTCCAAATTTGATCCATTCCCTATTGAAATTTCCAAAATCCAATTGTTTGAAAACCTTAAACTTGAGAGCAAAACCACTGATCATTATCGAGAGTTTTCTTAAGTGATTCTCGTCACTTAGGATGTAATTAACTATAGGGGCTTGCCCTTGTAGGGAACTTTAAGAACCCAGGTAATATAAACCTTGTTTAATTCATTTATATTAAGCAGGGGAACTTGTCGGCTTATAAAATTGGTTCGCAGATAAAAAAGATGTCACAAATCTTCTAGTTTATTTAATCGAGCCCCATCATCAAGCAGTGTGTCTATTCTTCGGGATAGATACACGGTTTGTGGTGTGGTGCTCGTTTATATAAACTATTCGGGATGTGAGATCGGTTTGATTTCATATCTTAAAATTTTCAAACTTAAAATTATTTTCAAAATCAAATGCTACTTTCCAAAATATATCTATATTTAAATTAAATTTAAAATTTAAAATTCGCCGACAATTTTTGTAGGCGACCCCTTTCTAAAATACAACACTCAACCTAAAAATATGCCGACAACTTCTGGCGACTACGCTGGGGACTAGTTCTTCTCTCCATCCTAATCAGATGGTTTTGCTTTCATAAATTGATAGTGAGTACATATCCCTAGTGAACCAAACTATCATTCTTCTGTTGGCATACCTCGCTCTTTTTTGTCTTGAGCAAGTCTAGTCGACTCCCTTTTGGATTTAGGAGCCACTGTTTAGACACCTCTTAAACAGAGAGGTTCTGAAATCCTTTTACCTCTTAAGAGGTGGGGTGGACCCCCAATAGGTGTTAGCTTAGGAGCAGTCCTTCGGATTGAGAAGCCTTACGAGAATTTCTCTCCCTTTTCAATTCCGAACCGGGTCCCTTCCTTTTTCTATAAACCTCCGTTCTTTAAACATTTCGTTCCTAACAAACAAATCTTCTAATAAACAACCCTTTAATAAACAAACTCTTTTAGATCACAAATGCATTAAGATAAACGAAAATGTGTTCGGAATCTTTCTTTTTCGTCCTAAATTTTGTGACAAAAGGAAGCATAATTCGGGACTGATACTCAGAATCTACCCTGCAAAAAATGTCTGCCCCAAAGTTAATCTTCTCCTTCACCAACGGAATAGACTTCTCCGTTTACAAGGATGAGCTGCCCGACAATGGGATCATCCGTTTTGGACAAGGATTTAACAATACAGAAATCAAGTTTGCTGACGTCACTCTTTTTACACTAATGGACAAAGCACCAGAAACTAAGAAACCCGTGCTTGAGTTCAACCTAAAATCGACTCAAGAATTTCCTCCTCTGTGAAGGGTTCCAGCTGAAAAAATACCACTGTTCGTAGGAAGACTGTAATCTCTACCCCCACCGGTCTAGTCGTCTCTACACCCGCCTCAATTCCCGCCCAACTGAAAGGGAAGGGAGTCCAAGTTTATAATGAACCTTCCACCGTGGAGGGTACGAATTTTGCTGCAATACCATCTATTTTTGAAATCGGGTCCAGTTCAAAGTCTACACCCCTGACTCGGACTCAGAGAAGAAACAGAGCCAGAAAGATCGCTAGGATCGAGAAAGTCAAAGCTGCTGAAGTTGCTTTTCTAGAGGAAATTCCTGAGGAAAGAGAAGAGCTGCCTGAATATGCACCACTTTTAGGAGGAAGTAGGTTCCGCCCTCTCTCTGCTGCAGCTGATGAAAGATGCCCGGAGGATCGCTGCTGCGTTACCCCGACCTGCATATTACAGTGACAGCAAAAGAAAAAGAGCTAGGGCTACGCCGCTCACTCAACTGCAAGCTGTAGTAGAAAAGTTAGCAAAGAAAGAGAGATGCTCCGTATCTGAGATTCTAAGGAGAATGGAATGGGTGCCAGCCAAATCCGCCTTAGATCGTGATTAAACCTAGTCATTGCTAAGGAAAACCCAAGAAAAAAGGCACGAGCTAATGAAAGAAGTTAGCCTGTTATTGTATCGGGACACCATATTAGGGAGGACACCACCTACCTACGCACAGCCGACCGACCATCTAGTCCAAGGCCACATACTACGAGAAGGATGGTGTGGCAACCTATTATTGGTGAACCAAAATCATCGGAGCATTCTGGGAAGAAAATTCTTGTCAGTGTTGACCTCATTTTTTATGAGGTCTTCTCTTTCCCTCTTTAGTACTTAGGATCTAGCCTTAGGCTTTTCCTTTGACTATCCTAGAGGACTAGAAATGGAATCCACCACTTAGAAATTCAAACTACTTCTTAACTCCCCGCAAACCCCGCAAGCTTGATTGTAAATCCCTAATCACCTAGAGGGTTGAGATCAAATGTGGAAGTTTAAAGGATGAGTTCCTATAGGACTCTTTGGCCTTAGGATCACCCCAGGTGGCCCTGATCCAGTGAGGGCCGACTTACACATACACTACACTCTCACACACACATTCCAAATCCTAGAACCCACACTTTCACCCAACTTGACTTTCTGACTCATATAGGTAGTTCATATGGGTGGTCCTTAACCCCTAAGCCCCTGGCTAAGAGGGTTAGGAACAACATAGTGAATGTCTCAAATGACTCCTCTCATGGCTCATATGGGCTTAATATGGCTTCATGTATCAACCAAAATGATTCTATTCTACTCAAATTTGATCAATCTTCATTTTTCCAAAATTTCAATTTTTGACCCCTGGGGCCCCGGACCCACCTAGCCTACCAAAAGCCCTTGAAATTACCCAAAACCTCCAAAATTTCCAAACCACCCAAAACTCCCCAAAATTAATCTTGAACATTCCCAACCATTCAAATTGATCATTCATAACTAAAAATACCAAAATTTCCAAAAATACCCCAATTACCCTCCAAATTACCAAAATACCCCTATTGACCCAAAAAATCAAAAATTCCAAAAAATTCTCAGAAAATTTCAGAAAATCCCAAATATTCTCAATTTCATTTTGTTCAACTACACAATGGCCAATTTTGTCAATTTACCCCACTTTTGCCAAAAACCCCCAATTTGCCCAAAAGTCAAACCCAAATGAACCCAATGTCAAACCAAACCTTTCCAATTGACCTCAATTTTGGTCCAATTCAATTCTAAACTTCAATTCAATATCCTAAATATCAATTTAGACCAAATCCAAGTCCAATTTGATTGACATTTTGGCCCAATTTCATTTTTAAGCTTAAAGCCCAATTTTGACCCATAACCCAAACTTAGCCCAAACCAACCCAATTCAACCCCAATTAGCCCCAAATCTTTTCTAAATCTTTCATAACATTCCCATAAATTAAACACTAACATATTTTGCCCAAAATTTGAACCCAAACCTTACTAAAATTCAACCCAAACCCAAAATCCCTTAATTGACCTAAACCCAAACCTAACCCAAATGGGCCCAAGTCCTAAAATTGAACCCCAACCAAAGTTGAAAACTCTTCATATTATTCCCCTAAACATTTCTCAACATTAATTTTACATCAAATCCAACATTAGCCCAATCTTAGCCCAAGTTAGCCCAAATTGACCCACTTTGGCCCCTTTACCAAAGAAACCCAAATTTAACCCAATTCAATTCCAAATCACTCCAAATTAATTTCAAAAAACTCATGACACATCCCTAAACTAAACCCAACAATTGCTTGGCCCAATCTTTTACAAAACTCTCATCCACAAAATTGTTTTCAAAACCTAAAAGCCCACCCATTTAAATCATTTAAAAGCCCATTCCTAACCAATTCCAAAAAGCCCAAAAATTCATCCAAAGCCCATATGACACTCTTCTTCATCATGACTTCAATTAAAACCATCCCTAATGTTCCAATCAAATATCAATTTATTCTAAATCAAGCTTCATGTTAACCTCTCATACATTTATCAAAAATGCCATAATCCATTTTCATACAAGTAAGCCAAGCTATGTGCAAGCCATAGGCAAGCCATGAAGCCATGCATGAGCCACATGGGAGCCATGAAAGCCCCTTTACATGTCACCATGCTATCTTGGGCAAAAGGAGGAGGTTCTTTCCATATTCCCTTAAAGTGATTAACCACTATCATGTCTCCCTTAATTCATGCTTAAGCCTAATTGTACTTGGATGGTGACTTCTCCCCACTAATTAAGCTGAACCAAATGACTTTCTCTTCAGCCCAAATTAGCCTTGGGGGGTGCACCTAGCCCAATCCATGTATTTGACCAAACTTAGCCAAAAATAGCCTTCCCCCATTCCATTTCAATTCACCCAAAATAAAACAAAATAAAATGGATAAAAAAATAATAAAAAAATAATAAAATCTCATCAACAAAAATGTTAAAAAAGAAAACATGGGAAACCATAATAATAAAATGTCAAATCTTTCCTTTTCATTCCTGATATTTTCTCATCTCTTCCTACTTCCTTTAAATTTAAAAAAAAGTCTATAAGTTTTTTTTTTAAGTGTCTTTCTTATTGTTCTCGTTCTGAGTACAACCCGTGATCTTTTCCTTGTTTTCTTTCAGGGAAATGTCGAACGGGCGTTTGTTCCTGAACTTTAAGGATGTCGTAAGTCTTGCACTTAACGAAGAAGAACTGAAAGCTGATGCTGTGATAGAGATTGAATCAGAATTTGCACAGCTGGAATTGGAATATGAAGAAACTGCCTGGACTACTGTGGATCCCGAGCAGTCCCGTGGAAAGACAGTGATGAGGCTCAATGAGAAAGTGCCCCCTAGTGCAAACAAGAAAATGAAGATCAACGTGACCGAAGAAAACAAGATGAAATCAGTGATAACTACTGCAGGAGGAAAGCTTGTCAGTGCTGCCCCTACTAAGATTCAAGGGGAAAGAAGAGCCACTCTGACCGCAACCCAAAGAAGAAACAAGAATCGGCGTATCACCAAAATTCTAAAGAAATTAACAGAGGAACAGAACAAGGAAGAAATTTCGATGACCACAGCAGTTGCCCCGAGGAGGCCAGCCCTCAGGAGCACAATAGCAGAGGTTATTCCAGAGGAGGCTACTACAGAGCCTGCACCTGAGATAGTGATGATTCCAGGAGAGCGTGACGGTGTGGAACCATATATCCCACAATACGTCACTAGGCACCGACAGCTACAGATAATTTCAGAGCACGAGTTGGAGATGATCCAGAGGGTGCAGAAGCAGAATTTTGAGTACTTTCAGAGAATCAGAGGCAGATTTGTCAACATCCTGGAAGGACTAGAGTTGAATAGAGATGTCTTCTCTCACTATGAGCAGAATGAGATTGTGTACTACACCAATGAGCTGAAGAAGCAAGGTCGTGCAGGACGACTGCGTAGCAGGACCTACTCCGAGCCAGAGAAATGGAAACGAGGCAAGGGGAGGATCACAATTCAGTTTGGATGCTGTTACAACTTTGCTGATGAAAAGAAAAGAAACCCGCCAGGAATACTCCGTTACGATGAAGTGGACCCAATGCCAGTCCTGATTAAGAAAATGATAAAAAGGATGGTGGCTTGGCGAGTCTTACCCGCTGATTGCATACCAAACAGCTGTATAATCAACATTTATGCAGAAGGAGACTGCATTCCACCTCATATAGATCATGATTTTGTAAGGCCCTTTTGTACCGTTTCCTTCATCAACCAATGCAATATTATGTTCGGGACAGAACTCCGGATAATTGGCCCCGGAGAATTCCGAGGGCCGGTCGACCTACCTCTACCGGTAGGCTCTGTTCTTGTCCTGCAAGGAAATGGTGCAGATGTAGCGAAGCACTGCATACCGGGAGTTCCCTACGAGCGAGTCTCCATCACCCTCAGAATGATGGATAAGAGTAAAATTCTGGTCTACTTCCAGCCAAATCCAGAACTAGAGAATCTGCAGCCCTACGAGCTGTAGGCTACATAGTAATAGCACACCTCTAAAACCACTTATGTGGGATTCTCCTTCGGAAAGTGGCTTAGAAGGTGATGTTATTACCTGTGTAGTTTACTTTTCAGACATGGATGGATCGAACAGACAGTTTTGTCAGAATACACAAAGATATCGATGCGGTACCGTATTCGGATATACATGAACTTCGTAAAAGTCCGTTTGCGGAAGGATGTCATCAGAAATGTTTCGATGGAATCACCTGATGTACCTTTGACATTTTAATAGAAATGAATTTTGTATTTTGTCTTCAGTTTTGTGCAATTGACTGCAAACGCCACCAAGTCTAAGTTTGACTCGACTTAAAGAAAGTTGAACGAAGAACGATTTGAGTGAAATAGTAATAACAAAATAGAACTTGAATTCAAAGTCTGAATAAAACACAAACCAAAACTCAAAGCAAATCGACTGAAGACGTCATGTTGTGAACCAAATAAATGAATGAAAATCCAAAATCAAAATGAAATTTCAATCGAAGACGAAACTTAAAAAAAAAAAATTAAAACAAGAATCCAAACTCAAAATCCAAATAAAACAAAATATAACTTGAAAATCAAAACAAAACAAAATCAAATCACTAAAAGAACGAACAAAAAAAAGAAACTCTTAACTTGAAATCCCCGGCCTTTGGCTGTTATCGAACTCTTTTCGACTCTCCGCGATTTCTCTTTCTCCCTTTTGTGAAGGTCAACTGAATTTACTGACACAGAACCACGAAATTTTCGATTTGGTTCTGATGGCGTGGATTCATGTCCTTCACCAGACAATCAAACATTGATCAACTTCCTCGGGACATGAAACACTTTCATGCCTCATTCTAATCTTTCACCACTAAAATTTTCATAGAATCTTCACAACTCAAATACTCCTTTTGGGATCAGTACCTAAATTCCGATTCCCATCTCCTTCCGGGACTGGTACCTACATTCCAGTTCACATTTCGAGATCGATACCAACATTTCGATTCTCATCTGAATTGATTCCTACATTTCAATTCAAAATTTCTGAGACTGGTACCTACATTCCGGTTCTCATTTCGAGATCGATACCTACATTTCGATTCTCATCTGAATTGATACCTACATTTCAATTCAAAATTTCCGAGACTGGTACCTACATTCCAGTTCTCATTTCGAGATTGGTACCTACATTTTGATTCTCATCTGAATTGATACCTACATTTCAATTCAAAATTTTCGAGACTGGTACCTACATTCCAGTTCTCATTTAGAGATCGATACCTACATTTCGATTCTCATCTGAATTGATACCTACATTTCAATTCAAAATTTCCGAGACTGGTACCTACATTCCAAGTTCTCATTTCGAGATCGATACCTACATTTCGATTCTCATCCGAATTGATACCTACATTTCAATTCAAAATTTCGAGACCGGTACCTACATTCCAGCTTCTCATTTCGAGATCGATACCTACATTTTGATTCTCATCCGAATTGATACCTACATTTCAATTCAAAATTTCCGAGATCGGTACCTACATTCCAGTTCTCATTTCGAGATCGATACCTACATTTTGATTCTCATCCGAATTGATACCTACATTTCAATTCAAAATTTTCGAGACCGGTACCTGCATTCCAGTTCTCATTTCGAGATCGATACCTACATTTCGATTCTCATCTGAATTGATACCTACATTTCTATTCAAAATTTCTGAGACTGGTACCTACATTCCAATTCTCATTTCGAGAATCGATACCTACATTTCGATTCTCATCTGAATTGATACCTACATTACAATTCAAAATTTCTGAGACTGGTACCTACATTCCAGTTCTCATTTCAAGATCGATACCTACATTTCGATTCTCATCTGAATTGATACCTACATTTCAATTCAAAATTTTTGAGACTAGTACCTACATTCCAGTTCTCATTCCGAGATCGGGACCTACATTCCGACTCTCTTTTCGAAATCAATACCTAAATTTCGATTCTCTTTCGAATTGACATCTAAATTTCAATTCCAAACTTGTGGGACTGGTACCTAAATTCCAGTTCTCTTTCGAGGTCAGTATCTAAATTCTGATTCTCATCCTTTTCAATTGACACTTAAACTCGGATGCTTACTCCGAGTCTGCTACCTAAAATCCAGTTTTCTTCGCAATCCCGAGGTTGGAACTCGGGTTTCAATTCTCATTTCAAATCCAAATTTCCTTAAACTGATTTTAAATCAAACTTCAATCTAAATTGGAACTCCAAATCAAAATCTAAACTCACACATCAAAACTTGAACATGAAATGAAACAAAATCTAATTCAAATTCTCCAGATCTTGTGATTTGGATTTCACCTCCTTTTCCTTTCCCAGACAAGAGTTCAGGAACCTCCGGTCTTGGAAATATACTCGATACCCCCATGCGGAAATTCTCCTACTCGTCCTAAGTGTGTCATTTAGACATCTGTGTTGGTTTTTATTAATCTCTTCGGTCAACACCAATACACGCGGTGTGCTTGGTTGCACACCACACCTATTGAGGGTCCATTTGTTGACCTCCTTTTTGGTAAGGTCTTCTCTCTCCTCTTTAAGATTTCAGGATCTAGCCTTAGGATTTTCCTTCGACTATCCTAGAGGACTAGAAATGGAATCCACCACTTATAAATTCAAACTACTTCTTAACTCCCCGCAAACCCCGCAAGCTTGATTGTAAACCCCTAATCACCTAGAGGGTCGAGATCAAATGTGGAAGTTTAAAGGATGAGTTCCCTATAGACTCTTCGGCCTTAGGATCACCTTGCTTCGGTCCGCGAGGGCCGACTTACACATACACTACACTCTCACACACACATTCCAAATCCTAGAACCCACACTTTCACCCAACTTGACTTTCTGACTCATATAGGTAGTTCATATGGGTGGTCCTTAACCCCTAAGCCCCTGGCTAAGAAGGTTAGGAACAACATAGTGAATGCCTCAAATGAGTCCTCTCATGGCTCATATGGGCTTAATATGCCTTCATGGCTCAACCAAAATGATTCTATTCTACTCAAATTTGATCAATATTCATTTTTCCAAAATTTTAATTTTTGACCCCTGGGGCCCCGGACCCACCTAGCCTACCAAAAGCCCTTGAAATTACCCAAAACCTCCAAAATTTCCAAACCACCCAAAACTCCCCAAAATTAACCTTGAACATTCCAAACCATTCAAATTGATCATCAATAACCAAAAATATCAAAATTTCTAAAAATACCCCAAATACCCTGCAAATTACCAAAATACCCCTCTTGACCCAAAAATTCAAAAATTCCAACAAATTCTCAGAAAGTTTCAAAAAATCCTAAATATTCTCGATTTCATTTTGTTCAACTACACCATGGACCAATTTTGTCAATTTACCTCACTTTTGCTAAAACCCCCAATTTGCCCAAAAGTCAAACCCAAATGAACCCAATGTCAAACCAAACCTTTCCAATTGACCTCAATTTTGGTCCAATTCAATTCTAAACTTCAATTCAATATCCTCAATATCAATTTAGACCAAATCCAAGTCCAATTTGATTGAAATTTGGGCCCAGTTTCATTTTTAAGCTTAAAGCCCAATTTTGACCCATAACCCAAACTTAGCCCAAACCAACCCAATTCAACCACAATTGGCCCCAAATCTTTTCTAAATCTTTCATAACATCCCCATAAACAAAACACTAACATAGTTTGCCCAAAATTTGGACCCAAACCTTACTCAAATTCAACCCAAACCCAAAATCCCTTAATTGACCTAAACCCAAACCTAACCCAAATGGGCCCAAGTCCCAAAATTGAACCCCAACCAAAGTTGAAAACTCTTCATAATATTCCCCTAAATATTTCTCAACATTAATTATTCATCAAATCCAACATTAGCCCAATCTTAGCCCAAATTAGCCCAAATTGACCCACTTTGGCCCCTTTACCAAAGAAACCCAAATTCAACCCAATTCAATTCCAAATCACTCCAAATCGATTTTAAATCACTCATGACACATCCCTAAACTAAACCAAATAATAGCTTGGCCCAATATTTTACAAAACTCTCATCCACAAATTTGTTTTCAAAACCTAAAAGCCCACCCATTTAAATCATTTAAAAGCCCATTCCTAACCAATTCCAAAATCCCAAAAATTCATCCAAAGCTCATATGACACTCTTCTTCATCATGACTTCAATTAAAACCATCCCTAATGTTCCAATCAAATATCAATGTATTCTAAATCAAGCTTCATGTTAACCTCTCATACATTTATCAAAAATGCCAAAATCCATTTTCATACAAGTAAGCCAAGCTATGTGCAAGCCATAGGCAAGCCATGAAGCCATGCATGAGCCACATGCGAGCCATGAAAGCCCCTTTAAATGTCACCATGCTATCTTGGGCAAAAGGAGGAGGTTCTTTCCATATTCCCTTAAAGTGATTAACCACTCTCATGTCTCCCCTAATTCATGCTTAAGCCTAATTGTACTTGGATGGTGACTTCTCCCCACATATTAAGCTGAACCAAATGACTTTCACTTCAGCCCAAATTAGCCTGGGGGTGCACCTAGCCCAATCCGTGTATTTGACCAAACTTAGCCATAAATAGCCTTCCCCCATTCCATTGCAATTCACCCTCTTTACACATCGCCAACTCCACCGACTTCACCATTGCCAAGCCCCGCCCTCACCGGTCAAGATGGTGACTCGACTCCCGGCCGGCCACCACCACCTACGCACGGAAAACACCATGGCCGAGACCTTGGGAGGAGCCAAAGTTCGGAATTCCCACTCGCCGAGCCGCCCCCATGCCCAATGGCCATTGGAGCTGTTCTTCCCTTACCTGCAGCAACTCGATCCTACCATTAACTCCCCAGGAAGCCATGGCCATGGCTATTTAAACCAGCCATTCCTCTTGGCCAAAAAGGTCGGCTGAACCGTACCTTCGCGTAATCCCTCCAAACTCCTCACAAAGCTTCCCCAGCCAAGAGCAATCCATCCCCACTGTTCTCCTGCCCTAAATCCCACTGATTGAGCTCAATTTTGGAGCTCAATTCTCAGGCCAGAACAGGATACTCCCAAATCCTCCACCAAAATCAAATTAAACTCACGCACACCATCACAAGACCAAGAGATGGAGTTCCCCAGTGAAAGCCCCCTCTCCAGGCCACCCATTTGTTCTAGCCTCCAAAGATCGAAATCGGTCTCGGTGGAAATCGACAGGAAATTCCCAGTGGCCGCAGACTTCATTCGGAGCTTGCTTAGGTCCAATCGAAGGTGACACAACTCTCGTATCGAAGCCACACTTCTCCGAGCAAAGGTATGAGCTCTCTCTTCTTCCCGAGCTTCTGAACATTCTCTATTTTGATTGGGTTAATTTCATGCCACATAAACTGTATGGATGTGTTCGTCTCTTCAAGACGAATCCATAGAGCATAAGAACACAAAAATTCGTTAAGAATCGAGTGAGATCTTAGGGTTTTAGTGTGGATGGTCATGGGTGCACACCAGTCGTAGACGATGACCAGGAGCCGTTGGATCGCGCGTGTATCGAGCGGACGGCTCAGATGGTGTCGGACCTTGAGATGATACGTGAACCGCGGGCCCCGTGGCAGCTGACTCAGATGGCGGCGTCGAATCAAAGCGGGCCGCGTGGCCTTTCGGAGCTGCCGAGGATTGCGCGGCGCCGCATGGATAAGTAGGAAAATAGGGTATTTTCTATTTATTTAATTATTAGAACTTCAAAAATTCATAGCTTTGTGTAGAAAAATCACAAAAATAAAATAAAAATACCCTCTTGCTCAGTGAACAGAGGAGAGTAATGTGGAAAAAAATTAAGTCATTTCATCAAGTATTTTATTTTTAATGATTTATTTACTCTTTGCATTGTTTTAATTCTCCATTTGCATAGGCAATTCACCATGGCATGAGACCATAGAAGCTTAAGCCTCCGAACTCTGGGAACATTCTCTAAATTTTCCAAGGTCGAGGCCATCCCTACGAGAAGTTATTGATTTTTCAATCGCATGTTACCGTTTTGAGTATTTTAATTCCAATAATTAGCATGTTAAGAAATAAATTCTAGGAAAATTTGGTGATGTTTCTTATGACCGGAGGACCCTAGAAAAAATAGGTTTTGAACTAATTCACTTGGAACAACCCTAATTTGCCTAATTACTCAAAACTGAATTTTAGTTAATTAGGGTTAACTACACATCAAATTAACTTGAAAACAATTCTCCACTGATCTTTAGGATCAGAGGAATATCACATAAAAATTTGAAGTCAATTGAATTTGATTAAACCCACCAAATGGATTAATTAAGCCACATAACCAAAATTAAACTTTAAAAATTCATAACTCACAAAATACTTTTAAAAAATTCACAAAAATGGTTTTGGAGCTTCTCTGATGTCAGAGGAGTTAAAGAAAATTAAAATTAAAATTTTCAAAAAAAGTTGATTTTCCACCATATTTTAATATTTTTAATAATTAAAAAATAATAAAAATTACAAAAATATTAAAAATCACCAAAATGTCACATTTTGAATTCTAATCACCTAGGAACAAACCGAATATTTTTCCTAAGTCTCTAGGGTAAGATATTGAATTTTAAAGGCGTAAAACAATTTTTGAATGAAAAAATGATTTTCTTTAACATTTCCACTAAAATAATTCCAATAAATCAAAGAAAAATCAGAAAAATATAAAATTTTGTTCTCCGACTTCCCTGATATCAGAGAGATTTTTAAAAAATATAAAATCCAATTTTCAACCTTTATTTCATTTTTAAATTAATTAATACTCCAAAATTCAAAATAATTCTAATAAATAAAATATAATTCAAAAAATCACTAAAATTAGTCCAAATGGTCCTCTGGTCATTAGGAACAGTCTTTAATTTTCTTAAGGACAGAAACATTTCCTTGGTCATGTTATTGAATTTTCTTTGAAAACCCCTATTTTCCATTAAAAATAATTACATAAATAAATCAAATACAGAAAAATCACATTTTCCCCTCTAATGTCTTAATTGACATGTGAGTGAGGTTACATAAAAATTACAAGTTCATTTGAGCCTAGTTTAGTGAGTTATAAAATTATTAAGCTTGAAGGGCAAACGGGTTATTAAAAATTTCAACCCTTAATTAAAATTTTAGGATTAATCAAAAAGGGGAGGGTAAAATGTTTGATTTTAAACTGATTTTGGATGATTGAAACTTAAATGATTGAGGGTAGAAACCTACTAACCATTTCAAATATAATTAAAATAAAACTTTAATTAATTAATTAATTGAAATTTTAGAAGAATAATAAAAATTGGAATTATTAAAGTAGGGATATTATTAAGAGGATATTTATTCTTTAATTTAAGAATCCCTAAATTAATCACTTCAATAATATTTAATCCTTAACTAAAAGGATAATCCTAACTTAAAATTAAAATGCTAAATAATTTAACAATTAAATTAAATTAAATTTAAGATGTTGAAATTAAATTAAATCAAAATCTAAATCAAGTTAACACCTTAACGATTAAATTAAATCATATTTAATATATTAAGATAAAAAATTAAAATTAAATCAAAATAAATTAAATCAAATGAAGTTGAATTAAGATTAAATTAAATCAAACCAAATTAAATTAAATTAAATTAAATTAAATTAAATTAAAATTTAATTAAATTAAATTTAAAATTAAATTAAAATCAAATAAAACTTAAAATTAAATTAAAATTAAATAAAATAAAATTAATTTAAAATTAAATCAAATTAAAATCATTTAACAACAAACCTAAATGAAATCATTAAGAATTAAATCTAAAATAATTTGAACACTATTCCAAACTTAAAACTATTAATTAAAACCTCATAATCAAACTAAAACACTTCAAATCATTAACTCAAATTTGATTAAAATTCTCAATAAACCAACTTGCCCTTAAAGGCTTTAATTATTATAACTCTAAATAGAGTATTAAATGAGATGTCACTTCATTCATCAGGTAATCAAATACCTAAGTTCACTGAGCAAGAAACAAAACAAAAATACAAACTCTTGGATGATCAATTCATCCGTACAATAAAAATTCACTTGGACTCAAAACAATCCCCGAAATATTGAAAAGATGTTTAGGACTCGTCCTAAGCACTTCCTCAATATGACGGGAAGTTTTAGAAGAACAATTGAATTTCATTGTTCTTTGATGAAGAAAATTATCCTTAAATCAAACCAAGAACCTAGACGTCATAGGAGATGAATAGCAATAGGATTAGGAATTTGGTATACAACCAAAACCCTTCCAATAGCTTTACCTAGGTACTTGTTATAAATGTTTAAATGCCTTAACATGTGTTTTAAGTGCAGCTTGGGATGACGGGAAGACCCTCCAGGTACACTTTTATTTTATTGCAATTTACTTTATTGCAATTTACTTATATGCACTGTGCTTTACTTTTTCTTTCATGATAAACAAGACTGTTGCATGAAAACCAAAACCTTTAGGATAGTCCCTGAACTGAAACTAAAACTAAATTAAAAGTCATTGCAAGATAAAATTCACCGCCACAACATTCCAAAATATAAGACAACTCAAAATTTAATCACAAACGTAACAACAGAAACTACAATTACAACTAAATTAAAACGTCTCATCGAATGATCGGGAATACCTCTGATGATGTAACCCACGTGTTGCTAACGGGATTTCCCACGGTCTAAATGAAAGTGTGGAACTCATTCAACTGAGTTTAGCAAATTCATCCGGACTAAGTGAATTCGATGAAAATAACGGTGCCGGGATGACGGAACCGTGGGATCTTAATCGGTTCTGTTTAAACAACTTTAAATTTGTTTTAATTAAAATATTAAAAACACTTGGATTTTAAGCTTTTCTCTAAAAAAAAACACTTCTCTCATCTCCTGATTTATGAATTCTAAAACTAAACCTCTGCAACAACAAGGAGCTTGGAGCACGGTGAGCAGCACGGCCATCTTCGTCAGCAAAACAATTCTACATCAGCTAAACATTCCTAGAATTAAACAACCAAGCCATAGGACTTCGAGGTAGTTTGCCTAGTGCAACATAAATCCTTAACTTTTTGTTAGGCATTTGCATAATCATCTTATGCAAATTAAGCCATAACCAGTCTTAGGACTCCGAGGTAGTCGTTCGGTACGATATAAACCCTCACATCTTCAAGGCCATTTGTATGATCATGTCATACGAATGTAAGACCTAAATAAATAAAATTGGCAGGATTGCAATATTAAATAAATTCCTAAATTGAAGCCAAACAATAGGATAGTTTGGGAAGTTGTCAAGATTCTTCTTGGATCCTCAGCTTCTCCTACTTCTCTTCCTTTGGACTCCTGAAAATAACTGTTCCAAATTTGATCCATTCCCTATTGAAATTTCCAAAATTCAATCCTTTGAAACCTTAAAATTTGAAATTGTTGAGAGAAAAACCACTAATCATTATCGAGAGTTTTTTTAAATGATTCCCGTCATTTAAGACGTAATTAACTATAGGGGCTTGCCCTTATAGGGAACTTTAAGAACCCAGACAATATAAACCCTTTTTAATTTCTTTATATTAAACAGGGGAACTTGTCGGCTTATAAAATTGGTTCGCAGACCAAACGGATGTCACAAATCTTTTAGTTTATTTATTCGAGCCCCATCATTAAGCAATGTGTCTTTCTTCGGAATAAATACACGGTTTGTGGTGCGGTGCTCGTTTATATAAACTATTCGGGATGTGAGATTGGTTTTGATTTCATATCTTAAAATCTTCAAATTTAAAACTATTTTCAAAATCAAATACTACTTTCCAAATTATATATATATTTAAATTAAAATTAAAATCTAAAAAAAATCCGCCGACAATTTCTGTAGCCGACCCCTTTTCAAAATACAACACACTTAACCTAAAAATATGCCGACAATCAGGAGGCTTGAAACTGAAGGAAGTGCTACTGCAATAAAAGAAACTCCTGGAAAAGAAGTTCAACAATCGTCACACGACAACCGCGAGACCGTGTGGAAGAGACCCCTCGAGGATGCTATAGGAAAGCTAAGGACAGATATCCGACGGTTGGCGAAAGAAAGAGGAGAAAAGTTTGAGAATGAAGTTGATTCATCAGAGTTCAAGGATAAGGAGTATGCCGAGATCAATATGGTTGAGACAAGAGCATCGTCAGCTTCGCAAGGTGCTCCGGCAGCTGCGGAAAGAGACGAGCCGGAAGTGATGAGAGCACAACTTCAGGAGAAAGATAACACAATTTCTCAAATGGCAAGGAAGATGGAAGAGATGGCTGCTGCTTTAGCCACTCTCCAAAGTTAGGTGCAACCTCAGAAAGAAACACCCCCAGAAATCATCCATATTGTAGATGGAGGAAAAGAGATCACATCCGTCAACAGAGACGAGCAACCAAAGAAGGATTATGCACATAGCATGATTCCCGAAAAGGACATCAAAAACATGGTAGAACAGCAAGTGAGAGAAGCTTTAGCACAATCCAAGAGTGGAGCATCTATTTAGACGGGTAGACCTTACCCTGATGAATTTGATGCCGTCCAATACCCAAAAGGCTTCGTACCACCTCTGTTTAAGACTTTTGATGGAACGGAAACCCCCGGCAAGATGTCGCACATTTTCGTGCTAGTTGCCGCAATGTTGGTGGGAGTGACGCTTTACTCTTCCGTCGGCTCGTCGGCAGCTTGTCGTGGATCACCTTCGATCGGTATGCGGACTGCCAAATGGCTCAGTTAAGACCTTTTTAGAGTTAGAAAACCTTTTTGTTAAGCAGTTTTCCAGGGCTCGGCACCACATCACTATCGGTGATCTAATGGTGGAGCACCAGAAACCGAAAGAAACTCTAGTGGATTACATACTTCGATGGAGAAATTTAAGCATGAAGTATGAACCACAACTTCAGGAACAACATGCGATCGATATTTTGCTGAAAAGTATCCACGGCCCGATAGCACTTCTTCTTAAAGGAATTACAATCAAGAATTTCGAGAAGCTGCTTAGCAAGGCTGGGAGCTTACAAGAAGAAGCAAAGCAACAAAGTTTCGTGGACAAGACCGATAAACAGAAACTAGTGAAAACATTCGAAAAGAAGTCCGGAATCGTCGCGGTAGTAGATAAGGGCAAGCAGCTAGTACAGATACAGCCAGAGCGGCCACAGCCTAGCTATCAACCACCGCAACGTACTTACCAACAACCTTAGCAGGGTTATCAACAGCCTTGACCGAGCTATCAGTCACCTCAGCATTATGAACACAGCCTCGTCCACAGCGTAGCCTGAAAGATTTTCTGAATAAGGAATATCCATTCAAAACTGAAGCAGTAGCAAAGATGTTCCGCAGTTTAATGAAGACACCCGATTTTCAGCTACCAGAGCCCAAGAGGCCGGAAGAAGTCAATAAGAAAGATCATCCAAACTATTGCCCTTACCACCCGATGCTCGACATAAGATAGAGGTTTGCATCACTTTTAAGATTTGGCTTGATGACAATCTCCGGAAAGGGAACATAATGATCTCGAAGGAATACATGAAGGAACCCCAAAAAGGAGGTTCCGTCAATGTTATTTCAATGAATCCTATTGTTCTGATAGTCCCTTACACGACCCATGATGGATGGAGTACCGTCTGGACAAAGTCTTCAAAGAAAATCTTGGATCATATCCAGAACGCTTCGGTGCACGCTTCAACTCAAAGTTTGAAACCTGCTGAGCCGGTGCTATCACTTGCGATTGAAGAACCGCTCCAGAAGGAAGAGAAGATCGTGGAAGAAAAGAAAACCTAGGCTCCAAAGAGTAGACTAGGGGCTGCTTATCCTAGGATAGTTTTTTCTGATTCAAGGGAGAAATCCCTCAAACCTCTGACTCTGTATGATTATTTGCTCGCCCCGGCTAGATCTTATAATGATAAGAGATTTTGTGTTGGCTACATTTTGACTGTTTCTAAAGATTACATAACTAACGAAAACCAAGCTAATCCGGATCTTAATTCCGATATAAATAATGATTCTCAAATCATACTAAACCTCAATGACCACGAAGAAGGAGAAGACGTTCACAAAGATGGCTACGAAAGCTCAAAAAATGATGAGTCTATTTGTGAATTTCGAGGAGCTCCGATTGCGATAGAATTAGAGTCATCAAATTCCGAAGCAACGCCAGAAGAGCCAGTCGTTCCGATTCAAGGGGAGACACCGGCAAATTTAACACTAGATTCAGAAGAAATAACTGAAGTCAATTTAAGAAGTGGAAAAGTTCTACCCTCGAGAATGGGTCCAAAGGATAAAGGAAAGTACGTGGTTGCTCATGAGGAGCCAACCCCAGCAGAAGAATTGCCCATTCAGGAAGAAACCAAGAAACATGGTAATAAAGTGGATTATAACGTGCTAGCCCATCTTAGGAAGCTACCAGCCAAACTAAGCATATACGACGCTCTGATCCTGTCAAAGGAGATGAGGGAAGCTCTGATCAAGGCTCTACTTGATCCAAAGATTTGTTTAGCTCAAATGGCCGGTAATTCCTTCGATGAGGTTTGCTCGTTAAAAGAACAACGAGGTGTTACCTTCACGGACAATGATCTATTACTGGGAACAGCTGATCACAACCGACCGTTGTACATTTCAGTCACTATTGGAAAGTTTACGCTCTCTAGGGTGTTGGTTGATCCGGGAGCATCAATCAACAAAATGAGCCTTCGAACGTTAGCATATTTTGAAATTGATGCTCGCGACCTCGAAGCAGACAAGATGTTATTAAGAGGGTTCAATCAGAAAGGAGAAATAGCTCTTGGATCGATAACACTACTGATGAAGACCGGTGATTTAGCAAAGACAACCGCAAAATTCCATATAATTGATTCTGAGACATCATTCAACGCTCTACTGGGTCGGCCATGGATCCATGAAAACCGGATGATACCGTCGTCTCTGCACCAGTGCATAAAGTATTACGAAGGAGGAGAACAATGTATCAAAGGTGATTTGTAACCGTTCTCCGTGCATGAAATCGGAATTCATGAAGATGCAGCCTACTACACGCCTCCGAAGAAAACAATCTTCTCCAGAAATATCGTACCAAATGAAGCAAAAGAAGTTCGGGATGACGATGAACCTGAAATTCTAGTCCAAAAGTTACTCACCACTCCCTTACAGGGAGATGGTGAAGGTTTCTCCAGAACTCGCACCTGAGGTCGAGGCCGGGGATGAGGTCGAGGAAGAGACATTGGAACAGTTGGACAGAAGAGACTAGTCATCGATGTTGATTGGAAAGCAATTCTGAAGAAGAAGAAATCAAGAAGGAAGCAATGCAAATAAATCAGAAGAAACCACAGTTCAAGATCTCTCTCGAAGATGAAAAGAATGAAGAATATAAATCAATGTACGAGAAGATCAATCACTATGTGCATACTATGACCCTGACCTCGATCTATTCTAATAAGATCGAGGGTATGGTGGTCAAGGAAGTACGTGGTGGTACTAAACTGATCAAATTCTATCGTGGTGCTTTTTCTTCCAATAATGAAAAAGATGTAAAATTTGAAGAAGTTACTTCTTCTGAAATAATGGAATTGCCTTTTGAGTGGTATTCTCCCTGTGTTCAAAATTTAATTCAGTGTGGTGTCTTACCTCAACGAGGGACAAAAGGTCAATCACAACACTTTGAAAAGCTATGGAATAATACCAGTCGACCGCCAAACTCAAAACATGGTCTCGGATTCGGCACAGTAGGATCAGTTGATGAAACGGGATTTTGCTTGGCTGTCACCTACGAGCCTAATGAAGATTGGTTGGAAGCTTCAGATGATCTCGAGGATCTACCAGTTGGAAATGCTCTACCAGAATTCGAAAAAGAAATTAAATCTACAATAGATGAGTTAATGGAAGTTAACTTAGGTACTAGCGAAGAGCCTAGGTCGACCTTTGTTAGCTCCTTACTCAATAAAGAAGACTCTGAAGAGATAATCAAGTTATTAATCGAGTTCAAATACTGTTTTGCTTGGAGTTACGACGAAATACCAGGATTAGCTCCAGAGGTTGCAGTTCACAGGCTAGGAGTGGATCACACTGCTGTTCCAGTCAGGCAAGCTCCGAGAAGAATGCGTCCGGAGATTGAACAACAAGTTATAGCTGAAGTTAAGAAGCTAATAGATGCTAAATTTATCCGTGAGGAACAATATCCAACTTGGTTAGCCAATGTGGTACCAGTCAGAAAGAAGAATGGTCAGATCAGAATCTCCATGGATTTCAGAGATTTGAACAAAGCTTGTCTATAGGATGAATTCCCGCTACCCATTCTAAAATTGATGATTGACATTGCTTCAACACATGAAGTCTTCTCATTCATGTATGGATCATCAGAATACAACCAGATAAAGATGGCACCAGAAGATGAAAAGCTCACAGCCTTCAGAACGCCAATCGGAGTGTACTGCTACACAGTGATGCCATTTGGATTGAAGAACGCAGGAGCAACTTATCAAAGAGCAATGACAAGGATTTTTGATGATCTCATTCACAACCAAGTCGAGTGCTATGTGGATGATGTAGTCATCAAAACCAAACTAAAAGAAGATCATTTGTATGATTTGAGAATTATTTTCGAGCGGTTAAGACAATTTAACCTTAAGATGAATCCCCTGAAATGAGCCTTCGGCGTCACCTCTGAAAAATTCTTAAGATTTGTAGTCCGACATCGTGGAATTGAAATCGATCCGGAGAAGATTAAAGCTATCTTAGAAATGCCGCCTCCCAAAACCTTGAAACAACTACGATCCTTTCAAGGGAAGTTGGCGTATCTTCGACGCTTTATCTCGAATTTGTCAGGAAGGTGTCAGCCTTTTTCTAATTTGGTTAAGAAGGATGCCAAGTTTACTTGGGACTCCAAATGTCAACATGCCTTCGACGACATCAAACAGTATTTAGTGACACCTCCTGTTTTAGCAGCCCCAGTCTCGGGTAGACAGTTGATACTTTATACCACAACTCTAGACGACTCTCTCGGAGCCCTGCTAGCCCAGGTCAATGACGAGGGAAAAGAAAATGCTCTACTACTTAAGCCGTTGTCTAATTCTGACGGAAGTAAAGTATCCTCCTATTGAGAAGCACTGTTTGGCCCTGATCTTCGCCGCACAGAAGCTCAGGCACTACATGCTTTCTCATAAGGTAAACCTTATTTCGAAGTTTAATCCATTGCAATATTTGATGACCAGACCGACGCTTTTCGGCAGACTTGCTAGGTGGGCGATGATTCTATTGCAATTCGATGTAACTTTCGTTCCTCTTCGTTCTATATAGGGACAAGTCCTAGCAGATTTCCTCGCAGCACACCCTTTACCGGCAGAATCGCCTCTCAACGACAACTTGCCTGATAAGCAGATAATGAGCCTAGAAGACCCCGATGATCAGCGTTGGGCACTGTACTTCGACGGAGCATCTCCAGCACATAAAGATAAAGAATCGTAAACGATAGTGTCCGGTAAGGTAGTAATCAGACTAATATTTATAACACCGGAGCGGGGGATGTTAAGGTATTCCTACCATCTAACAGAACCGTGTACAAACAACGAGGCAGAATACGAAGCCCTTATAACCGAACTAGAATTAACCATTAAGATGGGGATAACAGACATCAACATCTATGGAGATTCTCAGTTGATCATTCAACAGGTCACCGGATAGTATAGGATTTTAAAACCAAGGCTTGAGAAGTACTTCCAATATGCCATGAAGTTGTTGGAGCGAATTCTAAATGTAACAATCTACAAGATTCCCAGAAGAGAAAATGCTCTCATAGATGCATTAGACCGCCTTGCAAAAGAATTTGCCTGCCCACAGGATGAGTCGGTTGAAATGTCGGCTCAAGGACGACGTGTCCTATCACGCGCTCGACATGGATACAATACACAAATCAGAAGGAAAAGAAAAGAATCAATTACAGCAGTAACAGAAGTTACAGAAGATTGGTGGCAACCATTAATAGACTACTTGCAAATAGGAAACCTACCAGACGATAAGTCGTTAGCCCATCAAATCAAGAAAAGAACTCTGTCTTACGCATTAATAAATAATATTTTATACAGAAGGTCTTTTGATCAGATATGGCTAAGGTGCCTGAGCGAGTCTGAGGCTCGTGAAACTGTTAAAGAAGTACAGTCTGGACTTTGTGGCGCTCATCAGTCGGGTCCAAAAATGAAAATGAAGATTAAAAGACTAGGGTACTACCGGCCCTCAATGATGACCGATTGCATGAAGATTGCCAAAAGTTGTCACCAGTGCCAAGTGCATGGAGTGGTTCAACATCAACCTCCAAATGTGCTACATCCGACAATCGTGTCGTGGCCGTTTGAGAGTTTGGGCATAGATATTGTGGGTCCGATAGAACTGCCTTCTTCAACAGGACATCGCTTCATTCTTGCAGCTACAGATTACTTTTCTAAGTGGGCAGAAGCAGTACCGCTTAGAGAAGTGAAAACACATCACGTGCTACAGTTCTTCAAGAATCAAGTCATCTACCGTTTTGGGTACCGCGCATAATTATCTCAGATAACAGGTCTGCATTCACAAGCACGAAGATCAGCAATTTTGTCAGAAGACACAGGATCGACTGGCGCTATTCAATAATCTACTACCCAAGAGCGAATGGCTTGGCCGAGGCTTTTAATAAAACTCTCGTCCAAATCCTAAAGAAAACTTTGGACGACAATAAGAGAAATTGGCACGAGAAGTTGTTAGAAGCCTTATGGGCCTACAGGACGACTTTAAGAACTCCCACCCAGTCTACGCCTTACGCCTTAGTGTATGGGTCCGAGGTCGTTCTACCCTTAGAGGTTCAGCTTCCGTCTCTCGAATTGCGACTGCAAACAAGATCACTACGAAGAAAATGCCAGACTACGACTAGAAGAGTTGGAAAGCTTGGAAGGGAAAAGACTTTTAGCACAGCAGAATTTAGAACTGTATCAAGCCAAGATTATCCAGGCCCATGATAAATTAGTCCGTCCAAGGACATTCAACGTCGGTGACTTGGTTTTGGTTCTCAGAAGACCTATTCTTGTACATCACAAGATAGGTGGTAAATTTGAACCAACTTGGGAAGGGCCAATTGTGGTCAAGACAGTTTACTCAGGAGGTTCCTACCAGCTTGTAAATTTCCGTGGAGAACGACTTATGCTTCCAATTAATGAGCGATATCTAAAGAAGTATTACGCAACCTGATGTTTCGAAGGATGAATCCTCATTCCTATAAGCACGAGCACAGCAATTACTTATGACTGGGTCCGAACCCAAAAATATAAAAAGTGGACGATAAAGAAAATCGTTTAAAAAAAATGTGTTAAAAGAAAACATGTTAAATCATGATATTAAAGTTTTTATCCTTCCTTTCAAATCGTTCCTTTCAAATTGAGTCTCACTCTTGATCTTTCTTCATCTTTTCCTACTCCTATTTAAATTTGAAATAAACAAATAAAAGCTCTTCATTAATAAACAAATTTTTTCTATTGTTCTTTTTCTTGGTACAGCCCCTGATCCTTTCCTTATTTTTCGCAGGGAAATGTCAAACGTGCGGTTAGTTCTGAACTTTAAGAATGATGTGAGTCTAGCACTCGATAAAAAGAGGATGAATGATGGAGCCGTGATTGAGATCGACTCTGACTTCACACCAGCCGGGCTACAATACGAAGAAAATGATTGGACTCCGATTGATCGGGAAGAGCTCCGCAGCCATACAGTGATGAAATTGGGTGGCTTAAGTCAACCATCTACCAGCAAGAAGAGAAAAGTAAATACCGCTCATGCAACGGGAGAGGACAAGAAAATTAAGTCTGTGATTGCTACAGCCAGGCGCGTGCTCATCGGCGCAATGCCCACAGAAATTCAAGAGGTAAGGAGAGCTACTCTCACCCCTACTCAACAAAGAAACAAGAACCGACGCATCCGCAAGATGCTAACCCAGCTAGCAGCGGATCAACATAAAGAGACAGCTGCTACCGTCAGTGCAAGCACTTCTAAGAAGCTAGTCCATCAGGAACCAGAAAAGAGGAGACCAACTCCAAGAACAACAAAAAAGATAAAAGAAATCCCAAGGAAAGCAGAAACAGAATCTGTGCCACGACGCCAGATAAATGCACCAGTTTTAAAGAGTCTTGTTGCGAAAGCAACCCCGGAGGATGTCCCGACAGAGATTATCTCCGAGGAGCCGAGACATGCAGGAGAACGTGTTGGGGTTGAACCATACATCCCACAGTACGTTACTAGACCTCGCCAGTTGCAGATAATTCCGGAATATGAGCTGGAAAAGATGCAGAATAATGAAAAGAAAACTTTTGAATACTTCAAAAGAATCCGTGGCAAGAGTATTAACATCTTGGAAGGCCTTGAGCTGCATACGGATGTGTTTTCGGACTACGAACAACAGCAAATTGTAGACTGGATTGTTGAACTTCAAAAAATGGGCCGAGCTGGTCGTCTGAGGGAGAAAACTTATTCAGAACCCTAAAGATGGATGCCAGGAAAAGGAAGAGTTACGATCCAATGCGGATGTTGCTACAACTTCGCGGTAGACAAAAAGGAAATCCACCAGGGATACTCCGTCGCAGTGAGGTGGATCCGATGCCGAATATTATTAAAAGAATGGTAAAGAGGATGGTGACATGGAGGGTATTGCTCGCAGTATCGCATACCTAACACTCGCATCATTAACATCTACAAGGAGGGCGAATGCATACCTCCACACATAGACCATCATGATTTCGTTAGACCTTTCTGCACAGTGTCTTTTGTCAACCAGTGCAATATCATGTTCGGATCTGACCTCCAGATTGCAGGCCCCGGTGAGTTCCGAGGGCCGGTGGAAATACCACTACCGGTAGGTTCCGTCATGGTGTTTAAAGGGAATGGAGCGGACATTGCAAAGCATTGCATTCCAAGATTGCCTGTGGAATGAATCTCCGTCACTTTCAGGAGAATGGATGACAGAAAGATTCCTTTTCACTTCCAGCCAGATCCAGAGTTATAGAGCCTCCAGCCTTACGAGCTGTGAGTTACATGGGAGATAGCACACCTCCAATGCACATCCATAAGACATTCCTGCCAACGGTGGCTTGGAAGGTGATGTTATTGTCCATGTATCTCACTATTCAAACATGGATTTTCACAGACGCTTTTAGAATCAATTTGCAAGAATCTTACACAATCCATTTTGGATTTATATGGATTGCATAAGATATTAAATTCTCAAAGAAATTATCATCATGTTTTGGATCAAGTTTTATGATGTATTTTCAACAAGATTGGAATGAAAGTGACCATGTCATGTTTTGCCTTCACCTCTTTTTGTGCAAATTGACTGGGAAACGCCATTAAGTTAAATGAACTTCGAACAAAGAACAAAGAAAAAATAAAAATAAATGAAAACTCTCTTTAAAAAAAAAAAAAAAAAAATTTGAATGTCAAAACAAACTACAAATAAACACGAACTCTAAATAAAAATGAACTCTAAATTGAAAATCAAGCTAAAAATCAAATCACAACAAACGACGAAAACAAATTCCCGAATCTGAATCCCCAGCCTTCGGCTATTCTCAAATCTCTTTTTGACTCTCCATATTTCCTTCCCTCTTTTGAGAAGGTCAACTGAATCTACTGACACAGAACCACGAAAATTTTCGATTTGGTTCTGATGGCATGGATTCATATCCTTCGCCAAATAATCAGACTTTGATCGATCCTCATGGGACGTGAAACACTTTCACGTCTTATTCCAAATCTTCCTCTAAACTCAAATCTCCACAGCAAATTTTAACCCTTTAAACCTCCGAGACTGGAACCAGATTCTAGTTCACTTTAAACCTTCGAGACTGGAACCAGATTCCAGTTCTCTTTAAACCTTCGAGACTGGAACCAGATTCTAGTTCTGTTTAAACCTTTGAGATTGGAACCAGGTTCCAGTTCTCTTTAAACCTTTGAGACTGGAACCAAATTCCAGTTCTCTTAAAACCTTCGAGACTGGAACCAGATTCTAGTTCTCTTTAAACCTTCAAGACTGGAACCAGATTCCAGTTCTCTTTGAACCCTCGAGACT
Organism: Papilionanthe hookeriana x Papilionanthe teres; assembly: GCA_022702705.1. Classification (NCBI taxonomy): domain Eukaryota; kingdom Viridiplantae; phylum Streptophyta; class Magnoliopsida; order Asparagales; family Orchidaceae; genus Papilionanthe; species Papilionanthe hookeriana x Papilionanthe teres. The sequence goes on from CM040423.1 coordinate 75,212,719, forward strand.
GGAACCAGATTCCAGTTCTCTTTAAACCCTCGAGACAGGAACCAGATTCCAGTTCTCTTTAAACCTTCGAGACTGGAACCAGATTCCAGTTCTTTTTAAACCTCCGAGACTGGAACCAGATTCCAGTTCTCTTTAAACCTTCGAGACTGGTACTAAATTCCAGTTCTCTCCTTTCGAGGTCGATACCAAATTCCGACTCTCTTCCCGAGATTGATACCAAATTTCAACTCTCTCCTTCCGAGACTGGTACCAAATTCCGCATCTTATTTCGAGATCGCACCTAAATTCTGATTCTCATCCTTTTCAATCAATGCTTAAACTCTGATTCTCACTCTGAGGCTGGTACCTAAATTCTTGTTCTCTTCGCAATCCCGAGGTTGGAACCTAGGTTCCAATTCTCATTTCAAATCCAGATTTACTTGAATTGATTTTAAATTAAACCTCAATCGAAATTGAAACTCAGAACAAATCGAAATCTAAACTCACACATTAAAAAAAACTAGGAATAGAAAATGAAATGAAATCTAAATCAAATTTCCCCAGATCTTATGATCTGGAATTCACCTTCTTTTCTTTTCCCCAGCGAGAGTTCAGGGATCTCCAGTCTCGGAGATATACTCGATACTCCCCAGCGGAAATTTATTTCTACTCTGTTCTGAATGTGTCACTTAGACATCTCTGTTGGTTTTGTTGATCTCTTCGGTCAACGCCAATACGCGCGGTGTGCTTGGTTAACACACCACACCTATTGGGGGTCCATTTGTTGACCTCATTTTTGATGAGGTCTTTTCTCTTCTCTCTCATTAGTACTTAGGATCTAGCCTTAGGCTTTCCCTTTGACTATCTTAGAGGACTAGAAATGGAACCCACCACTTAGAAATTCAAACACCTCTTAACTCCCCGTAAACCCCATAAGTTTGATTGTAAACCCCTAAGTCACTTGGAGGGTTAAGATCAAATGTGGATGTTTAAAGGATGAGTTCCTTATATGACTCTTTGGCCTTAGGACTACCTTGGGTGGCCTGGTCTGGTGAGGGTTAACCTGCACACATTACACTTTCACACACATTCCAAATCCTAAAACCATTCATACCTAGCTTGACTCCCTAACTCATGTAGGTAATTCATATGGATGAACCTTAACCCCTAGGCCCTGGCTAAGAGGGTTAGGAACAACATAGTGAATGCCTCAAATGAGTCCTCTCATGGCTCTTATGGGCTTGATATGGCTTCATGGCTCAACCAAAGTGATTCCATTCTACTCAAACTTGATCAATCTTCTTTTTTTTTAAATTTCAATTTTTGACCCCCGGGGCCCTACACCCACCAAACATACCAAATGTCCTTAAAGATGCCCAAAATTTTAAAAAATTACCTAAATTATCCAAAATTCCTCAAAACCAATCCTAAACATTTCCCACCATTCAAATTGATCATCCTTAGCCAAATATACCAAAATTTCCAAAAATACCCCCCAATACCCTCCAAATACCCAAAATGCCCTTTTTAACCAAAAAATCCATAAATTCCAAAAATTCCCAGAAAATTCTAGAAAATCCCAAATATTCCCAATTTCATTATTGTTCAACTACACCATAAGCCAATTTTGTCAATTTAGCCCACTTTTACCAAAACACCCAATTTGGCCCATTTTTAACCAAAGTAAGCCCAATGTCAAACCAAATCAACCCAATTGACCTCAATGTTGATCCAATCCAATTCTAAACTTCAATTCAATATCCCCAATATCAATTTAGACCAAATCCAAGCCCAATTTGATTAACATTTGGATCCAATTCCAATTTGAAGCTTAAAGCCCAATTTTGGCCCATGACCTAAACTTAGCCCAAACTAACCCAACTCAACTCCAATTAACCCCAAATCTTTTCCTAAACCTTCCTAATATCCCCACAAACAAAACACTAACAAGATTTGCCCCAAATTTGAACCTAAACTCCACCCAAACCTAACCCAAAACCAAAATCCCCATTTTTGGCCTAAACTCACCATAAACCCAAATGGGCCCAAATCTCAAAATCAAAGCCCAACCAAAGTTGAAAACTCTTTGTGACACTCCTATAAACATTTCTCAACATTAATTTTACATCAAATCTAACATTAGCCCAACCTTAGCCCAAGTTAGCCCAATTTGACCCACATTGGCCCCTTTACCAAAAAGTCCCAAATCAAACCCAATTCAACTCCAAATCACCTCAAATTTGTTTCAAATCACTCATGACACATCCCTAAACTAAACCCAACATTTATTTGGCAAGGTCCTTCACAAAATTTCCATCCACCAATTTGTTTTCAAACCTAAAGGCCCACTTTCTTAAACCATTCTAAAAGCCCATCCAAAATGATTTCAAAAAGCCCAAATTTGGCTCTAAAGCCCACATGACAAATTCTCCTCACCATACCTTTAATTGAAATCATCCCTAAGTCCTAAACCAATGATCAAATAATTCTAAATAAAGCTTCATCCAAATTTCCACCAAAATGCCAAAAATCCCTAAAACCCATTTCCATGAAATTGACTAAGCTTGGCCCCAAGCCAAATGGAGCCATTGAGCCATGCATAAGCCATATGCAAGCCATGAGGAGCCCTTTCCACCTCACCATGCCATTAATGGCAAGAAGGGGGGATCTTTCTTAAACCTTCATTAAGCATTTTAACCTCATTTATGCAACACTCTAAACCAAGCTTAGCCACCTCACCATGGATGGAGACCACACCACCTCCTCTAAGCTGACTCACCTGACCTCCCTCAGCCCAAAATCAAAGCTTTGGATGGTGCACCAAGCCCTAAACCATGGCTAAACCAAAATGAGCCTAAAATGACCCTTCCCCTCTTACCACTTAAATCAAACCTCTTTACACTTGGCATTGGCCAATTGAACCCACAAACTTAAAGTCCTGATCCTCCTGATCAGGATGGTGACCTGACGCTGGCCGGCCAGCCACCAGGCCGCCGGAAAATACCATGGCCGAGGAGCTTGGAATGAGCCAAATTTCAAATTCTCACCGCCGAGTCGTCCCCGCCCAATGGCCACCATAGCCTCTTCATCTCCTCCCCTAAGCAAACTCGATCCCAGCCCATCAATTGCTCCCTGGAAGCTTCGCCACTGGCTATTTAAACAAGCCACCCCTCTCGGCCAAAAGGTTGGCTGAAATCGACCTTCACGTAATCCCTCCAAACTCCTCACAGAGCTTCCCCTAGCCAAGAGCAATTCATCCCCACTGTTCTCCTGCCCTAAACCCCATTGATTGAGCTCAATTTTGGAGCTCAATTCTCAGCCCAGAATAGGACATCCCTGGAACCTCCACCAAATTCCAAAAAAAACTCACCCACACCTGCACAGGACCAAGAGAAGGAGTTCCCCAGAGAAAGCCCCCTCACCAGGCCAGCCATCCTCTTTATCGGCCAAGCTTTGAAATCGGCCTTGGTCACTTTCATACCTAGTGCATTCCCCGCAGCCGGAGACTTCATCCGGAGCTTCCTTGGGTGCAATCGAAGGTGCCAACACTCTGATTGAAGCGTCACTTCTCAGAGCTAAGCTATGAACCCCTTCTTCCTTCCGAGCTTCCAGCGATTCTCTATTTTGCTTGGCTTAATTTCATAGCACATAAACCGTATGGATGTGTTCATCTCGTCAGGATGAATCCATAGAGCATAAGAACATGAAAATCCATTAAGAAACGAGAGAGATCTTAGGGTTTGTGTGTGGACAGCTCTCGGGACACACCAGGCGGAGACGATGATCGGCCGCCATTGGATCGAGCGTGTATCGAATGGACGGTGCCGATCGCATCGGACGAGAAAACGGGACATGAACCGCGGGCCCCCGAAGCGCTGAGTCGGATGGCGGCGTCGAATAGGGAGGCGACGCGTGGGCTTTCGGAGCTACCGAGGATGATTCGGCGCCGCGTGGATAAGTAGATAACTAGGGGTATTTTTGATTTATTTAAATACCCAGAACTTAGAAAATACATATCTTTTTGTAGAAAAATCACAAAAAGAAAATAAAAATACCCTCTTGCTCATTGAACAGAGAAGAATAATGTGAAAAAAAGAATTGAGTTAATTTGATGAGTATTTTATTTTTAATTAATTATTTACTCATTTCAGTATTTTAATTCTCCATTTGCATAGAAAATTCACCATGGCATGAGACCATAGGGATTTTGAAGCCTTTGATCTTGGGAACATTCCCTGAATTTTTCAATGTCAGAGGTTATCTCTATGGCAAGTTATGTATTTTTCAAGTTTATGTCACTGTTTTTGGTATTTTAATTCCATTAATTAGCATATTACTTAAAAAATTCTAGGAAAATTTGGGGAGGTTTCTTAAGGCCAGAGGACCCTAGGATAATTATGTTTTGGGTTAATTCATTAAGAATAACCCTAATTGGCCTAATTACTCAAAATTAAACTTTAATTAATTATGGTTGACCACACATCAAAAGAACTTGAAAACAATTCTCGTCTGATCTTTAAGTTTAGAGGGACCTCACATAAAAATTTGGAATCAATTGAAAATGTTTAACCCTACTAAATGGATTAATTAGGTTGCATGAGTAAAATTAAACTTTAAAAATTCATAACTCCAAAAATACATTTTAAAAATTCACAAAATTGGTTTTGTGGGCTCTCTGATATTAGAGGAGTCTAAAAAAATTAAAATTGAAATTTTTCAAAAATCTTCATTTTCTACCTTATTCTAATAATTAAAGAATTAAAAATAATAAAAATAACAAAAATAATAAAAAACACAAAAATGTCATATTTTAACTCCTAATCACTTAGGAACAAACCAAATATTTTTCTCGAGTCTCAAAGTAAAGATATTGAATTTTAAATGCTTAAGACAATTTTTAATATTAAAAATGGATTTTTCAACCTTTTCACTAAATTAATTCTAATAAATCAAAAAAAATCAAAAAATTATAAAATTTGTTTCTATGAACTCCTTGAGGTCAGAGAGATTTATGAAAAATATAAAACTTAATTTTCAACATTTATTTTATTTTATAATTAATTAACACTCTAAACTTCTAAATAATTATAATAAATAAAATATAATTCAAAAAATCACAAAAATTAGTCCAACTGGTCCTCTAGTTAGTATAAACACCCCATAATTTTCCTAAGGACAGAAACCTTACCTTGATCATGTTGTTGAATTTTCATTGAAAACCCTTATTTTTCACAAAAATAATTATATAAATTAAATTAAATTCAGAAAAATCACATTTTCTCCTCTAATGTCTTAATTGACATATGAGTGAAGTGACATAAAAATTTCAAGCTCATTTGAGCTCAATTTGATAAGTTATGAAATAATTAAGCTTAAAAGGGCATATTAATAATTAAGAATTTTAACCCCTAATTAAAACTTTAGGTTTAATCAAAATGGGGGGTAAAATATTTGATCTTAATTCTTTCTTAGATGATTGAAACTTTGGAAAATAAAAGGGTAGGAACTCATTGATCACTTTTAATAAACCACAAAAATGAAACCTTAATTAATTAAATAATTTGAATTTTTGAAGAATAATTAAAAATTTTTGGATTATTAAAATGGGGATATAATTTAGTGAGACTATAATCACTTAAACTAAAATCCCCAAATGAATCACTTTAATTATATTTAATTCTTAATTAAACTTAAGATGATAATTGAAATTAATAAACTAATAATAAAGAAAAGGTAACCCTTAATTAAATTAAAACTTAAAACATTAAATAACTTGATAATTAAATTGAAATAAATTTATAACATTAAAAAAAATTATAAATTTCAAAAATCACTTGAAAGCAAATTTAAAACAAACTTGAAACATCAAAATCAATTTCAAAAAATAATTCTTAATTAAAAAAAATCAAACCAATTAAAAGTTAATTTAGAATATTGCAATTAATTCATTAAAGTCTAAATTAAAAAAAATTTTTAAACTCCTCTTTTAATTCAAATGGTTTAAAACATTTAAGAATGAAACAATTTGAACACTATTCCAAACTTAAAATTATTAAAATTTCATAACTAAATTAAATCACTTTAAATCACCAATTCCAATTTTAAATCATTAAATTCTTTAACAAAATGATTTGCCCCCTAAAGTTTTTTCATTATTATAACTCTTAAGTAAAGCATCAAGTGAAATGTCACTTTACTTATAGGATAATCAAACATCCTAATTCACTGAGCAAGAAACAAACTAAACTAAATTTTGGGATGATTAATTCACCTGTGCAATAAAACTCATTTGGACTCAAAAATAATCCCAAAATATTGAAAAGATGTTTAGGACTCGTCCTAAACACTTCCTCAATATGATGGGATGTTTTAGAAGAACAATTGAATTTAATTGTTCTTTGATGAAGAAAATCATCCTTAACAAAATACAAGAACCTAGACGTCATAGGAGATGACTAGCAATAGGATTAGGAATTTGGTAGACAACCAGAACCTTCCCTTAGCTTTACCTATGTACTTGTTATAAATATTTAAATGCCTTAACATGTGTTTTAAGTGTAGCTTGGAATGACGAGAAGACTCTTTAGGTACGCTTTTATTTTATTGCAATTTACTTTATTTCGATTTATTTATATGAGCTACACTTTACTCTTCTTGCATGTTAAACAAGATTGTTGCATAAAAACTGAAACTTTTAGGGTAGCCACAAAACTGAAACCAAAACTAAATTAAAAGTCACAACCTGACAAAATTCACCGCCACAACATTCAAAAGATAAAACAACTCAAAATTTAATCACAAACAGAACAACAAAACTACAATTGCAATTAAATTAAGACATCTCATTGGATGATCGGGAATACCTCGGATGATGTAACCTACGTGTTGCTAACGGGATTTCCCACGATCTAAATGAAAGTGTGGAACTCATTCAGTTGAGTTTAGCAAATTCATCTGGACTAAGTGATTCCGATAAAAATAACGTTGCCGGAATGATGGAACCGTGGGATCTTAACCAGTGTTGTTATAATCAACTTTAAGATTCCCCTAATAAAACATTAAAGATATTTGAACCTTAAGACTTTTCTAAACCAAAACACTTTTCTCATCTCCTGATTTTCACCTTCTAAAACTAAACCTCTGCACAAGAAGGAGCTTGGAGCATAGTGGGCAGCACGGCCATCGTCGTCAGCAAAACTTGAATCTACATCAGCAAAACCTTTCCTAATTTTAAATAACCAAGTTATAGGATTTCGAGGTAGTGTGCCTAGTGCAACATAAATCCTCGACCTTTTTTTTAGGCATTTGCATAATCATGTTATGAAAATTAAGCCCTAACCGATCTTAGGACTCCGAGGTAGTCGTTTAGTACGACACAAACCCTCACATCTTCCAGGCTATTTGTATGATCATGTCGTACGAATATAAGTCCTAATTAACAAAAATCGGAAGAATTACAACATTAAATAAATTCCCAAATTTAAGCCAAACAATAGGATAGTTTGGGAAGTTGCCAAGATTCTTCTTGGATTCTCAACTTCTCCTACTTCTCTTCCTTTAGATTATCAAAATAAACTGTTCCAAATTTGATCCATTCCCTATTGAAATTTTCAAAATCCAATTGTTTGAAAACCTTAAAATTTGAAATTCTTGAGAGCAAAACCACTGAGTTTTATCGAGAGTTTTCTTAAGTGATTCCTGTCACTTAAGATGTAATTAACTATAGGGGCTTGCCCTTATAGGGAACTTTAAGATCCCAGGTAATATAAACCCTGCTTAATTCATTTATATTAAGCAGGGGAACTTGTCGGCTTATAAAATTGGTTCGCAGACCAAAAGGATGTCACAAATCTTCTAGTTTATTTAATCTAGCCCCATCATGAAGCAGTGTGTCTATTCTTCGGGATAGATACACGGTTTGTGGTGTGGTGCTCGTTTATATAAACTATTCGGGATGTGAGATCGGTTTGATTTCATATCTTAAAGTTTTCAAACTTAAAATTATTTTCAAAATCAAATGCTACTTTGCAAAATATATCTATATTTAAATTAAATTTAAAATTTTAAATTCGCCGATAATTTCTGTAGGGGACCCCTTTTTCGAAAATACAACACTCAACCTAAAAATATGCCGACAACTCTCACTTTCCTCCTTCTTCTACACTCCTTAGAGAAGAATCTCTTACAAATAACACTTAACTCACACATTCTAAAAATTCTAACACACTTTCTTCACTCCTCTTCACTTCTCTCACACTCTCTACTCACACACTAATCCTCGATTACAATATACATGAGTTTAAATCTTTACTTTTCTTGTTTAAATTGCTTCCTTTACAACGGTGCCAAAAATTGGACTCCAAAGCAAAGTAAAATTTCAATTATGTCTTTAAATAGTAAGGATTTTATGCAAGTATACGTATCGTTATCAAGTAATATAGAGCTTTCTGATTAAGCCCTAAATATCAATCCCACTGATATCGCGGTAAATCACAGCTGCTTTCAAAAGAAGTTCTAGTCTACAATAACACGCACTAGCTTGGATGGTCTATAAAGGTTTGGTTTTGATTAATTCCTACACTTATTACTACAATACTACTTCTAATCCTTAACTAAAATATTTAGTGAAAATCAGAAAGTAGAGTTTAATATATTAAAAGTACTCTTCCTCATGCAATGAAATTAGTGACATGTGTAAAAGTAAAATAAGTAGCGAGAGAGACTGTGATAAATAGGAGAAATTATATTCTTTACCCTTACTTGGTTCTATAAAGAACATAGGTTATTCTAATGCTTTGAAATCTTAATGATGAGTTAGGCAGGAAAGATATTAGCTCTCACTCTAGAGTTCCCTCTTCTCACTCCACCTAGAGGCTAACATCTCATATCAAAACTTAAAACATCAAACCAAATTTGGTGCTTTAGTCTATCACTCTAAAGTCATGTAATTTTACACCCATTAAAGTATATCTCCCTATTTATTTGCACTTAATTATATGGGCTACATTATCACCCATATAATCTCATGTGATTCTTACCAATAGTTGACTGAGACAATACCGCATTGGTTTTACATGTTTTGACAACAGATTTTAACAAGTAAGTTAATCAAGTTTACATGTAAATGAAGAACAAAATAAAATCATCACAATATATTCTTACTCTACTCTATTCTATATCATGAACATGCATACTAATTCATTGTAGGAGGGAAGAGAAAAGAAAACTACTCACTACACATAGAGAAATAACAAGAACTTTTCATTGAACAAGTATTTAAAACCACACATACAATGTATTAGATTCAAATCAAAATACAATGAAAATAATTATCTTTGATGGAAATCAAACTCTCCTTGTATATTAAAACAATCTCCTTATAATCCTCTCCAAGAACAAAGTGAAAAGAAAAGAAGATATCTATCACACTCTCTCTTTCTCTTTCACCTTGTCGCCCAACTTGGGGTTCACGCCCAAGTGATCTTTTTTTTCTTCAACCCTTCTTCTCCTCTTCTCTAAATGTTTTTCTTCAAGAGTTTCCAAGCTCTAATTACAATTTCCAAAGAGATGCTTAAGTGTCTTCTCAAACAGAGTCCAAATTCAATGAATCTTCCAAAGGTTGCTAGTGCATCTTCACTCCAAGAGACACATTTCTTTAATAATAAATCCTTCTAACCAACCTAAACTCTTCTAAAAAGTTTATTTTATCATTCCCAATGAATTCCCCAAGAGACACACTTCGCAACGCTTCAAAAATCATCCAAATCTGACATTTCTTCAAGAAGTTATGGCAAAATCGTCACCAACCGTTTTCTGGTGTCTATGCACCGATTTGGTGGCGGTTAGGTGCCATTTCTGGAGGCTATGAGCCAACTTTGGCACTTAAGAGCCATCCTACACGCAGCTCCACTGTTTTGCTCCATCTGGCTCTGTTTCAGCTCCGTTTTGCCTCATTTCAGTTGAGTTTCGTTCCTAACAGATCTACCTACAAGATAGATATAAAAACAAAGTGTAATATCATTCAAATATATGTGATAAATGTAAAAGAAATTAAGCATAAGACATATCAAAATGTGTCAGGTCAGAATTTTCTTCCTTGCTCGTTTTGGTTCCAAATTACACCGTTTTTGCTTCATTTTTCCTTATGCTCCAATCACTCCAAATTCTTCAATTTAATGTACCTAAAACCAAAAAAAACAAGAAAAAATACCTTTAAAGTGCAATATCATTATAAAATTTAGCATAAAAAATAGTACATTTTTAGGTGGATTAAAATCCCCCAAACTTAAACATTACTTGTCCTCAAGTAATACTACACTTTTAAAATAATTTTTGTAGATTAAGAGTTAATGGGTCATCCTTTAGAATTGCTAAAATTTTGCTCTAAAAATGTGATAGTTAACCTTAGAAGAACTTCTAGTGAATTAGACTAGCCCAGAGTCTCAAATATTTATCATCGAACTTGGGAATTTGTTTTTCTATCTAATTCAGAAAAATATGCAGATTTTTCAAACTTTAGACTTATGAACTTTACTTTCTAGACTTAAGAACTCTCTTAAAAGTAATTTAGCTAATATAAATATAAAAAGCAAGCTTACGATTGTTCTAAGTTCCTTACTCTAGAAAGACTCAAGTAAAACCAATTTTTGATTAGGATCTCTCCTTAAGCTTCTCCTCACAATTTTTTCTTTTTTTTTAGGATCTTTTTTATCCATTTCTTTTTTCTTTTCTGCTCACTTTCTTTTTTATTTTTTTTTATATGTGAGGATTACTATATCTGGAGAAGTCCTTCAATAATTTTGATTTCCACTATCCTCCTCTAAAGTAAAAACTTATTATTTTCCTTTACTTGAAGAGATGTATAATTTTTTTAAATACTTTTTAAAATAGCCTTAAATGTTTGAAAATAATATTTCTAAGAATCCTTAAGTTTCCAAAAATACATTTCTTCATACTAAAGATAGTTATTCATTTTCCCATGTTTTACACTAAATATCCTTAACTCTAGGTTCACCTTGTTCACTAAAAATATCAACTAAGTTTTCCTACTCCATTTTTATACTTAAAACTATAACATTCTTAAGATGACTCCACATAACAATAATCATTAGAAATAAGATAAAAATTTATTTGTAGTAGTTTTGAAAACATGTAAGGTTTAAATTTGAAACTTTTTTTCTTTCCCTCCCCCAAACTTAAGCTCAAACATGTGTAACAATGAAGTACAAGAATATGCAGCAGGGAAAGATTACTTTTACAATTTACTACACATACTACAAAAATATCAACAAATAGTACTTGGTAGAATATTGCAGTAATAAGTAAATCTAGCCTAAACATGCTTTACATAATACTATAAAGGAATTTTAAATTGTAAAATAGGTACAAACTAAAGATTAAATAGGAACACATTTTAAAATTTATAATGGAATTGCTGGATACTGACAAGTTTAAAATATTGAGATACATTTTATCATCTCCAATGACTCATTCAACTTGACTCACAAACATAGACACACAAACTCCAATACATAAACTCACAGATTTCATAAACAAACAACAACTGAGGTTAATTTGATCTCCCTTCTACTCACATTTTCCCTCCTTACTTTCAATTTCTAACGAAAGAAACTACACTAATAATGTGGGTGTATTATAAAAAATTTTTATATGGTTATCACCCTTGGACCAGAATTGCCCTATTATAAAAACTCATGTGTTTCCAATTTCATGTTTACTCTAATTCTAAGGTATACACAATCTGGTAAATAAAAGTAGTGCAGTTCATCCAGATGTTGTTCACTAAGTAAGTTCATGACCTTTCTCAATAAAGACAAAGTCAAATAAAGGATGTAATAGAGTTGACATTGAGTGGTCCAATTCCAAACTCTACATGCTTCAAGGTAATGCTCAGCTCCGGTTGAGAACTAAGTAGAAAATGACTCGTCAGCCTGCTAATACCAGAAGTTATGTACAAATTTAGTCAAGTCCAAGGGATAACCTTACAACATTAACCCAAATCACTCTTACACATCAAACAAGGATCAAAGTCCAACATCTTGCTATTATCCAATTCAACATAACAACAATCACACTAAACATATGACAAAGATAACCATGGGTTGACTCCTACGAAGCGCTTGATCTAACATCGACGACCTGATGTATCCAATGCTTACACTTGTTGCTGATCCACTTTAGAAATATCTATTTTTATGCCTTATTTATGATTCAATTCTTAAGGATATTATGCTTTAATGAAAGGTATTTTTGTTTTTTTTTTGACATAGGTAATAAAAAAAGAGTTCAAGAAGGAAAAAGGAGCAAAAAGGATCAAAAATAAAAATTGAAAGCAAAGTTGCCGAAATTATAGGTCTGGAGCCTAGGCGCCAGATTCCGGCGCCTAAGCGCTAGTTTGATACTGAAGTAGTGAAAAATTTTTAACAACTTTAGGCAGTTATTTTGATGGTGTTAAGCTGTTATTAAACCTTCTTGAAGGCTGGAAGTTGCTCCTAATACATAGGACATGTGATACAATGCATCTGGACACGAGAAAATAGTTTTAATCGCGAAGAGGTGCGATCCAAAGTGAAGAGGTGCGAGGACTTGGTCAAGGAATCCGACGCCTAGGCGCCAGATCCTGGTGCCTAGGCACCACAATTACTTTCTAGAAGATACATTGTATTTGGATGAATTTTGAAGAGGTTCCTTAAGCAACCCCTGGTCATTTTCGAAGCTCTATAAATAGGAGTCAATTCTACATAGAAACGTGCCCCCTAGATCTCTAGCATCCGGAGATAGATTTAGAGAGCCACCATATTTTCTTCTTAAGTATTTAGTGAGTTTATTTTAGTTATTTTGAGTGTTACTACTCATCTCTTTGAGTAGTATGTGTTAGTTTGCAAGTGTTGTTGTTGTTGAAGTCTTGTACCTTACATTGGAGTCAGTAGGAATCAGTGGATCACTTGAAGGAACATTCCAGATAAGTATTTGTAACTTGGTTCAAAATTTTATAAATATGTTTTGTTGTGTGAATTCAATGTGTTCTGAGTAGTTACTTTTCTTTCTCTTTTCAACTATGAAGAGATAATAAGATAATTTAATTTCTTTAGAGAACTTAACTTAAAATTTTTAATTATTGCGATGATATTAATACCTGATCTTATGTTACTTTATAAACTGGCCATTTGAATTGTTAAAACCTGTTTAAGAATTCTGAGACCTATCCGAAGATGAGTTCTTAACTAGTAGATATCACATGAATCCTTGGGCAATGGAAGGCCTTGAGCAGGTTATTTAAGGTGAAATGCAAATAAATAGGGAGATATTGTTTATTGGGCGTAGAATTGATTAGCTTTTAGAGTGACTGACTAAATTCTAATAATTGGTTTATAGAAAGGGAACGGGTCACTAGTAGGGCCGACCATAGCCACCCTTGGACATTTAAAAGTGTGAGCCTAGACCCAAACACAAACCCAAGTTAGCCCAACCTAGACCCAAATGAGCCAAATTGAACCTATGGCCTAACCTAACCAAATTGAACCAAATGTGACTAAACCAACCTTTCCACAGCCACCATTTGAACCTTAGGAACCACCCAAGATCCACCTAGCCCAAGCTAAGTGAGCCATGGACTAAGGGTCCCCCATTTTAAGGGATCTCTTCCCTTAAGTGGATAAATCTCTTTTTTCCTCACCCTAAATCCTCCAACAACTGATTAATCACCATAAAACCTTCCCACCTGACTCACCTGATATGGGGCCAGCTCCTCTGTCCTTGCCAGCCGGTCTAGTCGCCGAAGGGAGTCAAAACCGAGAGCCACCACTAGGCTAAGCTCACCCAAATCTCCCCAACTATCCACCTCAGCCAAATTAAACCTTGGAGCCTCTCTGCCCTCCACCTAAGCAACAGAATTAACCCCTCAATTGAATCCAAGCCCAACTGAATGGCCCTAGCCATTTAAACGCCTCTTCTCGGCCATGAGAAAGGTGTTGAAATTTTTCTCAACAAAACCTCCCCAAATCACTGCCAAAGCTTCTCCCAGCCTAGAGAAGAAGAACCCCACTGTTCTCCTCCCCTTATCGCCACTGGCTGAGCCCACTTCTCGCAAAAATCGGGCCGAAAAGGACAACCCTTGAAACTCCACCAAACATCAATTAACTGGTCCCACACCTTCACCAGAGATAGAGAGGAAATTCCCCAGTGAAAGCTCCCTCAAAAAGCTAGCCATTTTCTCCAGACGTGAAAACACCAAATCGGGTTTCAGCTCTTCCATACCTAGACGATTCACCAGCGCTCGAGGCTTCATCTGTAGGCTCCTCTAGCTCCAACGAACGTGCCGAGCACATCCAATCGAGGCTTCATCTCTTGGACCAAGGTATGGAAACTCCTCTTGCTCCCGAGCTTCCAGCGATTCTCCATTTTTTTTACTTAATTTCAATGCGCATTAGCCATATAGATGTGTAGCTTTAATCTTGACGAGCATGTAGGAAGAAACCATACTCAATTTGGTTGAGTATCGAGTGAGATATTAGGGCTAGAAGGTGGACAGTTTTCGGTTCACACCAGTCGGGACGATGACCAGCGACCGTCTGATCTCGCGTGTATCGGATGGATGGTAAGGATTGCGCCGGATGGAGCAGCGGAACAAGAACAGTGGGCCGCGTGGCTGCAGAGTCGGATGGCGGCGCCGAATCAAGAGGAGACGCGTGGAGCTTCGACCCTTCATAGGATGTCGTGGCGCCACATCGGATAAGTAGGAAAATCCCCTTTTTCAGATTTAATTAAATTCTAGAATTTTAAAAATTCATATCTTTGTGTAGAAAAATAAAAAAATTAAAAGAAAAATACACTCTTGCTCAGTGAATAAAGGAGAACAATGTGGAAAAAGAATTGATCTATTTTGTTGAGTATTTAATTTTTAATTAGTTAAACACTGATCCGAGTATTTTAATTCTCTACTCGCACACACAATTCACCACATGAGACCATAGGGCTTTTGTAGCCTCTGATATTGGGAACATTCCCTGAATTTTTCAAGGCAAGAGGCTATGTCTATGGCAAATTATCTATTTTCCAAATTTTTATGCATGTTTTAGTATTTTAATTCCAATAATTAGCATACTGTTTGAAAAATTCCAGGAAAATTAGGATAGGTTCACTATGACCAGAGGAACTTGGGATAATTCTTTTATGAACCAAAACATTATAAATAATCCTAATGGTTCACTTGACCTCAAATCAACTATGAATTAATTAAGATAAATTAAAAATCAAAATAACTTGAAATCAATTTTCCACTGATCTTTAGGGTCAGGGGAAGTCTCTTAAAAATTTTGAAATTAATTAAAAATGGTTTAACCCATTAAATGGATTTTCTAAGTAACATAGCCAAACTTAAACTAAAAAAAATTCATAAAACTTAAAATACATTTCAAAAATTCACCAAATTGATTTTGGAGACTCTCTGATATCAGTGGAGTCTAGGAAAATTAAAATTGGATTTTTCTAAAAAAACTTCTTTTTTGACATAACTTTTAATATTTTAATAATTAAAAAATTATAAAAATCAAAAAATTGTTAAAATTCATAAAAATGTTATATTTGGTCCCCTAATCACTTAGGAATCAACCAAATATTTTTCTTAAGTCCCAAACTAAAGATATTGAATTTTAAAGACCTAAGGCAATTTTTAAAATTAAAAATGGATTTTTCAAACTTTTCACTATATTAATTCTAAAAATTTAAAGAAAAATCAGAAAAATATTAAATTTATTTCTCTGAGATCCTTGGGATTAGAGAGATTTAAGAAAAATATAAAACTTTTTTTCTACTCTAAATTTTATTTTATAATTAATTAATACCTCAAAATTAAAAATAATTATAATAAATAAAATAAAATTCAAAAAATCACCAAAATTGGTTCAAGTGATCCTTTGGTCAATAAGAACCTTCCATAATTTTCCTAAGGATATAAACTTCTGTTTGATCATGTTATGAAATTTTCATTAAAAATCCCTTTTTTTATTAAAATAATTATATAAATTAAATTAAAAATAGAAAAATCACATTTTCTCCTCTAGTGTCTTAATTGACATGTGAGTGAGATGACATGAATATTTTAAATTCATTTGAGCTTAATTTGATGAATTATGAGATGAATATGCTTAAGAGGGCATTAAGGTAATTATAGGATTTTAACCTTAATAAAAATTTAGGCTTAACCAAAGGGAAAGGGTAAATCTTTGATCCTAGCTTTATTTTGGATGATTGAAACATAGGGATTTAAGTGGTAGAAACTCATTAAACCACCTTAAACATTAAAAAAGAAACATTAATTAAATCACATAAAATTTGGAAGATTAATTAAAGCTTGGATGATTAAGATTAAAGGGGTGTAATATAAGAGAATTCTAATCCTCTAAATTAAATCCCTTAATCAACAATTTCATCAAACATTATTCAAATATAAATTAATGGAACTTTAAATGATGATTGAAATTAAAATTTTAAGAAAGGAATAATTTTGGAAAAATCTTATTATTAAACTAAAAAACAACAACACTAAAATAAATTAATTTGAAATTGTCTAAAACTTAAATTAAAATAAGTTCAAAATATTAAGACTAAATTGGAATACTTCAAGACATTAAAGCTAATCTGAAGATTTTTGAAACTTAAATAAAAAATAAATTTAAAACATTAAAAAAATCAATCTAAAATGTTAAAATTATTTAAAATATCAAAACCTAATTAAATTAAACAACTTATACACTATTCCAAACATAAAAATAATTTTAAAAAAAATTAATCACAACTTTATAACTAAATCACTTTAAACTATTAATCCCAACTTCAATTAAGAATGGTTAAAATCCCTTAATAAACTAACTTGCCCCTAAAGGCTTTCATTATTATAACTCTTAAATGAAACATCAAATGAAATGTCACCATACTCACAAGGATAATCAAACATCCTAATTTACTGAGCAAGAGTAACCTGGATGAGTGATTCATCGCCACAATGAAACTAACTGAACTTAAAATAATCCCTAAAATGTTTAAAAAGATGTTCAGAATTCAATTTCGAGCACTTCTCTAACTTGATGGGATGTTTTAAAAGAACAGTGAGACTTCATTGTTCTTTAGTGAAGAAAATCATCCTTAACAAAACACAAGAACCTACATGTCATAGAAAGTACTAGAAATAGGATTAGGACTTTGGTAGACAACCAAGAACCTTCCCTTAGCTTTACCTAGGTATTTGCTACAAATAAATAAATGCCTTAGCATGTATTTTAAGTGCAAGTGAACATGATGGGAGTGCCCACCAGGTACGCAATTAAGTTTATTGGAATTTACATTTAGAGATTTATTAAATGTCTTACTTTCCTATACTTATAAATGCATGAAAATGATCGAACACAGCATGTTTAAACAACTAAAAATTTAATCACCAACAACAACAAAACTGCAATTACAACTAAAATTAAAATGTCTCATTGGATGATCGGGAATCCCTCGGATGATGTAACCCACGTATTGCTAACGAGATTTCCATGGTCTAAATGAAGGTGTGGAACTCATTCAGTTGGTTTTAGCAAATTCATTTAGACTAAGTGAATCCGATGAAGATAGAGGTGCTGGTATGACGGAACTATGGGATCTTAATCGGTTCTGCTTAATCAACTCTAAGATTTGTTTTAATTAAAACATTAAGCCATCTCAATTTTTATCCTTTCTAAACCAGAACACTTCTCTCATCTCTTAATTTTCACCTTTTAAAACCAAACCTCCGCAACAACAAGAAGCTTGGAGCACAGTGGGCAGGACAGCCAACTTCATCAGCAAAACTTATGTCTACTTCAGCAAAACCTTTCCTATAAATAAATAACCAAGCCATAGGAATTTGAGTTAGTCTACCTAGTGCAACATAAATCCTTAACTTTTTGTTAGGCATTTGCATAATCATATTATGCAAGTTAAGCCCTAACTCATCTTAGGACTCCGAGGTAGTCGTTTGGTACGATATAAACCCTCACATCTTCAAGGCTATTTGTATGATTATGTCATACAAATATAAGTCCTAATTAAGTAAAGTTGGCAGGATGAAACATCAAATAAATACTCTCAAATTGAAGCCAAACAATAGGATAGTCAGAAAGTCACCGAAGTTCACTTCGGGTCTATGACATCCCCTACTTCTCTTCCTTTGGACTCCTAAAATAAATTGTTCCAAATTTGAGCTATCACCTATTGAAATTTCCAAAATAATTTGGTTGAAACCTTAAACTTTAAAATTCTTGAGAGCAAAATCACTGATCATTATTGAGAGTTTTCTTAAATAATTCCCGTCATTTAAGATGTAATTAACTTTAGAGGCTTGCCCTTATAGGGAACATTAAGAACCCAAGTAATATAAACCCTGCTTAATTCCTTTATATTAAGTAGGGGAACTTGTCGGCTTATAAAATTAATTTGCAGACCAAACGGATGTCACAAATCATCTAGTTTATTTAATTGAGCCCCATCATCAAGCAGTGTGTCTATTCTTCGGGATAGACATAAAGTTTGTTGTGCGGTGCTCGTTTATATAAACTATTCGGGATGTGAGATCGGTTTGATTTCATATCTTAAAATTTATAAACTAAAAATTATTTTTCAAAAATTAAATGCTAATTTTCAAATTATATATACAAATTTAAATTTAACACACAACCTAAAAATACGCCGACAGCAAGGCGAAAAGATCTTTTTCCTCTTCCTTTTCTAGACCAAATGTTGGATAGACATGTTGGACAGAAGTATAACTGTTTTCTGGATGGATATACCGGTTACCATCAAATTCCTATCGCTCCTGAGGATCAAGAGAAAAAACCTTTTACTAGTCCTTATGAAACTTTTACTTTTAGAAGAATGCCTTTCGGACTATGTAATGCACCTGCAACGTTCTAGAGATGTATGATGTCTATATTTAGTTAGTTAATTGATAATGGAATAGAAGTATTTATGGATGATTTCTCTGTATTTGGAACATCATTTGACACATGCTTAAACCATCTTGAAAAAGATTTGGAGTTATGTGAAAGAACTAACTTAGTTCTAAATTGGGAGAAATGTCAATTTATGGTTGCAGGAGGAATTCTGTTAGGGCATAAAATTTTTGAAAATTGTATTTAAGTAGACCCTATAAAAATCCAAGTTATAGCTAAATTACAACCTCCTACTTCATTGTGAGGGGTAAGAAGTATTCTTGGACATGCTGGTTTTAACAGGTGTTATATTAAAGATTTTTCAAAAATTACTAAACCTCTATGCCAACTTTAAGAAAAGGACAAGAAATTTGAATTTAATGAAGACTGCTCAAATGCCTTTGAGTTATTAAAGGAAAAACTAATCACAACGCCTGTAATAGTATCACCTAACTGGGAGGAACCATTCGAATTAATGTGTGATGCTAGTGATTATGCTATTGGAGCTGTTCTTGGTCAAAGATATGATAAGATTTTTAAAGTTATATATTATACTAGTAGAACTCTCAATGATGTTCAAACTAACTATACGGTTACTGAAAAAGAGTTACTAGCTATTATGTATGCTTTTGATAAATTCATATCTTATTTAATTGGGACTAAATGTATTGTGCATACTGATCACTCTGCTATTAAATATCTGATGCAAAAGAAGGATACTAAACCAAGATTAATTAGAAGGATACTCTTGATGTAAGAATTCAATTTTGTGTTAATTGATAGAAAGGGAACTGATAATCAAATTGCTGATCATTTGTCGAGATTATAATATAATGAACCATCTGACACCGAGATGGAAATAACAGAAAGTTTCCCTGATGAACTTTATAATATAAATGAGTGGAAAATACCTTGGTATGCTGATACAGTTAATTATATAGTAAGCGATATTTTGCCACCTATGCTAACACTGCAGCAACAGAAAAAATTCATTCATGATGCAAAAGCATATTTTTGGATGAATCATATTTATATAAGCAATGTAATGATCTTATTATTAGGAGATGTGTGCCTTATGAAGAAACTGAACTGATTATTAAAAAATGTCATGATTCTGAATTTGGAAGACATTTTGGGATTGACAAAACTGCGCATAAAATTTTACAAGCTGGATTTTATTGGCCTACTATTTTTAGAGATGATTATAGATATATCAAAACTTGTGATAGATTCCAACGATTAGGTAATATATCTAGAAGAAATGAAATGCCTCTGAATTTCATGTTAGAAGTTTAGATTTTTTATGTTTGGGGATTAGATTTCATGGGACAATTTATTCCTTCATTTGGGAACTTATATATTTTGGTTGCAGTTGATTATGTATCAAAGTGGATTGAAGCACGAGCTTTACCTCGTTGTGATGCTAAAAGTGTTTCAAGATTCTTAATGAAAAATATTTTCACAAGATATGGAATGCCGAGAGTGATTTTCACTGACGGAGGATCTCATTTTAGGAATAAATATATTTAAAGATTGGCAGAAAAGTTTAATATTGTTCATAGATTCTCTACTGCTTATCAATCTCAAACCAGTGGATTAGCTGAAGTTTCTAATCGTGAGATAAAACAAATTTTAGAAAAGACTGTAAATCCTAATAGATTAGATTGGTCTGCAAGACTGGATACTGCATTATAGGCATACAGAACTGCTTATAAAACTCCAATTGGAATGACTCCGTAAAGACTCTTTTTTGAAAAACTTGTCACTTACCAGTAGAATTGGAGCATAAATCATATTGGGCGATTAAAAAATTTAATTATAATTTGAAAAATGCTGGTGAAAAGAGATTATTACAATTGAATGAATTAGAAGAATTAAAAAATGAATCTTATGATGACGACATAATTTATAAGGAAAAACTGAAGTTAAGACATGATCGAAAGAGTAACCAGAAGAACCTTGAACCAGGACAATAACTTTTTCTTTACAATATAAGGTTAAAGTTATTTCCTGGGAAATTAAAGTCTCGTTGGTTAGGACCCTATACTGCAACTCAAGTTTATACTTATGGAGCTGTTGAAATTGAAGATCCAAAAACTGGGAATAGATTTAAAGTAAATAGACATAGATTAAAACCATATTTGGAGGGTAAAAGACTAAACTTTAAAAAGGTTTTAATGCTCAGTCAACCTGAATAACACCTAAATAGGTCAGGCTGACGACGTTAAACCAAGCGCTTTATGAGAGGCAACCCATAGTTATCTTTATTTGTTGTGTGTTTGTTTAAATTTATCATTAGTTTATGGTAGTATTTAATTCAAATTCTTGTATTTACCCTTTGACCATCATGAAATTTGGATCCATGGAGAAAATTTGAAATGTATTTGACCACCGTGTTTTTGTGCAAAATTTTGCTTAGGGCGCCGACGACGCGCTCGAAGCCGCCGACAGCTGGTTTTTCTCGAGGACCCTGACATTAATTGCATAAAGCTCGCCGACGGCGCCATTGAGGCCGCCGACAGCGAGATTGGTGAGTGGGCAATTTTTCGAGTTTAAAACGAAGGTTTTTGGTGGTTTTAGGCAAATTTATCCACTATAAACTTCTACGAAAGGTTCCAAAACTCTCCATTTCTAAAAAATGAATGGAAACTTCCTTGAATTCTTCTCTAATGGCTTCCAATTCAATAGATCACCCTCGATTTTGAGTGTCAATCAGCGAAAGTTCGTCAGTGCCGAGGCACAACGACTTTTCAACAAGTTGATGTCAAAGAGGAGGTTAATCAAAGTAAGAGGTTTTGTGAATCGAGGATTAAACAATCCTTCGACAGCAATTTAAGAAATGATCGTGCCGCGAAGATGGGAAGTATTTTGCTACACTTCTGCCGCAGTAGTCGTTCTTGTGGTTAAGGAGTTTTACGCCAATTTGCATGGAATCAACTAAGGAAGCGTTTATGTACGAGGTAGGTGGATAACTTTTAACTCTGGAAGAATTAATGAATTATACATGCTTGAGAATGTTCTTGTCTACCATTATTCCAATTTCGTGCTGATGAGAGATAAGATGAATGAAATCTACCAATATTTGATGAACGAAATTGAAGACTAGGAAGTTAGAGAAAATGGGTATGTCAATTTTTCTGCTAGACTTTTAAATCCTGTTTCAAAACATTAGCACTTTTTCATATATGCAAAGTTATTACTAACAATATAGATCGGTAAAGTCACCAGAGAGAGTGCTATATTAAACTACTGTATTCAAATGGGATGGCCAATTGATATTAGATCAATTATTGTGAAATCTGTTTTTGGCCTGATCATTCAAGGATCATCTTAAGGGCTTGGACATCCTTCAACAATTTTCTCAATATGCAGTATATTTCAAGTATCATACGAAATTTTGGAGAAGGTACTACTACCTTGGAAACCTTTTGACCCAACCAGAATGTTCCCAGCCAACGATGAAGAGAATGATATGGGCGTGATTATGGATCAAGCATCACAAAGCTCTATTCCAATTCAACCTCTAGTAGCGGACAAGACACCGATTATCTTACACAGAATCAAGAATTTGGAGAACCAGGTACAAAATTTAATGAATTCAGTTAACAATATCTCTGATTTCTTTGATCACCTTAATTGGAGAATGAAAGAGCATTTTGATCATACTGGATGTTTTGAAGCAAGTTTGATACACTTAATGAGAAGAATGGGATGGATTAAAGAAGATTCAACTAAAGAAGTCCCATTCTTACCTTTCTATAACCTGTTCGTCCATGTTCAAGCAATGGGTGATATCAGAGGAGAAACCAGCACTAATTCAGAAGAGTAATGGAATTATTTTACTTTATATGTTTCTTTATGTTGAACTTGATTTGAACTATGTTTGTTTGTTTTCTTTCGATTGTTTGCTTTTTAATCTCAGTATAGTTGAGATTATGTTTGGAATGTTTTATTTTCAGTGTTTAGAGTATTGTGGCTTGGATTGCGACGCTGAATTGAGGAATTTAGGTTGAGAAAATACCTGGCTTGTTGTTATGTAAAGTGTATTGTAACACTTGGATTTTATATATAATTGTGAAGTTTTGTTGTGTGTATGTTTATTTGTGTTAAAACATCACATAATCACTTAAAATATATGTTTAAAATGATCGAATGGATGATGACGAGGCTTAAAATTGATCGAAATTGCAAAAATCAGAAAAATGATCAAGATTTAAGAATCTCGCCGACGGCGCGCATGAGGCCGCCGATGGCGTGTTTTTCCTGAGACTATTGAAATTAAATGAACTGCCACTATTCATCGTCTTCTTCCCTTATTTACTAAAAATTTCGACCTAGGGCTTAAGAGATGTTGGATTTTCATCTTTCCTAGGTAAGAGCTTCCCTCTTATGTAAAAATTTTTTTTATTTTCAGCATAAATTTCTTCCACATTAAGGAATTTTGGAAAAATTGAAAATGTGGAGAAAAGACTTAGAAGAAATTTATGGAACTTGATTTAGATTACTTTAAGTCACCTTTGGAAGCCATTGTGTTATTGTTTGGAAATTTTGTTTGGATTTTTGTAATTTGATAGATCAAAAAATGGCTCCCCGTTAAAAGAGGTGACTTGAATTTGACGAAACTCGATTTATAAATGCTAAAGCACAATCAAGATACATTTCAATCTTCCAAGGAAACAAATGTATTCAAGATCGAGTTTTTGATATTCTTGGAGGAGAAGTGGAAAGAGTTATTAGAGAAAGGAAAAGGGAAAATTTTTGTTACTCTACAAATAAGGCTGCTGTTGAAGTTGTGAAAGAGTTCGATACCAATATGACCCAGCTTGAAGACGAGCCTGTACAAGCAAGAGGATTTTCTGTTGATTTTAATGCTACCCGCATTAATTTTTTTACGAGCTTCACGATTTTTATTCTAGCAAGTATGAAACATTTGGAACTATGAAAGGTTCGTTAGACAATGTTATTGACTTTCTCACTGATGGAAATGGGATTTGGAAAATTAAGAATCGTGAATGTATTAACTTTCCTCTATCCATGATTAATGACACAGCTAAGGCATGGCATTATTTCATTTGCTCTACACTGCTACCTACCTACCACCATAGTGAAGTATCGAGAGAGGGAGAGCTATTCTGAATTTTTGTATTCAGAACAATAGAAGTATAAATGTGGGGAGAATAATTTACAAGAATATTATAGCCACGACGAAGAGTGAATCAAGTGGATATTTAGGACATCCTGGCCTAATTTATGCACTTTGCCAATTATCTGGAGTAGAAGCTACTGATGATGAAGAATGGGTATATCCTATGAATCCCATTAGTAAAGCCAATTTGAAGACTTATGAATCCCATGAAGAATGGAGATCTGGGAGTAGGAGTAAAGCACCTTCTACCAGTAGAGATATCCACTCTACTAGTTATGACCCTCTTGCCTCTAGTTCTCCTACTCTTTATGATTTTATAAATGAAATGACCCTGCAGCGGAAAATTTTTAAAAATTTTGATGAAAGAATTGGGAGAATTGATCAAAGGATTGAAGGATTAGAGCAGAGACATGATCATGATAATGAATATCTTCAGCGACATTCTAATTTTGAGATTGCTTATTATGATGCTCAGGCTAGATACTATAGAGGTAAGTCTGATGTTACTTTTCCTGAGTGCCCCCAGTATACTTTCTATCAGCCCAATCCACCTGCTGACCAGGGAGATGAAGACATAGCATGGGATTTTGATATCTGATTTTTAAAATTATGATGCGATGTATGTTTGTTTATTTTGTTGTAGTACTTTCATTTTATTATTTGTATTTTGTGAACTGTTTATTTTTTGAGAAATGTATTGTGTTTGTAGTTTGTATTTCATTTCTGGATTGTCACGCATAATTATAATTGTAATTGTAGACTCTTAGTTTAAATAGTAGATTGTTTGTTATTATGTTGTGAAATGCAATTGTTATTTTGTTGTGTCTTGTGTAGTATAGTTATTGTTGTTAAATGTTTAGCTTTATGTACTTATTTCTAAATTTTTATTACCCCAGCAAATTCTCTAAACTATTATATGTGTAGAAGAGTACCTAATATTATAGGTCAATTGAAGTTGGAAATTTTGAAAAGAGCCTGCAAAAATTTCAGAAAGATGAAAATGTCTAAAGTGCAAAGGTATGATTTATATTTAGAGTTTTTTTTTCTTTCCACCCATATTATTTCTATTATTGAGAACTTTAAGTTTAGGGGGGGGGATATTAACTGTTATATGTTCTTAATTAAAATATTTTCAAAATTTATAACATGATTTTTGTGATGAAATTTAATTCAATTAACTATATCTAGATTTTATTTAAATATTGTAGAAGATTCAAAGAAATATTTTTAGTAATGAAAATTAATTTTATATGTTAACATATTTAGTATAAGAGGATAAGACTATAGTTAACTATTTAAAGTAAGGAAAACTATATTCTGAAATATTAAGAACCTTAGGAATTTAGTTAAGAAAGAAAAGATTGGGACTCAATGATGTAAAGATTATGAATTACATATAAGGGGAAGGAATGCAATAAGTTTCAAATTTAGGAAGAGAAGAGTGAAGTTCAAAAACATTAACAGGCTATCCAGATAAGTAATCCTCACTTGAAAAAGAAAAAGAAAAAGAAAGAATTGAAAAACAATCCCTGAAAAGAAAAGAAAAATATAAGGATTGAAAAGCAATCCAAATAAAAAGAAAAGAAGAAGTGAGGAGAAGCTTGAGGTGATGTCTTATCAAAAATTGGCTTCACTTGGATTAACCTAAAGGGAAAACTAAATGCATTTCTGAACTTATATTTATGGATTAGTTTCTTTACTAGTAGTGTTCGTATGAATTCCCTATCATCTGAATATTCTAAGAGAATTAATGTTGCAACATATAGTCATTCTTGAAATTAATAGAAGACAAGAACTCTTAGACTTGATGACTAGATAGCCTTATATCTGCAGAGTTAATCTAATTACTTGAAAATCTTTCTAAGAAATCTTTCTATAACATTTATTTAAATCAAAATAATAGTATTTCTGAATTAAAATTTTACCACAAAGAATCATAACTTTTATGTTGTACTAAAAATTACTTGAGGACAAGTAATAGTTAAGTTTGAGGGATTTTGACCCACTGAAAAAATGTTAAGATTTTCATGCCTATTTTATATTGATTTTGATGATATTGCACTTACAATGGAGCGAAAAAATGCAAAAAGGAACAAATTTGGAGCAAAAAGGACCAAAAATATGAAAATTTGATCTAGGGCGCCGACGTCGAGCTCGACGGCGCCGATGGTGGATTTTTCCTGAGAGTTCAAAAAATATTACAAGGAAGCCCGCAGACGGCGAGGTCGAGGCCTCCGATAGTGGGGCCTTATGAAAAGGAGTCCGAGGCTATGTATTTTAGAAGGTCGCCGACGGCGCACTCGAGGCCGCTGACGGTGAGATCAACAGTTCTCTCACAAGGTCCATTAAATGTGGACGGATTTTGAAGGGATGCTTGGAAAACTCTTCAACTACTTTAAAAGAAACAATTTGGGGTGAAAGTTGTAGTTGTCGAGTTGTTGTCAGTTATTATCAGTGTGTCCATCGAGTCCATAGTGTGATTTCTAGAGTGTTAGTGAGTGTCTTGTTTTAGATAGTGAGTTCAATTAGTGATATTTGTGAGGGATTTTTCGAGAGATTGTAAGAGTGGAAGGGAAGTGAGAGATTTCTTCCTCCTTGTCATTTCGAAGAAGAATTCTGTGTGCTGTAAAGAAAGGAAGAGATTCAGAGGAACTTCACAGAGTTTACGGAGGAATTCGAGCTAAGTTGTATTTACTTATTTTAGTCTGTAAAACTTTGTTTTTATATATGAAATTCAAGTTTTGTCTTATCTTTTCCATGAAATCTGAGTAGTTTTTCTATCTTTCTCCTTGTTTTGATATTTTAGTGAAATGGTAATTTATATTAGTGTGCCAAGAAAATTTAAAAGAAATTGTGATAATATTTTCACTTAAATCTTAATTTACTTTCAATCTGGCCAATTGATTAGTTAAAATATGTTGAGTTTAATAACTATAGTGAATATTACATCCGAGATTCAGGGAGGTCAAAGTCCTTGAAAGTAGGTGCAAATAAATAGGAAAATAATATTTATCGGGCGTAGAATTGGAGATTTTAGAGTGACAAACTAAAATCCTCAATTCGGTCCTATCGTTTGGGTGCTGAAGTGTAGATATTAGCCCTCAAGCAAGGGGAACGTGGGAGCTCCGAAATGAGAGCCGGTATCCTCCCAGCCTAGCCACAGATTTAGTAACCAAGCATAAGACTAGTCAATGTTCTTTATGCCTGGACCAAAGGGTAAAGAATAGGTATGCTCCTATTTGGCACAACATAGTTTTAAATTAATTTTAATTATCCATTCACTTAAATTTCTTAACAAGGAGAAGGATTCTTGCTTATATATTTGAACTTCACTTTATTAGTAGAATTAGTTAACTGTTAGTAGAATTAGTTTATTTCATCTTATTTACGATTGTATATTAGTGACAAATAGGCAATTCGATTTACAAGTTGTGAATATGAATTAATTTCTATAATTCTAGTTCGTAGCCTTTAAAATATTCCCTGTGGGAACGATATCCAGGACTTCATTAGAGCCTTGTATTACTTGAGTGATACGTATACTTGCGTTGAAAGATAACTCTATGATTATTGAATATCTTTACTAATCCATATCAAATACAAGAAATATTAAATTTACGCAAAGTTTGTGGGGTGGTTACTGAGCCCCCTACATTATCTGATATTATGGAGCAGTTGAGATTACAGAGTGCTAGTGTGGATAGACTCCATGGTAGGATGGATGTGTTTGAGTCCAGAAGTGATGTGAATGAAGATTATATGAGGGGAAGAGTTGAGTTCGATATTGCCTATCATGACGCTCAGGTCAGATTCATGAAGGGGGAGACTGTTGTGGAATTTCCTGCCTGCCCCAGCTATACACTGTATAGACCTGATCGTGCTGACCTGCTAATGAACCCGGTGATGAAGATTACTAGTTTGTTTGTTTCTATTTTTGTTTTTCTTGTTGTGTGTTGAGTTTTATTGTTTTGATGTAGTAGTTATTTGCTTTTCATGTGATGTGTGAACATGTTGATGTACTGTTAAATTGAAATTTTTAAATGAACTATGTAGTGATGTGATAGTTGTTTAGTATTGTGGTGTTTTGTTATATGTTTAGATGTCTAAAGTTAATTTCTCTTTACCCATGCAAATGTTTAAAATATTTATATATCACTGTTACTAACTGTTT
This sequence comes from Papilionanthe hookeriana x Papilionanthe teres, assembly GCA_022702705.1. Lineage (NCBI taxonomy): Eukaryota > Viridiplantae > Streptophyta > Magnoliopsida > Asparagales > Orchidaceae > Papilionanthe > Papilionanthe hookeriana x Papilionanthe teres. The sequence goes on from CM040423.1 coordinate 75,240,986, forward strand.
CATGCCTGCTAGTTGTAAGTTTTGACTAATACCAAATAGCTGTTGAAGATTTCAAGATCCCAGCACAAAAATGTTAGTTTCTTTTACTCTCTACTGTTTCAAATTTATTGAAAAATTTATGTTTGGGAGAGGATAGAAACTATTAACCCATATTTGTTCTCAATATTTATATTTTCAAAAATTATTAGCGTAACTTCTAGCAGTTGAACCTCACTGTAGGTAACTAAAACTTTTATTTTAGTTGAATATTATGGAAGGATTGGATGAAAATTTTTAGTAATAAAGGTTAATTTTATAGAAGTAAGATATTTGGTATGAAAGGATTTGATTATAGTTAACTATTTAAAGTAAAAGAAAACTATATTTTTGAAATGCTAAGAGACTTAAAGTATTGTGTATTAAGAAGAGGTTGTGATTTTATGATGAATAATAAAGCTCATACCTAATTATAAAGTAAGAAGGTATTTCAAGTTTGAACTTTAGAAAGAGGAGAGTGAAGTTCAAAATCATTACAGGCTATCCATATATAGTAATCCTCATTAAAAAAAAGAAAAAGAAAAGAAAAGAAGGATTGAAAAACAATCCTAAAAAGAAAAGAAAAGAAAAAAGAATGAAAAAAAATTTATGAGGATAAGCTTGAGGTGATGCCTAATAAAAATTTGGCTTCACTTGAGTCACCCTAAAGGGTGAAATTGATTTCATTTCTGAATTTATATTTAAAGTATTGGCCTAAATTCTGATGAAGTTTGTATGAACTCCTTTTTCACATAATCTTTCAAGGCACTCTTAATGTGAGAAGTTATGGTTTATCTTGAAATAAATAGAAGACTAGAAACCTTAGACTTGATTGCTGAATATTCTTATACCTATAGTGTTGACCTAAGTTACTAAAATTCTTTCTAAAAGTCTAACCAATATACTCTTCTGAATGAAAAATTTTAGTGTCTTAAAAGTGAAATGTGCATTGCCTAGAGTTATATTTTATGTAGTAAAAGGATTGCTTGAGGACAAGTAATAGTTAAGTTTGGGGGATTTTGATGCACCAAAAATATATACTATTTTTGCTGTATAATTTTACCCATTTGTTTTTGTGATATTGCTCTTTAAAGAAAGGTATTTTTCATGTTTTGTTGCAGGTATGATGATTTTAGGTGATTTGAGCGAAAAGAAGCAAAAAGGAACGAATTCAGAGCAAAAAGGAGGAAAACTGTTTCTGGCGCCACCGGCACCAGAATGGGCGCCACTGGCTCCATTTTCCCGAGAGCTCTACAATTATTTGGATGATAGAGCGCCACCAGCGCCCAATGTCGGTGAACTTCAAATTTGAAGAGTTTTGGCGACTTTTTGAAGGCGTTCCCATGGAAACTCTTGAGATTTCCATTCTAACTTATAAGTAACTGTTTTTGGACGAAAATGGTGTGGTTGTGTGTGTGTGTTCTGGAGTTTTAGTGTGGTTCTAGAGAGGGACTGTGAGTGTTGAGTGCTAGGGCTTAGGAGAAAAGTGTGTAGAAGTTGGAATTTAAGAGGGATTCTTCTCTAAGGAGTGAAGGAGAAGGAGTAAAGTGATAGATTGCTTCTTCCTTTCCATTCTAAAGAGGGAATTGAGTATTGCAAAGAAGATAGAAAAGGAATCAAAGGAACTTCAAGGGAATTGCATTGGGGAATAGAAAAAGATAAGTTGTATTTTCTTTTGTGGTTTGTATGACTTTTCTTTTATATATAAAATCCATATTTTATTGTGTCTTCTCTATGAATTCTAAGTATTCTCCTTTGTCTTTCTTCTTGCATAGAGATGTAATGATGTGTTGATGTGGATTTGAAGTGTTTTTAAAATATTGAAGAAATTGTGATGGTTTGTCATTTCGAACTTAATTTACTTTTCGATCTAGCCAATTGGATTGTTAAAATATGTTGTTGAACATTAACTCTGAAAGTATTTAGTGTTTTACAACGACAATGAAGAACCCATTCAATTTTCATGGATGAATTGCGTAATTCATGGAAATTGAGTGCAATCAAATAGGGAAATGTGTTCTGATGGACGTTAAATTAGAGGTTTCGGGGTGACAGGCTGAGATCCCCAATTTGGTCCTAAGATTAGTAACTAAACTAGAAGGTTAGCCTTCAGGTGAAGGCTGTGTGGGAGCACCGTAGTGACAGCCGGTATCCTCCCAGCCTAGCTCAAGATTTAGTAACTAAACTTAGGAAATGTCAATGTTCTTTTCATGCTTTTTAGAGAGGGTACTCTTTTGAGGGTAAAGAATCCATTATGTTCCTATTTGGCACAATATAATATATAATCATTCCATATCATCCACACATCATATTCTTGTTGCAAGAGGAAAGATATTTTTTATTATATATCAAAACCTTTCTAATATATAGCTTAGTGTGTGTCTGTTAGCTAATTCTATTTTAAAGATATTAGAAGTAATTGTAGTTTGCTTAATTGTTACTGTTTTCTACATCTTGGTAGTAGAAGTAAACATTAAACTTTAATTGCAATTTGAGTATTGGAATTCAGTATTACATTATCTATAGTAAGATTCTAACCTTCCCTGTGGGATCGATAACCAGGACTCCATTAGAGCCCTGTATTACTTGATATGATACGTATACTTGCGTTGAATGCGTGGACTTTATAAAATCATAAATATATATATATATATATATATATATATATATATATATATATATATATTTGAGTTCATAAGTTCTTGCAATATTAAAGTCCGACCCGCATCAACCTAGGTCGACATACATCCATTATCCCCTCTCAATGCTAGCAAAGAACATTGGCTAACCTAGAGTTTTTTACCAGCTTATGTAGTAGTATTGAGTATATTTTGACCTCTCACTTCTTGATTACACATTGTGCCTTCTCTATAGGATGTACTAAGGACCCTTACGAACCAAACTCTAGACCGATTTGATAAAAAAAATATAGTTGCTCACCCTAGAAACATCAATTCTACGTCCATCAAAACATATATCCTCATCTGTTTGCACTCCCCCTCAGTTGATCGCAATGGCTCTTCCCAAGTTAAAATGTGGCTCTACTTAGTTGAGAAATACACCGCCCTCCCGGGTCTTAATGTAATTACAATGAATTTTAACAGTACAACAGGCCAAAATTGAAACGAAATGAAGTTCAAGCGAGTACCATCCCATTAATAATAAAAAAATTCTAACATGCATTTCATACTCCTAAACATATATTGAAATCAATGCAAAGGAAAAGTAAATGAAACTAATAGCATAAGCAATAAAAGGATTTTGTAGAAATTTTTTTCCAACAAGGAACATATGTCTACTTATCGTTCATCTAAGTGTAAAAGTAGGCTTAGTAATCTATTAGTTTTTAGCAACTATCTGTCACCTAGAAGCTCCTAATAGAAATAAATCATTAAATTATATTTCCTTAAAAGTTGCATTGCCGCCTAAAATTTTTCATAATAGCTAACCAGACAATATGAGTGAACTCAAGTTATAAGATTACTGCTCTCCCGAGTCTTAGTTTTAAATAAAATAAATTTTAACATAACATATCGCTACTTTAAGTTATGTAAATGAAGTGAAGAAGAAAATACTCATCTCAAGAGATAAAAATTGTTCTATAAAATGAATTTTCCTACAAATGCCTGTCGGTCGTTAAAAGATGGGAATTGTCGGTCGTCGGAATAAGAATCATGTCGTCCATTTTAAAATAGATTTAATATATTATATGTAATTTTGAAAAGTATCATTTTGAGTTTTAAAATATATATATATATATGAAATCAAAACGATCTCATATATTCAATAGTTTAAATAAAAGAGCACTACATTGCAAGCTATGCACCTACCCGAAGAATAGACCTGTTACTTAATAATGCATCTCGATTAAATAAACTAAAAGATTTATTGTGCTTGTTTGGTCTGCAAAATATTTTTATGTTGACCGACAAATTCCCATATATAATATGAAAGATCAGATAGGGTTTATATTAAGCTGGGTTCTTAAAGTTTCCAATAAGGGAAAGTCCCTATAGTTAGTTACATCTCAAATGAACCAACTTACCTAACAAAAATCTCAATTTAGATCAAGAAATATTGTCTTCATAAACTCAAAAGGTTTAGGATTTTCAAGGTCGGACATAGGGAATTCAAATGGGAAAGGTGCAAATGGGAACACTTATTTTCATAATCCAAAGGAGAAAAATTAGGGGATGTCATGGATCCTAAGGCAAGCCCCGATGACTTTCCAAACTATCATATTGTTTGGCTTATATTTCAAAGAGAAATTATTTAATGTTTCATCCTGCCATTTTTTTTTTATTTAGGTCCTACATCTATATGATAATTATCATACAAATAGCCTGGAAGATAGGAGGATTTACGTCATATCAGACGACAACCTCAGAATCCTAAGACGAGTTAGGGCTTACACTACAAAGTGTACAAAGGCCATAAAGATCAATTGAGGATTATGTTGCACAAGGTAGACTACCTCGAAGTCCTATGACATGTTTATTTCTAAGGAAGGATTTGTTGTTGAAGATTTCGTGTTGCTATTGTAGACTTTGTTTGCTTTCTCGAAGATGTTCTTCTGCATGTCCTCGTCATACAGCCCACAATGCATGCTCCAAGTATCTTCTTGCCGAGGGTTTTAAGTTTAGAAGTGTAAAGTTCAAGAGTTTCAAAGAAGTTCCAAAAGGTTTAAGGTGTATATGTCAGGTTTTGTTATTGTGATTTAAATGCCTTTAGGGGGAAATTTATGTTAATTAAGCGATACTAGTTAGGATCCCACGGTTCTCTAATTATAGCACCACTATTTTCTTTGGATTCACTTAGTCCAAATGAATTGTTAAATTCATCTGAACCAGGGAAATCTTATTAGCAGTCGTAGGTTGGCTCCTCCGAATGATTCCTAATCATCCAAAGAGGGTGTATTAGGTTAGTTCATTTTTTTTTGAAACTGCTGTTTAACTTTGAAAAGAAGTTTTGTTTTTTCTTGAGTTTTGGTTTTTGTTTTGGTTTTACATGCAAATTTGTTTTGACCTTTGCAGGTAAAGTAAGCAAGTGTAGGTTAAAAAATCCAGTAAAGTAAAAGGATTGTAAATTACATTGCAAAATGTAAATAATTACCTATCATCTTCTAGCACTTCCGCTAAAATGTTAGAACTTGCAGATGTATATAATTTTGTAGGAAATTAAATAAATTACAGGAATGAAAAACAAGAAAGACCAGTTTAAAGTGTACTTACCAAGTCCTGGATCATAACTTGGTGGTTTCCTTTTCATTTATTTATATCTCAAGGATGATTTTCTTGAGCAAAGGCATAATATGTTCAATTGTTCTCCAAGTTATCCAAAAGGCTAAAAAGGAGTGCAAGGGATAACCGTACACTTCTGTTAAATGCTTTGCAACGTCTCAGGTTCCTCTAAACTTATTATGTTGCTAAATCATCATCCATAAGTAAGTTAAGGTTTAGTGGAGATTATCTATCACGTGCTCAATGAACTTTAATTTTTTAATCATCCCTCTAAGTGGGTAATTATCAGTTAATGTTTCATTTATAAATTATGTGAATAATGGCCTTAAGGGCAAATTGATTTGTTAAGGAGTTTAGTCAACTGAAATTTTGAGTTGGGATAGTGGTGTTTTCAAAATATTTGTGATTAGTTATACTGTCTTTTCTAATCCTCGTTAAACAATCTTAGATTAAAACCTAGCTCACTACTGAGCCCTTAGGGCTTCATGGGTAGACTTATATATTTAAGAATGCTAAATTAAGTGAGCTTAATCTTAATCAAATATTGTGTCATAATTCAACCATTAGCTGGGGGTTTTTGATCAGTGAATTAGGGTCTTCCAACATCAAAACCCCTCACTTTATGATCATCCAATTTAATTAACTTCCAAATTATAATAATTAAAGAAAATTACAATTATACCCATGCTAAAGAAAAGTAATGAGTTGGTTTCTACCTCTTAATCTCTTGTGTTTTGATGCACCAAAAATATGTTTAATTTTTCATATATATATTTTATACTCATTTTTTGTGATATTACACTTTAATGGAAGATATTCTTCATGTTTTGCTACATGTATGATGCTTTTAGGTAAATGGAGCAAAAAGAAGAGAAAAGGAACAAATTTGGAGCAAAAAAGGCAAAAATTCTGATTTGAAGTTCTAGCGGTGACGTCACATTTTTCTAGATATTCAGGAATTAATTGGAGCGATAGGCCGCCGATGGCGCACTATTGGCCGCCGATAGCACCCCATTGGCCGCCAACAGTGCCTTATTGGCCACCAATGGCGCCCAATGTCGGTGTAGTCAAGATCCAATGTATTTGCATGACTTTTGGAGGGATTCTTAAGGCAACTCTTGGGGAATTCATTCCTATAATATTTTAACATGGTTTGGACGTCAGAATTGGTGGTCTGTGTGTGTAGGAGAGTGAAGTAAAGTGTGTGTGAGTGAATAGGTAGTCGTTAGAGAGAGTTTAGAGTCTAGGGTTTGGTGTTAAGTGTTTTTTTGTGAGGGATTCTTCTCAAAAGAGTTGTAGGAGAAGAAGAAAAGTGAGAGATTGCTTCTTCCCTACTATTCTAAGAGAGAATTATGTTATTGTGAAGAGAGAAGGAGATTCAAAGGAACTTCAAGGAATTTTCATGTGAAAGAAATTAGGATAAGTTGTATTTACTTTTCATAATTTGTATGACTTGGCTTTTATATATAAAATATTTATTTTGTTGTGTCTTCCTCATGAATTTCGAGTAAATTTCTTTGTCTTTCTCCTTATAATGATAAATGGTGAAGTGATGGTTTAGATTGCATGTTTCATATGAAAGGTAAAAAATTGTGATGATTATTCACTTCGTTCTCATTTAATTTTCAATCTGGGTTAAGGTAAATTAAACCTAATTTAGTTAAGGTTTAATTGATTTATTAGACTCAATTGTTCTTAAGTCTAATTATGTTAAGGTTAATTACACCTAATTTGGGTAAGGTTTAATTGATTGATTAGACTTAATTGTGGTTAAGTTTAATTAGGATAAGATTAATTAAACCTAAATTGGGTAAGGTTTAATTAATTGATTAGACTTTATTGTGGTTAAGTCTAATAAGGCTAAAGTTAATCAAACCTAATTTGGGTAAGGTTTAATTGATTGATTAGACTTAATTATGGTTAAGTCTAATTACATTAAGGTTAATTAAACCTAATTTGGGTAAGGTTTAATTGATTTATTAGAATTAATTGTGGTTAAGTCTAATTATGTTAAAGTTAATTAAACTTAATTTGGGTAAGCTTTAATTAATTAATTAGGCTTCATTGTGGTTAAGTCTAATTAGGTTAAGGTTAATTAAACCTAATTTGGTTAAGGTTTACTTGATTAATTAGGCATCATTGTGGTTAAGTCTAATTAGGTTAAGGTTAATTAAACCTAATTTGGATAAGGTTTAATTGATTGATTGACTTAATTGTGGTTAAGTGTAGTTAGGTTAAGTTTAATTAAACCTAATTTGGGTAAGGTTTAATTGATTGATTAGACTTAATTGTGGTTAATGCTAATTGGATTAAGGTTAATTAAACCTAATTTTTGTAAGGTTTAATTGATTGATTAGACTTAATTGTAGTTAAGTCTAATTAGGTTAAGGTTAATTAAACCAAATTTGGGTAAGGCTTAATTGATTGATTAGATTAATTGTGGTTAAGTATAATTAGGTTAAGGTTAATTAAACTTAGTTTGGGTAAGGTTTAATTGATAAATAGACTTAAATGTGGTTAAGTCTAATTAGGTTAAGGTTAATTAAACCTAATTAGTGTAAGGTTTAATTGATTAATTAAACCTAATTTGGGTAATGTCTAATTGATTAATTAGACTTAATTATGGTCATGTCTAATTAGGTTAAGGTTAATTAAACCTCTTTTGATTGAGGTTTAATAAGGTTTAGCTATGTCTAATTAACATCTTAGGCCTGATTAGAGTTTATGGTTTTAAACCTAATTTGATTTTAGTTAAACATGGTTTAGTTAAGTCTAATTCATGTCACAGACCTAAGTCTCAGACCTAATTAAAGTTTATGATGTTAAACCTAATTTGATTCAGGTTTAACTTGGTTTAATTAGGTTTAATTAGTGTCTTAGACCTAATTAGGGATTGTGGTATTAAACCTAATTTGATTAAGGTTTAATATGGTTTAATTTGGTCTAATTGGTATCTTAGATCTAATTAGGGTTTATGGTATTAAACCTAATTTTCCTAAGGTTTTGTGGGTTAAATTAGGTCTAATTAGTGTCTTAGGCCTAATTAGGGCTTATGGTATTAAACCTAATTTGATTAAAGTTTAATATGATTTAATTAGGTCTAATTGGTGTCTTAGACCTAATATGGTATTAGACCTAATTAGGTTAAGGTTTAGTGGGTTTAATTAGGTCTAATTGGTGTCTTAGACCTAATTAGGGTTTATGGTATTGAACCTAATTTGATTAAGGTTTAATGGGTTTAATTAGTTCTAATTGATGTCATAGACCTAATGAGGTATGATTTGAGTCTATTTGAAGTTAGACTCATAGTTGACTTAGTCCAATGTGGAATAAGCTAAGTATGGTAAACATTTGAGTCTTAAAAGATTTTTGATTTTTAAATATTGATTCATGATTAATTATTTTGACCCTAAAAATAAAAATGTCATTTTAAATTTTCAAAAGGCTAAGGTTTGTCATTTTAAGGTTTAAGTATGTCACCCTAAGTTTCTTAACCAATCTCCAATTTTATTTCTTTATTTCTAATTTTTTATAATTATTATTAAAATTAATTACAAATTTTAGTAGAAATTTGGAAATCCTATCTTAGGGAATTTTCTTAGCCTTAGAAAAATCAGTAGATGTTCTTAAGGACTTAAAGGTTGATCACTAAAATTTTTATTTTTCTCTGATTTATAAATAATTTTTAATAGTTAAATTACTACAGAGAATATTTAATTAATTAAAAAAGAAATATGACTCCTTAATTCATGATTTTATTTCCACATTATTCCTCTCATTGTCCTGAATTTAGGGGTATTTTTATTTAATTTTTCTATTTTTTATTTATCAAGATATGGATATTTGATTAGTTAAGTTTAATATGAATTTAATTAAATCCTTATTAACCATAAATAACCAAATGACGCTGCATCTCCTCGGATGCAGCGAAATGCGGTTGATCCACTACTGGGCTTAAAACACGGGATTGATTGGGATTAAATCAGAACCGTCTGTTTCAAAACACGGAAATGGACTGCATCCCTTTGTCTCCTTCCATCTGGTCTAACCGGCAAACTGCTCATAGTTTACGGGAAAAATCTCATTTGAATCTTGATGGATTCGAGTGATTTTTGTTCCTATAGCTTCATCTGAAGAGGACAAACCCATCCATACAGTGATGTTAGGGCTGTGAATTTGTTTGTTTCACAAAGTATCAAACCCGAGCTTAGTTTAAGTCCAAAGAACTATACCTTGGCTTATGTTGATGAAACTTCAATTGAATTGGTTCTACAGCTTTGCCTTGACATCAATAAGCTTGTCCCCAATTCAATTTGAGGTGAAATCAGGGTTAGATATGAGTTCGATCAGAGTGAGTCACGGTTTGTAAAATGAAAGTGGAACAGTAGGTTAGAGCCTATAGGAAGGGTCAATTTTGATTGGGCTTGTCTTTGTAAGGATCTAGGAAGCTTTTAGAAGAGTTAATTTGAATTATTGAGAAACTTCATTTCAAACCCAAAAATTGTCCTGTTTTTTGGATAGAGAAATTGGAAGGGAACAATGGGTTTCAAGACCTAATTATATAGGGGATCAATTGCTTAGGTCCTAGGGAGGAAGTTTGATGTAGGATGGTTCAAGTGTTTTATCTTGTATGTTGGTCTATTTTTCTTTGAAGGCTCATGGTTTAGCCTATTTATAGGCTTGTGGGAGCAATGGGTGAGCCCAAACCTACTTGAGTTCACCCGAGGAAGGTGTTAGTAGCTGAATGATGGCCTAGGGGTAAGATTTGAGCTGGGAGATAAGGAGAATTGAACCATCCAAGATTAATCCATGTTGGGTTCACCATGGTAAAATCTTGGTTCATAATTTGGCTTGCTTTCATTGGCTTGTCCATAAAGTGGTTAAGGCTTCTTAAGATGATCTGAATTAGCCTCCGCATATGAGCTTCATGACTCATTCAATAGATTAGAGATGAGATGACATATAAGACTCTTTCTCCCATTTCCATGAGATGTCATGATGAAGCTAATCATGGTGAAGATGATGACTTGGCTATGTCTTCTTTTCCATTGGATTTAGAGAGAGGTGCTCTCCACCAATGCATCCAAGTCACACCTTAATTTTGAGAAGGGATGACACATATACCTTACCATTATGATGATGTCATGATCACTCTTAAACTTAGTTAAAGGTGATGATTTATGGGTTGGATAATGTGTCAACCATGCTATGGGTCACGGGTAACCTATTAGTAACACCCCATAAGTTAAATTTGATTTTAAAAATCAATTATTGGTTTTTTATGTCATGAATGATGTCATGGGTTTAAATTTAAATTAGGGCTATTTAATTATAATTCAATTTTTAATTAATTAAAAATTTAGGAAATTATAATATTAATCCATAATTAAACTGTTTTTGGAAGTTAATCATTTGATTAATTTTATTGATTGGTTCAAAATTGAATATTTTGACCAAAGTTGACCAAGGTTGACAAGGGTTGACCCAGATTGACCAAAGTTGACATTTCTATTCCTTGTCATGATTCGGTTAGCCATAGGCCTGATTTGGTCATGTTTGACCAATGTTGACTTATTTTAGTATTTGGTTTGACTTGATAGCTAATTTGATGGTCATTGGGTCTTGGATTGATCATTTTGACCAAATTTGACCATTTGGATCAAGGGTTGACCATTTAGGTCAATGTGGTGATCATTGTTCATGTATTGGCCATTTTGACCTAATTTGATCATTTGGGTCAAGTGTTAACCATTTTGGTCAATGTGGTGTTCATTGGGTCATGGATTGACCATTTTGACCTAATTTGACCATTTTGATCAAGGGTTGACTAGTTTAGTCAATGTAATGGTCATTAGGTCATAGATTGACCATTTTGACCTAATTTGACTATTTAGGTAAATAGTTGACCAGTTTGGTCAATGTGGTGGTCATTGGGTCATAAGAATTGTCCAATTTGGTCAACGTGATGGTCATTTGGTCATGGATTGACCATTTTGACCTAATTTGACTATTTGAGTCAAGAGTTGACCAGTTTGGTCAATGTGATGTTCATTATGACATGGATTGACCATTTTAAACTAATTTGACCATTTTGGTCAAGGGTTGACCAGTTTGGTCAATGCGATGGTCATTGGGTTATGAATTGACCATTTTTACCTAATTTAACCATTTGGGTCAAGGGTTGACCAGTTTGGTCAATGTGATGGTCATTGGGCCAAGGATTGAACATTTTAACCAAATTTAACCATTTGGGTCAAGGATTTACCATTTTGGTCAATGAGTTTATCATATCAAGATTTGTCATTGCTGATTTGATCACTTTAGGTTGTCATTAAGATTTGGGTTAAAAAGACTTCATTAGGGTTTTACATTAGACATTAGGGTTTTGTGACCATTGGTAAAGTTTAAGAGGTATTGGTAGACTTCCTTTCTTAAGATGATTTATAAATGATCATCACAAAAAGTGAGGTCAATAACATGTGTCAGAATAACAACTAATGTTAACTGGTGCGACTTTTTAAATTTGCAAAAATTAATGATATCAGATTTAGATATATATATTGTTTTAAATGATAATGAGTCGCACAATTAACGTAAGTATACATATCGCTAAGTAATATAGAGCTTTAGTATATTCCTGGAATATCGATCCCACATGGAGGCTTTACTTTTATGGCGTAGCATAGAAATCTCTTATCGAATCACAACACAATTGTGAGTGGTTTAATTCTTGAAGTAAAGACAAACAGGTTCAGTTACTATATCTACCAATGCATGTTCTAAACTCTAGCAAGTTAAACTAACGCAAGACTAAATTTATAACAAAGTTCAATTGCAAGAAAGAGTCTTCCTCTTTTCCATTCATAATGTGAAGATTATTGTGACACAGATCAGTGTTGCAAATGTATTGTGCTAAATAGGAGCATTCCTATTCTTTACCCATATTTTAGCGTATAAAGAATATTGGCTAATCCTAAGTTTAGTCCTCAAATCCGTGGTTAGGCTGGGAGATACCGGCTCTCACTCCAGAGCTCCCACTTCCCTTCACCTGAAGGCTAACTCTAGCTTTAGTTTCTAAACATTAGGACCAAATTGAGGATTTCAGCCAGTCACTCTAAAATCTCCAATTCTACGCCCATCAAAGTATATTTTCCTATTTATTTGCACTCAATCCCCATAACCTATTTATTTGCACTCAATCCCCATAAACTTCACCATTCATGGAATTTGAATGTGACCTTCACTTTTGTTGTAGAACTCATAATCCTTTCAGAACATATATTTCCCAACAAGTTTTAACAATTTAATTGGCCAGATCAAAAAGTAAATGAAGCTCTAGGTGAAAAGGTCATCACAAATTCTCCATATTAAATGGGTACATCATTTCTATTTCACAACATCAACACATCACATGAAAAGGAGGAAAACAAAGAAATTTACTCAAGACTCATGAGGAAAAGATGACAAAACATGGATTTCATATATAAAAACGTCATACAAACAGAGAAAAGTAAAGATAACTTATCTCAAACTCTTCCCCAGCAAATCTCAAGGAATTCCTTTGACTCCTCTTCTTTCTTCACAACAACATACAATTGTCTCTTTAGAATAGTAAGGAAGAAGAAATCTCTCACTTTCCCTCTACTCTCACACTCCTTAGAAGAGAAAACCACAAACTTAACTTTCTACACAAAATGGAAAGAACTCATTCTCTAAACTCTAAAATCTTCTCTTCCTTTCTTCCCTCCTTTGAAATGCGGCTCTAAAAGTTTTTAAATTCGACCAAAACTGAGTTCTCAAGAGTTTCCTCAAGCAACCTTTCAAAATCCGGCCAAATACATTGAATCTAGTTCAAAATTGGGATAGGGCACTGTCCGGCACTGGTAGGAGCGCCGTTCGGCTCATTATTCCACCAAAACATCGTAATTCTTTGGAAACTGGCATTGTCCAGCACTGGTGACAGTGTCGTTCGGCGTTTGTTCAATAAAATGCACTTTTGTCCATTTTCGCTCCAAATTTGCTCCTTTTCGCTTCCTTTTTCTCCAAAGGCCTAAAATCATTGTACCTGCATGAAATCATCAAAAATACCTTCCTTTAAAGTGTAATATCATGAAAAACCTGTATGAAATGAATAGTAAAAAGCTTTTAAATTTTCAATGGATCATTAACCACCGACGATAGCCTTTGGGCATTACCAAAGCGGGGCAAACCTTAAGTTCATGTCCGAAGCATCCATTGAATGTTTAATGGATTCCTCGAGTTATGAGAAGCTACATACGAATGTAAAATGGTCCCATATCATTTGAATGGACATCCTATATGTGTAATATCCAAAATTGATTCCATTGGGTGCATCTATATATGGCACAGACACGTTTGACAAAAGCTCTGATTTTGCACCCTAACGTGCTCCAGAAAATTTTTATGGATGTTTTGAGTTACGAGGATTCATGTGTGATTGTAATATGTTCCCCCACAATGTTTTCACGGATATCTCACACTCATGGCTCTAAAAATTGATGCTAACACTTATGACTTCAGCAATTTGAAAGAGTTCAAAGGTAAGAGTAGCTCTTCAACTAGTATTATATTTTGAAACAACAATAGTAAATTATCATATTGAATAAGTATAAGGGCTCAATGAAATGAAGTAGCCTGTGACAAATGTTTGAGGCATTAAAAAAGTTGTCTGAAGATGTTGAGTCAAATGTTATATGGGAAATTGCCTCATTTTATATAAAAGGTTATCTGACCAATGGGTGTTTCAAATGTTGGATAGAAGGCTCCTCGACTTGAAAAAAAATCTCAAAGTAATTCATACATAACAATTAATATACAATAAAATTTCTTTTTTTGAAAAAAATTCTGAAGAGACAAGAGCTAAATTTGCATAGACACCACAAATCAACAACATAAGGACCTAAAATAAAGTAATTTACTTCAATAATCAGACCACACAAAACATGATACATAATAAATTTTTTAATGAAATTATGTTACTTCTAATTAAAATACTTTTAAACTTTCATAATCATCATAGATATGCATTGTTCAATTATTAGTAAATAATTTTATTACGAAAAGTTCCTATACACAACAACAAGATATAAGAAATTCAGCAAAACTGGAACATGCTTATAAAGTAACCAAATTTAAATTTCCATAATGATCATGAATCAATTTTCTTTCCATTCTTCAGTATTAATTTCACTTCAGTTTTGCACTGTAAATAAGGACTTAAATGACAATTCGTTGCTTAAATTCGACATTCTTCTTAAGAAGTCTGGCTTAAAACTTTATATACAATATATATCAAAATTTTTATAGGTTTAAATGAGGATTCCTATAAAAATTGTGATGTATATTGTATCTAAAGTAAATATAATAAAAATACATAAAGAAAATATATATATTTTTTGTAATGCATTAAGGTTTTAATCCTCTTAATCAATTATTCATTAAAACAAAGAGAATGATCATTGGCTTCATTGGCACCTAATTCTTATATATATATATATATATATATATATATATATATATATATATATATATATATATATATATATATATATATATATATATATATATATATATATATATATACACATATCTAACACCAAACTTTTGATTTTTCTTTTATCCCACCCAAATCTATCATATAACATCTAATATACAACTATTTTCAAATTTAAAAAATGAATTACATATTTTTGTGTGTGTGTGTATGTGTGTGTGTGTTCCAAAGAGATCAAATATCATTAAAATCTAGAAGAGTTTTTACATCTAACATGAGGGATATCAATTAAATTCCCATGTACCAGAGAACTAAAAAAAGAAGAAGAAACGGAAGAACTACAAATGAACTCCTTTGAAGAAGTAGCTTTTGTAGCCAAATTGTTTGTTGGTTGATTACCTTCTCTATAAATATGACTCCAAATAAAAGATAGTGAAGAGGAGATATTGAAGGTTATATTCACCTAAATATAAAGATACCAAGGAAGAGTAGCTTTATGAAGTAATATTTGCATTAAAGAAAGAGAATACATTTCATATGAACATAGCAATGGTTATATAGACGAGCACCTTTTAATCCCTAATAGACAGCCATAGCTTCCGCTACAATAGCATTGTTAGCAATAATTGGTGCAGAAAAATACCATAAACAATGCCACTTAGGATTCTAATCCATGAAAAAAATACATGTTTTTATGCCTTGATTTTTATCAAATTTTTAAGGATATTATGCTTTAATGAAAGGTATTTTATGTTTTTGGATGTAGGTGATGCAAAAATGTTCAAAAAGGAAGAAAAGATGAAAAAGAATGAAAAAGGAGCAAAAAGGAGCAAAAATGGAGCCAAAATGCAAAATTACCAAAATAATGAGTCTGGCGCCCAGGCGCCCGAATCCTGCTCCTAAGCGCCAGCTCGATACCAAATCTGTGACGGTTTTTGTAACTACTTTGGACGGTTATTTTGACGGTTAGAGCGGTTATTGGACCATCTAGAAGATTGGCAGTTATTTCTGGATTATAGAACATGTGATACATTGTATTTAGACGCTTGGAAATGGTTTGAATCGTGAAGAGGTGCGATCCAAAGTGAAGAGGTGCGAAGAACTGGACGCGGATTGCGGCGCCTAGGCGCCAGATGCCGGCGCCTAGGCGCCAGATGCCGGCGCCTAGGCGCCAGACACACTTTCTAGAAAATATTATTCAATAGGCGTAGAATTGATAAGTTTTTAGAGTGACAGACTAAATTCTTGTAATTTGGTTTATAGAGAGGGAACGGGTCACTAGTAGGGTCGACCATAGCCACCCTTGGACATCTAGTAGTGTGAGCCTAAATTAACCCATTCTACTAACAGTATATCCAGACCTGATCTATAGATTAGCCAATAATCTTTATACTATCAAGAGAAGATAAAGAATAGGACTGCTTCTATTTGGCACAATACCATAAATTTTTATTCTCCACGAATATTATATTATCTAAAAAGTTTTGGATTAATTGAAAGGAAGAAAGTAGTTTGCTTATTATTATTTACATCACTCATTATTTTACTACTGCTTTAATTTTGCTTTTAGTAAATTAAATATTAAATTTAAAACTTTAAAAGAAATACATAAAAATAAGATTTAAATATTTAAAAATCTATAAATACCATTTAACTTGGAGAATTTGAAGTTTACCCTTTTTCTGTTCCTGCTCTTCCAAGATCCAGTACTGTCAGTCAAATAAGCAATGATCATATCCAAATCTCCCTCAGATGGAGATAATCTAGAATAGTGGCACTCTATAGTCGGTGGCAGTCCATAAAATACATTGATTCTTTCAGGATTAAATTCTACTCTGACACCTCTGACAAAAACTTCATAATCTTCGAGCTATAGGGATAACAGCAACAGCAGTAAAATAACAGAATCGTTGCCAGTTGTGCGCAATAACAGTGTTTTCAATCATCTCCCCCGGACGATAGAAACTTCATTCTGAAATGAACTTCCTCGACATCGCAAATTCTGGAATCGAAAATGCGCAGCCGAGTAGAAAATTTGTTGCTAACGAAGTTGTCTCGTGCCTTCCCGTGTTTAGATTTCGGAGCCATCTAAACGTGAAAGAAAACAATAACAAATTTAGGAATCAAAAATTTAAACTCTTTTTAAGTTAGAAAACTTAAAATAAGTTTAAAAATCCAAAGAAATCATTAAAAATCAAAATTTTTTTCAAAATTTCAGTTCTTAGAAAAACCTAGGGAAATCTATGGTAAAAATCGAAAATAAATGGTTTAAAGTGTTGATCTGACCTTGAGACGAAGAAATCGAGTGGTTTCGCGCCCAAATCCTTGATGTTTTGACCTCAAAATGGATTCTAAAAGCTGATTTTTGTGAAAAAATGCAGGAAGAAGGCTTAGGCGTCGATAATGGCTTTTGGGGGTATTTAAGGAATTTTTCGGGTACAGGCCGAACAGGCGCTTAGGCGCCGAATTCTGGCGCCAGACTCGCCTTTCATAAAAAATTATTTTTAAATTTAATTTTCCACCAAAATTCATAAATTCAACATCCAATTACTCACATTAGAGTAGGGCTTCAGTTTCTAACTTCCAAAACATTTTCCAAAAATTTTAAAAATTAAATATTAAATCCACCAATCAAACATATAGTTTAAATCAAACTTCACTAAATTCCAATTATAATCTTCAATATTGGCTCAATATATTCCAGATAAGTATCATACTTGATTCAAGTTCCTAATACACAATCAAACACAACAATTTCTAAGCAAAAACAACACACATTGAACATGAAAGCAAATACACAAATACAATCGATTCACTACATCGATACAATGACTTAACAAACCAGATAATAACGATCTCATTACCATAATACTCTAGTCTTCACAAGGGAAATTGTGTATTCTGTTTGGAAAGAACACTAACGCTCTCGGTAAATCAGTAGCCGTCTTTTCGTCAATCCACTTATTCTTCGCATACATTTCAACTTGAGCATCTTGATAAGCCGCAAAATGATCAAATTGAAGTTTCATCTGCCATTCTAGATGTTCAATCTGATGAAACATCTCATGAAGGCGATCTCCAATGCTTTTAAACTCTGCTTCAAACTTATCCAAGCAACTAGAAATTTTCTCTAAACTTACCGCGATGAAACCATTGAAGTAGGGTTGAGGATCCCTTGAGACCTTGTCCCTAGCCTCTTCTCCAAGATTTCTTCCTTCCATTTCCTGAAAAATTTCTCAAATCTCTCAAGAATGAAGTGTAATGGACGTAACTTTGATTGTTTGATGGATAGGGATGAAGATGGGTTGATTTAAAGGTAAAAATCGTGTCAAAAACTGAAAATTTTTTATTTTTGCACGACCCAGTAACCATGGTGCTTAGGCGCCAAATTTGGCGCCTAGGCGCCGGACCTGTTGATACATAGTTTAACTCGGGCGCTTAGGCGCCGAATCTTGGCACCTAGGCGCCGGAACTATGTTCAACTCCGTTTCACCTAATCGTCAAATTTCAAAGTTTAGTTCTCCATGATAGGTAAATTATACTGGTAAGAGTAATCTAGACTCAATAACACAAATTATAAGCAATCATAATGAAGATTAACTTGATCTCCTTTTTACTCATATTTAGAATAGATTGATCCAATTTCTAAATCTTACATACTTCAAAATAATCTTCAACTTAAGTCAACAAAGACTTATAAGCATCAAATTTTTCTAAAGTAATATAAAATTAGTCAAGAACGAGGCATAACCTTACATTAAAAACATAAAAACACTCAAAACAAAAGATAATTATGGGTTGCCTCCCACAAAGCGCTTGGTTTAACGTCGTCAGCCCGACTTAAGTAAATCTTTAATCAGGTTGACTCAATTCATAAGTCTCTTTATAAATCATTTTAATATCTCCCAAATAAGGCTTCAATCTTAATCCATTTACTTTAAAAAAATTTCCTGTTTTGGGGTCTTTAATATCCACATCTCTGTAATGGTATACTTTTTCAATTATGTAGGGTCCAATCCATTTAGATCTTAATTTTCCAGGAAAAAGTTTTAAACGAGAATTAAACAGTAGTACTTCTTGTCCAGGCTCAAAAATTTTTCCTGAAATTTTCTTATCATGTAACATCTTCATTTTCTCTTTATAAATCCTTGCATTTTCATATGATTCATTTCTTATCTCTTCCATCTCATTCAATTACAATAATCGCTTTTCTCCTGCTTCATTCAAATTAAAATTAAACTCTTTTATCGCTCAATAAGCTTTATGTTCAAGTTCAACAGGTAAGTGACAATGTTTACCCTAAATTAACCGGTAAGGTGACATTCTGATTGGTGTTTTATAAGCTGTTCTATAAGCCCATAATGCAGAATCAAGTCTATCAACCCAATCAGTTCTTTTAGGATTAACAGTCTTCTTTAAAATTCTTTTATTTTCTTTGTTTGATACTTCATCCATTCCACTTGTTTGTGGGTGATAAGCAGTTGCAATTCCATGTTTGATTCCAAATTTTTGTAGTAATGATTGAATTCTTACATTCCTGAAATGATTTCCACCATCAGTGATAATTAACTTAGGCATTCCAAATCTTGAAAATATCATTTTCTTTAAGAATTTAGAAACACTTTTGGAATCACGAGTTTGGTAAAGCAACGACTTCAATCCACTTTGAAACATAATCAATCGCTAATAAAATATATGTTTTTCCAGATGATGGAACAAATGGTCCCATAAAGTCTAAACCCCATATATCAAAAAATTCAACTTCCAATATATAGTTTAAAGGCATTTTATCCTTCCTAGATATATTTCCCATCCTTTGACATCGATCACATGTTTTCACATAATGTCTCACATCTTTAAATAAGGTAGGCCAATAAAATCCAGAATTTAAAATTTTAAATGCAGTTTTATCTATGTCAAAGTGTCCTCCAAAATCGGAATCATGACATTTTTTAATAATAGCAAAAGTTTCCTCATAAGGTACACATCTTTGAATTATAGAATCTCTTCCAATTTTAAATAAATGAAGATCTTCCCAAATATAAGATTTAGCATCATATTTAAATTTCTTAATAAATTTGTCATACAATTCATAAGGTAAAATATTGCTAACTAAATAGTTAACAATATCAGCATACGAAGGTGTTTTGCATCCTTGAATAACATATAAAGATTCATCAAGAAATTTCTCATTTATATTTTCTTCCGAAATAATATCATTTTTAATTCTAGACAAATGATCAGCAATTTGGTTTTCGGTTCCTTTTCTATCTACTATTTGAAAATCTAATTCTTGTAGAAGTAAAACCCATCTTATCGATCTAGGTTTAGAATCCTTCTTAGATATTAGATATTTAATAGCGGAATGATTAGTATGAACTATGCATTTAGTACCAAGAAGATAAGGTCTAAATTTATCAAAGGCATATACTATAGACTTGAAGCTCCTTCTTAGTGGTAGTGTAATTTCTTTGTGTTTCAGTGAGAGTTTTACTAGCATAATATACAACTTTGAAAACCTTCTCATATTTTTGTCCTAATACAACTCCAATTGCAAAATTACTTGCATCACACATTAATTCAAAAGATTTATTCCAATTAGGTGCAACAATGATAGGTGCAGTTATTAGTTTTAATTTTAGAATATTAAAAGCATTAATACATTCTTTGTTAAATTAAAATTTTGCATCTTTTTCCAATAAATGACAAAGAGGTTTAGAAATTTTAGAAAAATCCTTTATGTATCTTCTATAAAATCCAGCATGACCTAGAAAACATCACACATCAGTAACAGTAGTAGGTGGTTGCAATTCAGCAATAATTTTCACTTTCGCTTAATCTACTTCCATCCCTTTTTGTGAAACTTTGTGACCAAGTACAATGCCTTCTATGACCATGAATTGACATTTTTCCCAGTTAAGAACTAAGTTTGTTTCTTCACATCTTTTCAGAACTTTGGAAATGTTTTCCAAACAAGATTCAAAAGAAGTTCCAAAAACTGAAAAATCGTCCATGAATATTTCAATTCCTTTGTCAATCAAATCACAAAATATTGACATCATACATCTTTGAAAAGTTGCAAGTGCATTACATAAACCAAAAGGCATTCTTCTAAAAGCAAAGGTTCCATAAGGACTTGTAAATGTTTTTTTCTCTTGGTCCTAAGGAGCAATAAGTAATTGATGATAACCAGACTATCCATCCAGAAAATAGAAATATTGGTGTCCAGCTAGTTTATCAAGCATTTGATCCAAGAAAGGTAAAGGAAAATGATCCTTTCTAGTGGCGTCATTTAATTTCCTATAATCAATACAAATTCGCCATCCAGTAACTTGTCTTGTAGGAATTAGTTCATTTTTATCATTGACAATGACAGTTACACCTCCTTTCTTCGGAACACAATGAATAGGACTTACCCATTGACTATCCGAAATAGGATAAATAATACCAGCATCTAACCACTTAATAATTTCATTTTTAACAACCTCTTTCATGATAGGATTTAATCTTCTTTGCGGTTCAATAGTAGGTTTAAAATTTTCTTCCATTAAAATTCTATGCATACAAATGGAAGGGCTTATTCCTCTTATATCGAGCAATAGTCCAACCAAAAGCTTTCTTATAATTCTTTAACACACCTAGTAATTTTTCTTCTTGATCTTTACTCAGTTCAGAAGAAATAATAATAGGTAAAGTTAACGAATTTCCAAGAAACGCATATTTTAAATGTGAAGGTAACATTTTTAATTCCAGTTCAGGGGCTTTTTTAATTGATGGTAAAAGTATATCATTTTGAGTTATGTCTAAAGTTTCCCAGTTATCTTTAATAAAATGAGTATCTTCTTTTTTTACTTCTTCATTTTCATCAGTTAAAAATTCAAATTTTTCTTCAAAAATGACTTTACATTTTTCTTGATAATGTTTCTCAATTAAATAATCAATTATATCCATTTGATAACATTTCTCTTTATCAGGGTACTTCATTGATTAAGAATATTGAATTTAATCTCTTGATCATTAACTCTCATAGTTAATTCTCCCTTTTGCACATCAATCATAGCTCGTCCGGTAGCTAGAAAAGCTCTCCCTAAAATAATAGGTATTTCTTTATCTTCTTCCATATCAAGTACGATGAAATCTACAGGGAAGATAAATTTATCTACTTTAACAAGGACATCCACTATAACTCCTTTAGGATAAGTGATAGATCTATCAGCTAACTGAAGGGTTACGGTGGTGGGAGTAATCTCTCCTAAATTCAATCTTCGAAAAATAGAAAATGGCATGAGATTAGTACTTTCTCCTAAATCACATAAAGCTTTTCCACAAAATTTTTCTCCAATAGCACAGGGTATAGTGAAACTTCCAGGATCCTTAAGCTTTTCAGGTAATTTCTTTTGAATTATTGCACTGCATTCCTCACTTAATGCAATAGTTTCAAAAGCTTCAAATTTTTGTTTCTTTCTTAAAATATCCTTCATAAATTTTGCATAAGTTGGCATTTATTCCAAAGCTTCAGTAAAAGGTATGTTAATAGTAAGTTTCTTAAAAATTTCAAAGAACTTAGAAAATTGATGATCAAGTTTCTGTTGTTTAAGTCTTTGAGGAAAAGGTGGTGGTGTTTTTTCAACTTCCACATTACTAGATATAACAGTCTGATATTGACTAGGAGAGAGAGTTTCTTTAGGTCTTTTGATCTCTTCAACCTCAATCTCTTTTTCAATTTCATTATGCATTCTTTCTTTTAATTCCTTTCCACTTCTAAGTTGCACAGCCTTAACATGTTCATGTTCCTTTCCAGTTTCCTTTGGATTAATTTCAACATTACTTGGAAGTGTTCCTACATGTCTATTATTAATTAAAGTAGCAATTTGCCCCATTTGATTTTCGATTTTATGAATAGCAGTATTTTGATTTTGTAATTGATTATTCATTTGTAAAATTAATTCTTCTATTGATAACTTTTTCTGTTGATTATTAAATCCAAGAGGTTTATAATTTGGATTAACATGATTATTCCAATTTTCAGTGGGATGAGATTGATTATTACCCTATTGTTGTTGTGAATTATTCCAGTTAAAATTAGGATGATTTTTCCACCCAGGGTTATAATAATTTGAATAAGGATTATTTTTACTTGCAATAGCTTATAAAGTTTCAATAGTTTGAGAATCTTCAATATTAGCAGAGTTATTATGTGAAATATTAATTACAAAATTATCTAATTTTTTAGACATTGCTGCTACTTGTGAAGCTAGGATAGAAAAGGCTTCATTATCGTGAATACTTGCCATCTTTTTAGGATTAATCCTTTCGGAAGGCCATTGAAAATTGTTATTAGCCATTTCTTCAATTAATGTGTAAGCTTCTCCAAATGATTTAGACATTAAAGAACCTCCAGCAGCAGCATCAATAATTGATCTTAAAGATCCAATTAATCTATCGTAAAATGTTTGAATAATTAACCAATCAGGTAAAGCATGATGAAGACATTTTCTTAATAGTTCTTTAAATCTTTCCCAAGTTTCATATATTGTCCCCCCGTCAAATTGACTAAACGAAGTAATATCATTTCTTAATTTAGCAGTTTTAGAAGGAGGAAAATATTTAGCAAGGAATTTTTGTGCCATTTCAGCCCATGTTTTAATAGAACCAGTTGCTAATGAGTTTAACCACATCTTTTCTTTATCTCTTAAGGAAAAAGGAAAGAGTCTAAGTTTAATAGCATCATCAGAAAAAAATTTATATTTAAAGGTAGCACAAAGTTCTAAAAAACTAACAAGGTGTAAATTTGGATCCTCATTTGGTGTTCCACCAAATTGATTGTTTTGCACCATTTGAATAATAGACGGTTTAAGTTCAAAAGAATTAGCATCTACAGTGGGTATTTGAATACTACTATGAAGTTCATCAACTGTAGGGTTAGTATAATCCCTTGATGGTTTATAAACATTTTGATCATTAAGTTCAATTGGATTTTGTAAAGTAGCCATTTCTTGAAATTTTTGAATTTGTTTTCCCTTTTTAATTTTTCTAATTGTTCTTTCTAGTTCAAAGGTTTTAATCCTTCAGAACCAAAACTACGCATAAAAAAAATAAAGCAAGGAATAAAAAAAAATTTTATTTTATTTTATTTTTATATTATTATATTTTTTATGTTTTTGGAAATATAATATTTAAAAATCTATAAATTGTACCTCTTATCCCCGACAACGGCGCCAAAAACTTGACCCGATTTTTGTATTTCCAAATACAAGAATTTGTTACCACTGCTAGAAAATTTAATTTCTGGCAAAGGCGCGAAACACTTGACCCGGAATAACTTGTTATATAGATGTGTACCAAATTTTAATTTACGGCAATAACATTAAATAAAACTTGATTGCTACTGAATGCTAGGCCGTTAGTGATTAATACTTTTTAAATATATGTTTATATAGCAAAATATTATTTTAAAGAAAAATATTTTATATACTTTTTGGGTACTACGCAAGTATACATATCGTTTCAAGTAATAAAGGGCTTTGAAACAAAGATCACGTAATCGATCACACGAGGAAAATGGTAATAAATTTTTAAATATTGTATTTAAAAATCTTTTTGTATTTTAATCTAACTATAAATTACTTTTAATTTACTAGATGCAGATAAAGAAAACAATAATAAGAAAATGATTTTGTGAAAACAATATAAAACAAACAACTTTCTTCCTTTCAATTAATCCAAGATTATTAAGATAATTTAATATTCGTGGGAGAATCTATTTTATGGTATTGTGCTAAATAGAAGCATTCCTATTCTTTACCCCTTTGATCCAGGCACAAAGAACATTGGCTAATCTACAGATCAGGTCCGGATGTATTGTTAGTAGAATGGGTTAATATAGGCTCACACTACTAGATGTCCAAGGGTGGCTATGGTCGGCCCTACTAGTGACCCTTTCCTTATCTATAAATCAAAATATAAGAATTTAGTCTGTCACCCTAAAAACTTATCAATTCTACGCGCTTTAAATCTTATCTTCCTATTTATTTGCACTTCACCTTGAAAAGCCTGCGCATGGCCTTCGACTACCCAAGGATTCATGTGACATCTACAAGTTAAGAGTTCTTCTCCTTCTAGGTCTCAAAACTCTTCAACGAGGTTTTAATAATTTAAATGGCCAATTTAAAAAGTAAAGTAAGATCGAGTATTAATATCATCATAATATTTTGAAAATATTTTGATTTTCAATTCTCCATCGAATTTTATATTATCTTATTTATCTTTTCATAATTGAAGGAAGAAAGTAAACTAACTACTCAGAACACATTGAATATAAACAACAAAACATAATAAATAAACTTTGAATCAAAAAATAAAATACTTATCTCAAATATTCCTTCTACAGATCTTCTGATTCCTACTGACTCCACAGTGTAATGAACTCCAAATGAAACAACATGAAAATAAACTCACTAAACAAAATAAAAGTGGCCCTAAATTTCTCTCTCTATTTCTCTCTCTAAGGATGAGAGATCCTAAAGTGGCTAAGAGATAGGGGATACAATGGGGCACCATTTTCTGAAGGAGTGGACTCCTATTTATAGGCTTCATGGGTTGCCTTGAGGCACCTCTTCAAAACAAGTCAAAATTCAATGAATCTTCTAGAAGGTCTGTCTGGCGCCTAGGCGCCAGACACCGCGTCCAGTTCTTCGCACCTCTTCACTTTGGCTTGCACCTCTTCGCAATTAAAACCTTTTTGGAGCATCCAAATGCAATGTATCACATGTCCTATTATCAAGGAACAACTGTCAGTCTTCTAGAATGTCCAATAACTGCTCACTCTGTCAAAATAACCGTCCAAAAGTCGTCAAAAACTTAACAGTTTTGGTATTGAGTCTGGCGCGTAGGCGCCAACTTCTGGCACCTAGGCGCCAGGCCATAATTTCTTATAATTCTTGTATTTTGCTCCATTTTTTGCTCCTTTTTGCTCCTTTTTCACCCTTTTTCCTTTTTTGGACCTTTTTACATCACCTACATCCAAAAACACAAAAATACATTTCATTAAAGCATAATATCCTTAGAAATTGATAAAAATCAAGGCATAAAAATAGGTATTTTTTTCATGGATCACTATCCTAGAGGACTAGAATTGGGACCCACCCCTTTAGCAATTCAGCTACTTCTTGACTCCTCTTGGGACCCCACTTAGATGGTTGCAAACCTCTAAATCACCTTGGAAGGTTAAAACCACCACATGGGCAAACAATAGAGATTTCTTATAGGATTGTTTGGATTTAGGGTGACCTTGGGTGACTTGGGCTTCTCTTTCTCACACACACACCCCTAAGCCACTTAACCTAAACCATGGACCCTTACCTTTTACCCTTTATGAAACTCACATTATTGAACCCAAGCCACTAATCTTTGATTAAGATGGCTAAGGTCAATATGTGAAGGATCATAAAGTGGTTACCATTTAGCTTGACTTGGTCCCAAAGTGGTTGGACTTGGCTAAGTCCACGACTCATGCTTCCAAACCCTAATTCAATTCCAAGTGAAAGCCCCCTCTCTTAGCCTCACAGTTGCTCTATTGGCCAGAGCTTGAAATCAGGCTTGGTCGAAGTCATACCTAGGCAGCTCACCAGGATGAGAGACTTCATCTGGAGGCTCCTCTAGCTCCAACAAACATGTTGAGCATCTCTGATTGAGGCTTCACCTCTCAGAGCCAAGGTATTGACCTCTCCTCCCTCCCGAGTTTCCAGCAATTCTCCATGTTGTTCTGTACAATTTTGATGCATGTTAGCTGTATAGATAGCTTCGTCTAGGCTAGACGCGTCGATAGAGACCAACCGCGCATGATTTGGTTAAGTCTGGAGCAAGATCTTAGGTCTAGAAGGTAGACGGCTCTCGAATTAAGTTAGTGTGGGACGATGACTAGCCACCGTCAGATCACGCGTGTATCGGACGGATGGTGGATATGGCGTCGGATAGAGCCGTGGAACGGAAAGCGCGAGCCGCGTGGCGCTGATTCAGATGGCGGCGTCGAATGGAGAAGCATCGCGTGGGACTTCGGATCTGCTGACGATGACACGGCGCCACGTCGGATAAGTAGGAAATTAGGGTATTTTTGATTTATTTAAATACCAGAACCTTTAAAAATGCATATCTTTGCATAGAAAAATCCTAAAAATAAACTAAAAATACCCTCTTGCTCAGTGAATAGAGGGGATTAATGTGGAAAAAGAATTAAGTTATTTTGTTAAGTATTTTATTTTATAATTAATTTAATACTATTTTGAATATTTTAATTCTCCATTCATGCATACAATTCACCATGACATGAGACTATAGGGCTTTTGCAGCCTATGATCTTGGGAACATTCCCTGAATTTTCCAAGGTCAGAGGCTATCTTTGTGGTAAGTTATATATTTTTTTAAAGTTTATGTGTCTGTTTTGGTATTTTAATTCCAATAATTAGCATGTTGGTTAATAAAATTTAGAAAAATTATGGGAAGTATCTCCGGACCAGAGGACCCTAGGAAAATTATGGTTTGGTTTAACTCATTTAAATGTACCCTAATTTGGCCAAAACCATAAAATTAATATTAAATTAATTTGAAACAACCACTCATTAAAATAGCACAAAATCAATTCTCCACTGATCTTTAGGCTCAGAAGAGTCTCACATAAAAATTTTAAATCAATTGAAAAATATTTGACCCATGGCCACATTTAAACTTTAAAAATTCATAAAACTTAAAGTACATTTCAAAAATTCACCAAATTCATTTTTAGGTCTCTCTGGGATTAGAGAAGTCTATGAAAATTAAAATTGAATTTTTTCTAAAATTTTCATTTTTAACCTATTTTTGAATATTTTAATAATTAAAAAATAATAAAAAGCACAAAAATAATAAAATTCACAAAAATGTCATATTTGGTCTCCTAATCACTTAAGAACCAACCAAATTTTCTTCTTAAGTCCCTAGGAAAAGATATTAATATTAAAAATGGATTTTCCAACCCTTCCCACAAAAATAATTCTAAAAATTCAAACAAAAATAAAAAAAAATATAAAATTTGTTTCTCTGAGTTCCTTGAGGTCAGATAGATTTAAGAAAAATATGAAATAATTTTCCACTTTAATTTTATTTTATAATTAATTAATGCTCCAAAATTTGAAATAATTATAATAAATAAACTATAATTCAAAAAATCACCAAAATTGGTATAAGTGGTCCTCTGGTCTGTAGGAACATTCCATAATTTTCCTAAGGTCAGAAACTTTATCTTGCTCATGTTGTTGGATTTTCATTGAAAAATCCTTATTTTTCATTAAATAATTATATAAATTAAATTAGAAACAGAAAAAATCATATTTTCTCCTCTAAGGTCTTAATTGACATGTGAGTAAAGTGACATAAAAATTTCAAGTTCATTTGAGCTCAATTTAATGAGTTATGAAGTGAATATGCTTAAGAGGGCATAAAGGTAATTAAGGGATTTTACCCCTAATTAATTTTTTACGCTTAATCAAAGGGAGTGATGAACATTTGATCCTAAATTTTCTCTTAGATGATTGAAACTTAGGGAGTTAAGGGTAGAAACCCATTGATCACCTACAACATATAAAAATGAAATCTTAATTAATTCATTCATTTAAATTTTGGAAGAATAATTAAATTTTTTTATTATTAAAATTAGGGATATGACTTAAGAAGATATCAAGTCTTTAATCTAAAGTCCCTAATTGGATTAATTCGATAATATTCAACTCTTAATTAACTCTAAAAATGATGATTAAAATCAATGATTAAAAGAACATATTCCTTAATTAAATTAAAAGTTTAAAACTTTAAATGATTTAATAATTAAGTTAAAACAAACCTAAAACATTACCGTTAATTTGAAATCACTTAAAACTTAACCTAAAGCAAATTTAAAATGTTAAAAAATTATTCTCAAACAATTTACAATTAAGATGTAATAATCAAATCAGTTTAAGATATTTATAACAAACTTGAACCATCAAAACTCAATGGAATTAAATAATTTAAACACCTCTTTAACTTGAATAATTCTAAAACATTCAAAATCAATTTGAAATTTTATAACTAAACTAAACTGCCTTAAATCATCAATCCAAACTTAAAGGTTAAATCCCTTAACAAACTGATTTGCTCATGAAGGCTCTCACACTTACAACCCTAAGGTGGAGTATCAAATAAAATGCTACTTTACTCACCGGATAATCAAATGTCCAAGTTCACTAAGAAAGAAACAAAAATCAACCAAATTCTTCGATGATCAATTCACCTGTACAATGAAATTCATTTGGACTTGAAATAATCCCAGAAGCATCAAAAAGATGTTTAGGATTTGTCCTAAGTACTTTCTCAATATGATGGGATGTTTTAGAAGAAAAATTGAACTTAATTGTTCTTTGGTGAAGAAAATCATCTTTAACAAAAAACAAGAACCTATACGTCATAGGAATTGACTAGCAATAGGATTAGGATTTTGGTAGACAACCAGAACCTTCCCTTAGCTTTAACTAGGTATTTCTTTCAAATATTTAAATGCCCTAACTTGTGTTTTGAGTGCAGCCTGGAATGACGAGAAGACCCGACAGGTACGCTTTTATTTTATTGCAATTTATTTACCTGCGCAGTACTCTCTTTCCTGCAAGCTTGCATGTTAAACAACAATGTCACCCTGCATGAAAACTGAATCTCTTAGGATAGCCGCAAAACTGAAACCAAAACTAAAAGAAAAATCAAAACAAGATAAAACTCACCACCACAATATTCAAAATATAAGACAACTCAAAATGTAATAACAAACAAAACAACAACACTGCAATTGCAACTAAAATTAAAATGTCTCGTTGGATGATCGGGAATCCCTCGGATGATGTAACCCACGTGTTGCTATCGAGATTTCCCACGATCTAAATGAAGACGTGGAACTCATTCAGTTGAGTTTAGCAAATTCATTTGGACTAAGTGAATCCGATGAAAATAGATGTGCTGGGATGACGGAACCGTGGGATCTTAATCTGTTCTGCTTAATCAACATTAAGATTTGTTTTAATTAAAACATTAAACCATATCAATTTTTAACTTTTCTAAACCAAAACACTTCTATCATCTCTTGATTGCCACCTTCTAAAACTAAACCTTCTGCAACAATAAAGAGCTTGGAGCATAGTGGACAGCACGACCATCTTCATCAGCAAAACTTGAGTCTACTTCAGCAAAACCTTTCTTAGAATTAAATAATTAAGCCATAGGATTTCAAGGTAGTTTGCCTAGTGCAACATAAATCCTCAAATTTTCGTTAGGCATTTGCATAATCACATTATGCAAATTAAGTCTTAATTCGTCTTAGGACTCCGAGATAGTCGTTTTGTACGATATAAACCCTCACATCATCGAGGCTACTTTTATGATTATGTCATATAAATATAAGTCCTAATTAACTAAAATTGACATAATTGAAACATTAAATAAAATCTCAAATCAAGTCAAACAATAGGATAGTCGGGAAGTCACCGAAGTTCGCTTCGGGTCTGTGACATCCCCTACTTCTCTTCCTTTGGACTCTCAAAATAACTGTTCCTAATTTGATATATTCCCTATTGAAATCTCCAAAATCCAATTCTTAGAAAACCTTGAACTTTAAAATTCTTGAGAGCAAAACCACTGATCATTATCGAGAGTTTTCTTAAGTGTCTTCTGACATTAAAGATGTAATTAACTATGAGGCTTGCCCTTATAGGGAACTTTAAGAACCTGTGTAATATAAACCTACTTAATGCCTTTATATTAAGCAGGGGAACTTGTCAGCTTATAAAATTGGTTCGTAGACCAAACGGATGTCACAAATCTTCTAGTTTATTTAATCGAGCCCAATCATTAAGCAGTGTGTCTATTCTTCGGATAGATACACGGTTCATGATGTGGTGCTCGTTTATATAAACTATTCGGGATGCGAGATCGGTTTCGATTTCATATCATAAAATTTTCAAACTTAAAATTGTTTTCAAAATCAAATGCTACTTTCAAATTATATATATTTAAATTAAATTTAATTCACCGACAATTTCTGTAGGCGACCCCCTTTCTCAAAACACACAACCTATAAATGTGCCGAAAATTTCTGGCGACTCTGCTGGGGATTTGTTCCTCTCTCCATTTTGATCAGATCGTTTTTCTTTCATAAATTGGTAGTAAGTCCATACCCCTCGTGGATCAAACTATCATTCTTTCATTGACGTATCTTGTTCATTTATTTCTTGAACGGGTATGATCAACTCTTCTTAGATTTTGGAGCGACTGTTTAGACACCCCTAAACAGAGAGGTTCCAAAATCCTCCTTTTCACCTCTCCAAAGAGGCGAGGTGAGACCCCCAGTAGGTGTGGTTTAAGACCAATCTACCAAATCGAGCTTCCTGCGGGGTTCTACCTTTCCTAAATTCAGGATAAGGGTCCCGCAGCTTCCTAATCAAATCTTCATCCACTTTCTGTTTCCCGAATTCCTCTAATTAACTTTGAACGAAATAAAATCACAAAATCTGAAAAATCCTTATGAAATAAACAAACAAAATCAAACTAAAATTAATGAAACTCGTTCAGACTTTGCCTTGAGTCTTCTTTCTCTCGTCCAAAAGATCGTTGTGACGATAAGGGAAGTATAGGGTAGCTCTGACGTCCCGAATCTTTTCTGCAGAAGATGTCTGCACCAAAGCTAATATTTTCCTTTGCTACTGGAACTGACTTGACAATCAACCGAGATGGACTGCCTGACAACGTAGTCATCCGCTTTGGACAAGTGTTTGACCAGACGGACATTAAAATCAGGGACATCACTGTCGCCTTACTGAGGTCCAAGACACCTGAATCTGTGGAACACCGTTGCCCGTAAGAGATTGAAGTCGACTCAAGATTTTACTTCCCTGAAGAGGGTCCCAACTAGAGGGAACACCATTGCCCGTAAGAGATTGGCTGTCAAAGCTGATAAGACTACCTTCCGAGCTGTGTCGCTATCCCCGCTGGTCTTATCATCATTGTACCCACCCCTGCTAAATGGAAGGGCAAGGAAATCTAGACCAATGATGAGCCTGTTAGCGTGGAGGGTACGACTTTTTCTGTGATACCACCTGTCTTCGAGATAGGGTCCAGATCAAGGATGGAACCCTTAACTAAGTCTTAGAGAAGGAATAAGAATAGAAGAGCGGCTAAAGCCAAAGCCGCTGAAATTGGCATTTCTGGGGAAATTCCAGAAGAAGAAGAACTGCCAGAACTTTCACCCCTGTTAGAAGGAAACAGATTTTACCCGCTTTCTGTCGCTCCTGAGGAAGAAAGTGCTCAGAAGATCACTGTCGCGTTGCCCCGACCAGCATATTACGATGAGCATAAAGGAAGAAGAACAAGAAATACACCGCTCACTCGATTACGAACGATAATCGAGAAGCTGGCAAGGAAAGATAATTGCTCTGTACCTAAGATCCTGAGAAGGATGGGGAGAATACTTGCCAAGGCACGTCTCTGACCGAGGGTACTTGCCCCTACCGTTCAAAGGGAACTTCCGCCAAAGAAGAGGAAATTGAACAGTAGAAAGTTACCAGCCGTGGTATCTGGCCTGCATCTTAGTAGGCACACCACTTTTCAACCTACCGCCGATGAACCATCCAGTTCTAGGCACTGAATTGTAAAAAGAATGGTGTGGTGATCTAAAGTCACGGAGCCAATACCGACAGAGCAGCCAGAAATGAGAAGTTCCGATGTCGAGTCCAGAGCTAAAAGGAGTACTGCCATCTCAGAGACAATTCTAGAGAATGAAGTTCACCAACTGCAGTCTGCCAGTCACAGAACTGTTATAGGAAAGTCGCTCGAGGTCACGCTGGAAAGGTTGAGATCCGATTGTTGACCTCATTTTTGATGAGGTCTTCTCTTCTTCTCTTTAGTACTTAGGATCTAGCCTTAGGCTTTTCCTTTGACTATCTTAGAGGATTAGAATTGGGGCCCACCACTTAGAAATTCAAACCACTTCTTAACTCCCCGCAAACTCCACAAACTTGATTGTAGACCCCTAATCACCTAGAGGGTCGAGATCAAATGCGGAAGTTTAAAGGATGAGTTCCTATAGGACTCTTCGGCCTTAAGACCGCCCCAGGTGGCCTGAGCCTAATGGAGGGGCTGACTTACACACACACTACACTCATACGCTACACTTCCATACACCTCCTAAAACCCCACCTATACCTAACTTGACCTCCCGACTCATGCAGGTGATTCACATGGATGGTCTTTAACCCCTAAGCCCTCGCGCAAGAGGTTAGGAACAACATAGTGGGTGCCTCAAATGAGTCCCTTCATGGCTCATATGGGCTTGATATGGCTTCATGGCTCAACCAAAATGATTTCATTCCACTTACATTAACCCAATCTTCAATTTTCCAAATTTTCAATTTTTGACCCTCGGGACCCTACACCCGCCTAACCTACCCAAAACCCTTGAAACCACCCAAAATCTCCAAAATCACCTAAATTACCCAAAATTCCTCAAGACCAATCCTAAACATTTCCTCCCCACTCAAATTGATCATCCATAACCAAAAATACCAAAAATTCCAAAAATACCTCCCAATACCCTCCAAATACCCAAAATACCCCTCTTAGTCAAAAAATACAAAAATTCAGAAAATTCCCAGAAAATTCCAGAAAATCCCAAATATTCCCAATTTCATTTTGTTCAACTACACCATGGGCCAATTTTGTCAATTTACCCCACTTTTATCAAAACCCCCAATTGACCCATTTTAACCCAAAGTGAACCCAATGTCAAGCCTAGCCTACCCAATTGACCCAAATTCTGGTCCAATTCAATTCTAAACTTCAATTCAACATCCCCAACACCAATCTAGACCAAATCCAAGCCCAATTTGATTGGCATTGGGATCCAATTTCACTTTTGGCCTTAAAGCCCAATTTGGACCCATGACCCAAACTTAGCCCAAACTCACCCAATTCAACTCCAATTAACCCCAAATCTTTTCTAAACCTTCCTTAACATCCCCACAAACAAAACACTAACATGATTTGCCCAAAATTTAGACCCAAACCCCACTCAAATTCAACCCAAAATCAAAAAGCCCAATTTTGACCTAAACCTAAACCTAGCCCAAATAAGCCCAAACCCCAAAATCAAAGCCCAACCAAAGTCAAAACCTCTTTAAAACACTCCCATAAACATTTCCCAACATTAAGTTTACATAAATTTCAACCCTAGCCCAACTTTGGCCCATGGTAGCCCATTTTGGCCCACCTTAGCCTCTTTACCAAAAGGCCCATATCCAACCCAATTCAAACCCAAATCACCTCAAATTTGTTTCAAACCACTCATGACACATCCCTAAACCAAACTCAACAATTATTTGGCCCAAGCCTTTACCAAAATTTCATCCCAAAATCCATTTTAAAATTCAAAAGCCCACTTTCCTAAACCATTTAAAAGCCCATCTAAAACCATTTCAATGAGCCCAAAATCTACCCTAAAGCCCACATGACATTTCCATTTGCCATCCATTTAATCAAAGCCATTCCCTAAGTTATA
Source organism: Papilionanthe hookeriana x Papilionanthe teres (assembly GCA_022702705.1). Lineage (NCBI taxonomy): Eukaryota > Viridiplantae > Streptophyta > Magnoliopsida > Asparagales > Orchidaceae > Papilionanthe > Papilionanthe hookeriana x Papilionanthe teres. The sequence continues at coordinate 75,275,358 of CM040423.1, forward strand.
ATCCCATCATCAAATAATTCCAAATCAAGCCTCATGCCAAATCACCCCTAAATACCAAAATTTTTCTTAAATCCATTTCCATGAAATTGACTTGACTTTTCCCAAGCCAAAGGTGAGCCATGAAGCCATGCATGAGCCACATGGAAGCCATGAGAGCCTCTTTACATGTCACCATGCCATTTTGGGCAAAAGGAGGAGACTCTTTCCTTAATTCCTAAAGGTGATTAACCACTCCCATGATTCCACTAAATCTTGCTTAAGCTTAATCGTACTTGGATGGTGACCATTCCCCACCGATTAAGCCGACCTAAATCACTTTCTATTCAGCCTAAACAAAGCCTTGGGTGGTGCACCTAGCCCAAATGGAGGGGTTGACCAATTTGAGCCAAAATAAGCCCTCTCCCATTCCATTCTAATCCAAGCCTTTTACACATGGCATTTGCCAATTGCCTACACTAAACCCCGAACCTGACCCACCTGAACAAGATGGTGACCAATGCCTGGCCGGCCAGCCACCAGGTCGCCGGAAAACACCATGGCCGAAAGCTCACATGTGAGCCAACATTGAAATTCTCCATTGCTGACTTGTCTCAACCCAAATGGATAGCATGGCTGTTCTTCCCATGCCCAGAGCAGGTGATCCAAAGCCCTAACTCTCCCTGGGAGGCCCTCCACCCTCTCCTATTTAAACCCCTCACCCTCACGGCCATGAGAAGAGAGTTGCACAAACCTTGCCGAAACTCTGCCAAAATTGTTCCAAACCCTTCTCCACCCTTAGAGCAGCTTGATCCCCAAGTGTCAATTTGCCCTAATCCCCATCGACAAAATCCAATTTCTCAACCGAAATTCCACCCAAAACCAGGACACTTCTCCACAATGGATCAATCCTCAAATCGATTGGTCCTACACCTTCACCGTACCAAGAGAAGGTGTCCACCAGCAAAAGCCCCATCTCCAGAGCCACCCAGCTTGTTCCGGACTCCAAAGGTTGTGATCGACCTTGGTGGAAATCACACCTAGGCAATTCACCACATCCCTGAGCTTCATCCCTAGCCTCCTGCAGCTCCAACGAACGTGCCGAGCATCTCTGATCGAGGCTTCACCTCTCAGAGCTAAGGTATGGATCAATTCTTCATCCCGAGCTTCTAAACATTCTCCATTTCAAACGAGTCAATTTCAATAAACATTAGCCGTATAGATGTGTTCGTCTCTTCAAGACGAATCCATAGAGTATAAGAACATAAAAATCCATGGAGAATTGAGTGAGATCTTAGGGCTAGAAGGTGGACGGTTCTCGGGTTAGGAGGCTTGGGGACGATGAACGGATGCCGTCCATTTAATACACGCGCGGACGGACGGCTCAGATTAGGTCGGATCGGCAGATGATACGCGGAAGGCGGGACCCGGGCTGCTGACTCAAGCGGCGGCGTCGAATGGGAGCGTGCCACGCGGCACTTCGGAGATGCTAAGGTTGACGCGGCGCCGACTCGGATAAATAGAAAATTAGGGGTTTTCTGATTTATTTAATTCCCTAAACTTCAAAAATCCATATCTTTGTGTAGAAAAATCACAAAAATAAAATAAAAATACCCTCTTGCTCAGTGAACAGAGGAGAATAATGTGGAAAAGAAATTAATTAATTTTGTCCAGTATTTTATTTTTAATTAATTATTTACTCCCTGCATTGTTTTAATTCTCCATGCATTCATACAATTCACCATGGCATGAGACCATAGGGCTTTTTAAGCCTCTGAACTTGGGAACATTCCCCGAATTTTCCAAGGTCGTAGGCCACCTCTCGTGAAAAGTTATTTATTTTTCAAATGCATGTTGCTGTTTTGAGTATTTTAATTCCAAAAATTAGCATGTTGTGACATAAATTCTAGGAAAATTTGGTGAAGTTCCTTATGACTAGAGAACCCTAGGAAAAATAGGACTTGAGTTAGTTCACTCAAAATAACCCTAATTGGCTTAAATACCCAAAATTGGACTTTAATTAATTAGAGTTAACCATAGATAAAATTGACTTGAAATCAATTCTCCACTGACCTTTAGGATCAGAGGAACCCACCATAAAAGTTTGAAGTCAATTGGACTTGGTTAGCTCCTACTAAATGGGTTGATTAAGCCATTTAGTCATTTTAAACTTTAAAAATTCATAAATTTCAAAATACCTTTCAAAAATTCACCAAATTGGTTTTGGAGCCTCTCTGATATCAGAGGAATTTAAGAAAATTAAAATTTCAATTTTCTAAAAAAGTTGATTTTTCATCATTATTTTAATATTTTAATAATTAAAAATAATAAAAATCACAAAAATAATAAAATTCACCAAAATGTCATATTTTGAAATATAATCACTTAGGAACAAACCCCATATTTTTCTTAGGTCTATTTAATGAGATATTAAATTTTAAAGCCTTAGGGTAATTTTAAAAATTAAAAAAATGTATTTTCTAGCATTTTCACTAAAATAATTATAATAAATCAAAGAAAAATTAGAAAATTGTAAAATTTGGTTATCTGGAATCCTTGATATCAGAGAGAATTTTAAAAATTATAAAATTCATTTTTCAACTTATATTTTATTTTTAAATTAATTAATATTCCAGAACTTAAAATAATTCTAATAAATAAAATATAATTCAAAAAATCATAAAAATTGGTCCAAGTGGTCCTCTGGTCATTAGGAATGTCCCATAATTTTCTTAAGGACAGAAATTTTCCCTTGGTCATATTATTAAATTTTCCTTGGAAATCCTTATTTTCCACCAAAAATAATTATATAAATAAATTAAATACAGAAAAATCACATTTTCTCCTCTAATGTCTTTATTGACATATGAGTGAAGTAACATAAAAATTTCAAGTTCATTTGAGCTCAATTTAGTGAGTTATGAAATTATTAGGCTTGAAGGGCAAAATGGTAATTAAAATCTTAACCCTTTAATTAAGACTTTAGGCTTAATGAAATTAATAGGCAAAATATTTGATTTTAATTTGATTTGGATGATTGAAATTTAGATAATTAAGGGGTAGAAACCTACTAAACAATTTAAAACAATTTCAATAAACCTTAATTAAATAATTAGTTAAATTTGGAAGAATAATAAAATTGGAATTATTAAAATAGGGATATTATTAGGAGGAGATTTATTCTTTAATTTAAAAATCCCTAAATTAATCATCCCAATAATATTTAATTCCTAATTAAAATGATAATCCAAGTTTAAGATTTAAAATGCTAAAAGACTTAATCATTAAATTAAATTAAAGTTAAATTATTTAAAACAAATTCCTCTAAAATTAAAAATTAAATTTAAAATTAAGAATTAAATTAAACTAAATTAAATTAAATTAAATTAAATTAAATTAAATTAAATTATATTATATTATATTATATTAAATTAAATTAAATTAAATTAAATTAAATTAAATTAAATTAAATTAAAAGTAAATTAAATTAAATTAAACTAAATCATATTACATTAAATTAACTTAAGTTAAATTAAATTAAATTAAACCACATTAAATTAAATTAAGTTAAATTAAATTAAATTAAATTAAATATAAAGACATGAAGAATTCAAAAATAAATCTAAGATAACTTGAACACTATTCCAAACTTAAATCATTAATTTGAACTTAAATTTGAATCACAAATCATTAAATATCATTTTGCCCTTAGGAGCTTTTACTATTGTAACTCCTAAATGGAGTATCAAGTGAAATGACACTTCACTCATAAGGATATTCAAACATCCTAATTCACTGAGCAAGAAATAAAACTTAACTCAAACACCCTAGATGATTAATTCACTTGAATAATAGAATTCATTTGGACTTAGGACAATTCCCGAAATATTGAAAAGATGTTTAAGATTCGTCTTAAACACTTCCTCAATATGATGGAATGTCCTTAAGAACAAATTGAGCTTAGTTGTTCTTTGGTGAAGAAAATCATCCTTAAAACCAAAATTGAAGACCTAGACGTCATAGGAGATGACTAGCTATAGGATTAGGAATTTGGTAGAAAACCATAACCTTTCCCTTAGCTTTACCTAGGAACTTACTTTAAATGCTTAAATATTCTAACTGTGTTTTAAGTGCAGCTTGGGATGACGGGAAGACCCTCCAGGTACGCTTTTATTTTATTGCGATTTACTCTATTGCAACTTATTTAATCGCATCGCACTTACTTTTCTTGCATGATAAACAACAATTGCATGAAAACCTACACCTTTAGGACGTAAACCAAAACCGAAACCCATAACTAAATTAAAAGACACTACAAGATAAAATTCATCGCCACAACATTCAAAATATAAAATAACTCAAAATTTAATCACAAACAAAACAACAAAACTACAACTACAACTAAATTAAAACGTCTCATTGAATGATCGGGAATACCTCGGATGATGTAACCCACGTGTTGCTAACGGGATTTCCCACGGTCCAAATAAAAGTGCGGAACTCATTTAGTTGAGTTTAGCAAATTCATCTGGACTAAGAGAATTCGATGAAAATAACGGTGTCGGGATGACGGAACCGTGGGATCTTAATCGGTTCGTTTAATCAATTTTAAGACTCGTTTTAATTAAAATATTAAAGACACATGGAAATTAAGACTTTCTCTAAAACCAAACACTTCTCTCATCTCTTGATTTATGATTTCTAAAACTAAACCTCTGCAACAACAAGGAGCTCGGAGCATGGTGGGCAGCACGGCCATCGTCATCAGCAAAACCCGAGTCTACTTCAGCAAAACTTTCCTTAGAATTAAATAACCAAGCCGTAGGACTTCGAGGTAGCTTGCCTAGTGCAACATAAATCCTCAACTCTTCGTTAGGCATTTGCATGATCATATCATGTAAATTAAGCCCTAACCGGTCTTAGAATCCGAGGTAGTCGTCCGATACGACATAGACCCTCACATCTTCGAGGCTATTTGTATGATTTTATCATACAAATATAAGACCTAATTAATTAAAATTGGCAAGATCAAAATATTAAATAAACATTAGGACTTTCCTAAATTCAAACCAAACAATAGGATAGTTTGGGAAGTTGCCAAGATTCTTCTTGGATCCTCGCCTTCTCCTACTTTTCTTCCATCGGACTTCTGAAAATAACCGTTCCAAACTCGATCCATTCCCTATCGAAATTCCAAAATTCAATCCTTGAAAACTTAAACTTTGAAATTCTTGAGAGCGGAACTACCGATTATTATCGAGAGTTTTCTTAGGTGATTTCCGTCACTTAAGATGTAATTAACTATAGGGGCTTGCCCTTATAGGGAACTTTAAGAACCTGGGTAATATAAACCCTGTTTAATGTTTCTATATTAAACGTGGGAATTTGTCGGCTTATAAAATTGGTTCGCGGACCAAACCGATGTCACAAACCTTTCTAGTTTATTTAATCGAGCTCCATTATCAAGCGAGTGTGTCTATTCTTCGGGATAGATACACGGTTTGTGGTGCGGCGCTCGTTTATATAAACTATTCGGGATGTGAGATCAGTTTGATTTCATATCTTAAAATTTTCAAATTTAAAACTATTTTCAAAATCAAATACTACTTTTTCAAATTATTTATTTAAATTAAATTAAAAAAATTCGCCGACAATTTCTGTAGGCGACCTCTTTTCAAAAATACAACACCACAAACACATAACCTAAAAAAATATGCCGACACCGATATTCAGCAGTTAACCAAAGAATGGAAAGAAAGATCAGAAAATGAAGAAGACTTATCGGGATACATGGACGAGGATATTGCTGAAATCAACGTGGTCGAGACCCAAGCGTCGTCAGCCCTACTGGGAGCTCTAGCAGCTACAGAAGGAGAAGACCCAAAGGTAATGAGGCTCCGTCTTTGAGAAAACGATGATATAATTCGTCGGATGGAAAATAAAATGGAGGAGATGGCAACTGCTCTAGCCACACTTCAGAGTCAACCTCAGCCCCCAAAGGAAACACCCCCAGAGGTTATTCACATCGCCAACGGAGGAAAAGAAAACACGTTCGTCAATGAAGATGAGCAGCTGAAGAAGGATTCCACTCAAATTCTAATACCATAAAAGAACATTAAGAATATGGTAGAACAGCAGGTGCGAGAAGCATTATCCCAATCTAAAGGCGGGGCATTGATTCTAAACGGTAGACCATACCAGAAGAATTTGATGCCATGCAATACCCAAAAGGCTTCGTACCACCTCTGTTCAAAAAATTTGATGGAACGGGGAATCCTCGACAGCATGTTGCACACTTCCGTGCAAGTTGCTGCAACGCGGGGGTAGTGACGCTTTGTTGTTCCGCTAGTTTGTCAACAGCCTTTCAGGAATTGCCTGTGACTGGTATGCGGAGCTACCCAACGGCTCGGCAAATACATTCGCAGAATTAGAAAACCTATTTGTGAAACGGTTCCCTAGAGCTTAGCACCACATCATCATCCGTGATCTTGTGGTCGAACAACAGAAACCAAACGAAACTTTGGGGGACTACATCCTGCGATGGAGGAAATAAAGCATGAAGTGCGAGACGCAGCTCGAGGAACAACATGCCATTGGAATTCTGTCGAAGAGTATTCACAGTCCGATAGCGTTTCTCCTTAAGGGATTTACAATTAAGACATTCAAGAAATTTCTCAGCAAGGCCGCGGGTCTACAGGAGGAAGCGAAACAACTCAGCTTCACTAATAAGAACGATAAGCAGAAGCCTGTCAGGGCCTTCGAGAAGAAGTCCGGGACCGTCGCAGCGGTAGACAAAAGCAAGCAAATGATACAAATACGGACGGAACGACCTCAGCAGAACTATCAACAACCTCCACCGAGTTACCAACCGCCTTAGCAGAACTATCAACCGTTGTAGCAGTATGGCCAGCAGTCATCTTAGCAGTACAACCAGCAACCGATTCAGCAAAAGCGCAGCATGGCAGAACTTCTGAAGGAGGAGTACCCTTTCATGAATGAAGCACTTAGCAAGATGTTCTGTAGTCTGATCAAGAAGGATGGATTCCAATTGCCAGATCCCAGGAGGCCGGAAGAAGTCGATAAAAAGGATCACCCGTTGTACTGCCCTTACCACCGAATGATCGAACACAAGATCTAGGATTGCTTCACTTTTAAGAACTGGCTCGAGAACAACCTTCGGCAGGAGAACATAACGATCCCGAAATAATACATGAAGGAGCCCCAGAAAGGAGGTTCCATCAATGTTATTTCGGCAGATCCTATTGTTCCTATAGACCCGTACACAACTAACGATGGATGGAGTACAGTTTGGACGAAGTCTTCGAAGAAAATATTTAATCACATCCAAACCGCTTCGGTGCGCGCTTCGATTCAAAGTTTGAAACCTGTCGAGCCGGTACTATCAATTGCAATCGAGGAACCGCCCCAGAATGAGGAGAAGATCGCAGAAGAGAAGACCGAGGCTCCGAAGAGTAGAGTAGGGGCTTCTTTTCCTAGGATGGTTGTTTCTGATTTGGGGGAGAAATCCCTCGAACCTCTGACTCTGTATGATTATGTGCTCACCATGGCGGGATCTTATAATGATAAGAGTTATGGTATTGGTTACATTTTGACTGTTTCTAATGATTACGTAACTAACGACAACCAACCTAATCTGAATATCGATTTCAAAACGAATAACGATTCTCAAATCATATAAAACCTCGATGGTAGTGATTGCGATGGTCTGGAAGATGACGAACTCGTCTGTGAATTCCAAGGATCTCCTATCGCGATTGAGCTAGAGTTCCCAGATGTCGAAGTGACTCTAGCAGAATTTGCTACTCCGATTTAGAAAGAGGAAGTGCCAGCTAATCCAGAATCAAACTCAGAGGAAGAGATAATAGAGGTCAACTTAAGAAGCGGAAAAGTTCTACCTCTGAGAGTGGGTCCGAAAGATAAAGGAAAGCAGGTGGTTGTTCAAGAAGAGACAACCCCAGCAGAAGAATTACCCATTCGGGAAGAAGTTGAAAGACCAACCAATAAAGTGGAATATAACGTGCTAACCCATCTTTGGAAGTTACCCACCAAACTGAGCATCTACGATACTTTAATCCTTTCAAAGGAGATGAGAGAAACTCTGGTCAAGGCCTTACTTGATCCAGAGATTTTCTTAGCTCAAATGGCCAGCAACTCCGTAGACGAGGTTTGCTCGTTAAGAGAACAGTTTGGTGTTACTTTTATGGACAGTGACTTGCTACTTGGGACAGCCGATCACAACCAACCCTTATACATTTCAGTCGCCATCAAAAAGTTCACGCTCTCTAGGGAGTTAGTTGATTCGAGACCATACATCAACATAATGAACCTTCAGACGTTAGCCTACTTGTAAATTGATGCCCGCGAGCTTCAAGGAGACAAAATGTTACTAAGAGGCTTCAACCAGAAAGGAGAAAGAGCTCTTGGATCAATAACACTGTGAATGAAGATCGGTGACTTAGCAAGGACAACCACAAAATTCTACATAATTGACTCCGAAATATCATTCAACGCTCTACTGGGCCGACCGTGGATCCATGAAAACCGGATGGTGTCGTCGTCTCTACACCAGTGTATAAAGTATTATGAAGGAGGACAAGAACAGTGCATCAAAGGTGACTTACAACCGTTTTCCTAGCACAAAATCGGAATAAATGAAGATGCTGTCTACTACGCACCTCCGAAGAAGACAATTTTCTCCAGAAATGCCATGCCAAATGAAGTAAAAGAAACTCAAGACAACAAAGAACCTGAAGTTATAGTTCAACAATTACTCACCACTCCCTCACGGCGAGATAGTGAAGGTTTCTCCAGAGCTCGCATCCGAGGTCGAGGCCGGGGACGAGGTCGATGTAGAAACAATGGAATAGTTGAACAAAATAATCTAGTTATTAAAGCTGATTGGGAAAAAAATTCCGAAGAAAAAGAAAAAGAAATCAAGAAAGAAGCAGCAACAATAAGCCAGAAGAAACCTTAGTTCGAGACTCTAATGAATGAAGAATACAAAGCGATGTACGACAAGATTAACCACTATGTACAGACTATGAGCCTAACCCCAATCTACCCTAGTAAGATTGAGGGTATGGTGGTCAAGGAAGTACATGGTGGAGGTGCTAAACCAATCAAATTCTACCGAGGTGCTTCTTCTTCCAAAACTTAGAATGATGTAAAATTTGAAGATGTTGCTTCATCCAAATTAATGGAATTGCCTTTTGAGTGGTATTCTCCCTGTGTTCAAAATTTGATTCAACGTGGTGTCTTACCTAAGCAGTGGTCAAAAGTTCAATCACATCGCTTTGAAAAGTTATGGAGTAATGCCAGAAGGCCTCCCAACTCAAAACATGGTCTTGGATTTGGTAAGGTAGGGCCAGCCGACGATTCAAAATTTTGCTTGGTTGTCATTTGCGAGTCTAATGAAGACTGCCTGGAAGCTTCGGATGATCTCGAGGACTTGCCAATCAAAAACGCTCTGCCAGATTTTGAAGAAGAAATTAAATCTACAATAGACGAGTTAATGGAAGTTAACTTACGTACTAGCGAAGGGCCTAGACCGACCTTTATTAACTCCTTACTCAACAAAGAAGACTCTGAAAACATGATCAAGCTATTAATGGAATTCAAGGACTGTTTTGCTTGGAGTTACGATGAAATGCCGGGATTAGCTCCAGAGGTTGCAGTTCACGGGCTAGGAGTGGATCACACTGCCGTTCCAGTCAGACAAGCTCCGAGAAGAATGCTTCTAGAAATCAAACAACAAGTTATAGCTGAAGCTAAGAAGCAAATAGACGCTAAATTTGTCCGTGAAGAACAATAACCAACTTGATTAGCCAACGTGGTACCAGTCAGAAAGAAGAATGGTCGGATCAGAATCTGTGTGGATTTCAGAGATTTAAACAAAACATGCCCGAATGACGAATTCCCACTATCAATTCCAGAATTAATGATTGACATCGCTTCGACACACGAAATATTCTCTTTCATGGATGGATCGTCAGGATACGACCAGAAAAAGATGTCACCAGAAGACGAAAGCTCACAGCCTTCAGAATGCCAATCGGAGTGTACTGCTACACAGTGATGCCTTTTGGATTAAAAAATGCAGGAGCAACTTACCAAATAGCAATGACAGGGTTTTTTGATGATCTCATTCATAACTAAGTTGAGTGCCACGTGGATGATGTGGTCATTAAAAGTAAACTGAAAGAAGATCACCTGTATGATTTGAGAATTGTTTTCGAGCGATTAAGACAATTTAACCTTAAGATGAATCCATTGAAATGCGCCTTCGGCGTCACCTCTGGGAAATTCTTAGGATTTATTGTCCGACATCGCAGAATTGAAATCAATCCGGAGAAGATTAAAGCTATCTTAGAAATTCCGCCTCCCAAAACTTCGAAACAACTATGATCCTTTCAAGGGAAGTTGGCATATCTTCGACGCTTTATTTCGAATTTGTCAGGATGGTGTAAGCCTTTTTCTACTTTGGTTAAGAAGGATGCCAAGTTTACTTAGGACTCCAAATGTCAGCATGCCTTCGATGACATCAAACGATATCTAATTACACCTCCTGTCTTAGCAGCCCCGGTCTCGGGTAGACTGTTGATACTTTATACTGCGGCTTTAGACGGCTCCCTCGGAGCCCTGCTATCCCAGGTCAATGAAGAGGGTAAATAAAATGCTCTCTACGACTTAAGTCGTCGTCTAATTTTGACGGAGGTAAAGTATCCTTCGATTGAGAAGCATTGTTTGGCCCTGGTATTTGCAGCCTAAAAGCTCAGACATTACATGCTTTCTCATAAGGTCAACCTTATTTTGAAAGTTAATCCATTGCAATATTTGATGACCAAACCGACATTTTTTGGCAGACTTGCCAGGTGGTCGATGATACTATTGCAATTTGATATAACTTTCGTTCCTCTTCGTGCCGTGAAGGGTCCTAACAGACTTCCACGCAGCACACCCTTTACTGATAGAATCGCCTCTCAATGACGACTTGCCAGACGAGCAGATAATGAGCTTAGAAGACCCCGATGATCGACGTTTGGAATTGTTCTTCGACGGAGCATCATCTGCACAACGAGATGAAGAATTGCAAATGATAGTGCCCAGTAAGGCAGGAATCGGACTAATATTTATAACACTAGAGTGGGGAATGTTAAGGTACTCCTACCATTTAACAGATCCATGTACGAATAACGAAGTAGAATATGAAGCCCTTATAACCGAACTGGAATTAACCATCCAGATGGGTATAACAGATATCAACATCTACGGTGATTCGCAGTTGATCATACAACAGGTCGCACGATAGTACAAGATTCTGAAACCAAGATTCGAGCAGTATTTTCAGTATACAATGAAGTTGCTAGAGCAGATTCCGAATGTAACAATATACAAGATTCCCAGAATAGAGAATGCCCTTGTAGACGCTTTAGCCTGACTTGCAAAAGAGTTCGCATGTCTATAGGAAGAGTCAGTTGCAGTAATAGTACAGGGACGACAGGTCCTATCACAGATTGACATAGACACTTTGCGCAGACTGGGAAATGAAGAGACAGTTACCGCAGTGGCTGGAACTACAGAAGATTGGCGGCACCCATTAATAGACTACCTGCAAACAGGAAACCTACCGGACGATAAGTCAGTAGCCTATCAGATTAAGAAAAGAACTCTGTCATACGCATTAATAAACAATACGTTATACAGAAGGTCTTTCGACCAGATGTGGCTAACGTGCCTGAATGAATCCGAGACTCGTGAAATTGTTAAAGAAGTGCACTCAGGACTTTGTGCTGCTCACCAGTCGAGTCCGAAGATGAAAATGAAAATTAAGAGACTAGGGTACTACTGGCCCTCAATGATGATTGACTGCATGACAATTGCCAAAAGTTGTCACTAGTGCCAAGTGCATGGAGTGGTTCTACATCAACCTCTGAATGTGCTACATCCGACAATCGCATCATGGCCATTTGAGTGTTGGGGCACAGATATCGTGGGTCCAATTGAACCGCCTTCCTCATGAGGACATAGCTTCATTCTTGTAGCTACAGATTACTTTTCGAAATGAGCAGAAGCAGTACCGCTCAGGGAAGTGAAAGCACATCATGTGTTACAGTTCTTCAAGAATCAAGTCGTCTACCATTTCGGGGTACCGCGCAAAATTATCTCAGATAACGAGTCCGCTTTCAAGAGCACAAAGATTAACAATTTCGTCAGAAGACACGGGATAGATTGGCGCTATTCGACGATCTACTACCCATGAGCAACCTTGGTCGAGGCTTTTAATAAAACTCTCGTCCAAATCCTAAAAAAAAATTTGGACCATAACAAGAGGAATTGGCACAAGAAGTTATTAGAAGCCTTGTGGGCCTATAGGACAACTTTCAGAACGCCTACTCAGTCTACACCTTATGCTCTAATGTACGGGGTCTGAAGCCGTCTTACCCTTAGAGGTCCAGCTTCCGTCACTCAGCATTGTAATCGCAAATAGGATCACTACAAAAGAGAACACTAGATTAAGACTGGAAGAATTGGAAAGCTTGGAAGGAAAACAACTGAATCTCGAACTGTATCAAGCTAAGATGATTCAGGCCCATGACAAACTGGTCCTCCCAAGAACATTCAGAGTTGGTGAATCAGTTCTCGTTCTCAGAAGACCTATTCTTACACACCGCATGATAGGAGGTAAATTTGAACCAACTTGGGAGGGACCATTTGTATAAGAGAAAGTATACCCAGGAGGCTCCTACCAACTCGTGGATTACCGTGGAGAGCGACCAATGCTTCCCATCAACGTGACGTTATGTTTTGAGGAGCGGACCTTTCGTTTGTAGAAGCACCGGCATGATAATTGTGTGCAACTGGGTCTGAACCGAAGATAATAATAATAAGAAATTTTAAAACTAAAATCCAAAAGAAATTTTCTAAAATAAAATAAAAATCAAAACTTGTTCCAATTTCAAAATCCAAATCAAATCCTTCCTTCTCCTAATAAACTTACAAAATAAAATAAATTACAATGAATTTTAAAATTCTTATTGTTCTCGTTCTTCTTTGGTTTGGCCCCTGATCCCTTCCTTATTTTCGTAGGAAGATGTCGAGCGGAAGGCTGGTACTTTCTATTAAAGATGGTGTAAGTCTTGCACTTAACGAAGAAGAGCTGAAAGCTGGTGCTGTGATCGAGATTAACTCAGACTTTGCACAGCTGAAGCTAGAATATGAAGAGACTGTTTGGACAACTGTAGACCTCAGGGAGTCCCATGGAAAGACAGTGATGAAGCTCAGTGAGAAAGTTCAGCATACTGCAAACCAGAAAAGGAAGATCAACTTGATCGATGACCACAAAATGAAATTAGAGATAACTGTCAGAGGAGGGAAGCTTGTCAGTGCCATCCCTACCGAAATTCAGGGGGAGAGAAGAGCCAATTTGACCCCAACTTAAAGAAGAAACAAGAACCATCCTAACCACAAAATGCTAAAGAAATTGACGGAAGAACAGAACAAAGAAGAATTTTTGATGACCGCAGCAGTTGTCCCAAGGAGGCCAGTCCTCAGGAGCACCATAGCAGAGGTTGTTTGATCCACTTTTCGATATTTATACTTACAATTGTGATATAAAAGTTAGCAACGGCACCAAAAAAAACTTGATCCGTACTGAATATATATACTGATGATTTTGTTATGGATTTTATGATATTGTGGATACTACGCAAGTATATGTATCATTATCAAGTAATATAGTGCTCTAATGGAGTCCTAGATATCGATCCCACAGGGAAGTTAGAAAATTTCAAAGACAATTTAAATTAAACTTACTTACTATTCTAGTATACGGAAATTAAGAATACTTAAACTAAAATAAACTAATGCTTAAAGTTGAATATGAGATTTTTAGAAAAGTATCTTTCTCCTTGTTTTAGAGAATTAAGTGAATGAAGAATTAAATAAGTTTTTAATTGTATTGTGCCAAATAGGAGCAGTGCTATTCTTTACCCTTTGGTCCAGGTGCAAAGAATATTGACTAGTCTTATGTTTGATTACTGAATCTGCGGCTAGGCTGGAAGGATACCGACTGCCACTTCAGAGCTCCCACGTTCCCCTCACCTGAGGGCTAACATCTACACTTTAGCTCTCAAACAATAAGACCGAATTGAATATTCTAGTTTGTCACACTAAAATGTCCACTTCTACGCCCAATGGTTAATATTACTCTATTTATTTGTAACATCCTTCCAAGGCTTTTGACTTCCCTGAATCTTGGATGTAATCTTTACTATAGTTGATATTTCAACATATGTTAACAAATCAATTGGCTAGATTGAAAGTAAATTAAGATTTAAGTTAAAGATTAGCACAATTTCTATTTTCATATTTTAGGCACAATTACTTTAATTCATCATTTCACGTAATCTCAATAATAAGGAGAAAGACTAAGGAAACTACTCAGAATGCATGAGAAAAATAACACAAAGCATGGATTTCATTAAAGTTAACAAATAAATAACAAATGTACTTATCTCAATTCTTCTCCCCAAGCAGATTCTTGATGTTCCTTTGACTCTTCCTTCCAGTATAGCACACCAAAATGCTAAACACTCACTCAAAGACTCTTAAATTACACTTAACTTTCACACAAATGACAAAAACTGACACACCAATGACACACAGTTGACTAGAATTTGTCTCTATTTATCTCCAAAGGGTACTTAAGCACCTCTTCAAAAAGCATCCAAGTTCATTGTATTTTGGTTCTTTTCAACTGTCTAGCAGTCGGCGGCTCGATCTCGCCGTCGGCGGGCTTCTAGAAGATGGGCTAACCGCGCTAATTTCGCTGTCGGCGGGCTCGATCTTGCCGTCAGCGGGTTCCTTATAATATATTCAAAACTTTTGGGAAAAACTCACCGTCGGCAGCCTAAATCTCGCCGTCGGCGGGATAGTTCAATTTTCATCTAATTGAGCCCTTTTTACTTCAAATTTGCTTCTTTTGTGCTTTTTGCTTTCAGTACTTATAAATCTTCATTCATGTAATAAAACAAAGAAAATACCTTTCTTTAAAGTGCAATTTCACAAAAAATTGGTATGAAATTCTTAATATATTTTCTAGTGATCAAATTCCCCCAAACTTAACTATTACTTGTCCTCAAGTAACTTAGATACTACATAAAAGTAAATGATTATTTGTAGTAAAGTTTTAATTCAGAAATACTACGAATTAGATTTAAATAAGTATTATAGTAAAGTTTAATAGAAATATTTTTAAAATAATTAAACAAATTCTATAGATTTAAGGCTATTTAGTTTTCAAGTTTAAGATTTCTAGTTTTCTTTTAATTTCAAAAGTAACTATACTTTTCAATAGTAAATTGCTTAAGATATTTAGATGATTGGAATTTCATGAAAACATAACTTAATAAAAGACTAATCCATATAGATAAGTTCGAAATGTAATTGAAGTTTTTTCCTTTAGGTTGATTAAAATGAAGCCAATTTTGATAATGCATCTCCTCAAGCTTCTCCTCACTTTATATATATATATATATATATATATATATATATATATATATATATATATATATATATATATATATTTTTTTTTTTTTTTCTTTTTTTCTTTTTTTCTGGATTGATTTTCATTCCCTTTTTCTTTACTTTTTTTTTTAAGTGAGGATCACTATTTTTGGTTAGCATGCTAATAATTTTGAACTTCATTTTTCCTCTTCCTAAATTTGAAACTGGAAACATTTACTTACTTAATATATATTTCAAAGTTTTTTCTTGATTGAGTTTCAATCTTGTCTTTCTCAACTAAATACTTAAGAATTATATATTTGAAAATATAGTTTTCATTACTTTAAATAGTTAACTATATTCTTATACTTTTAAACTAAATTTTTTTATCTATAAAAATTAGTTAATCCTTAAAAGCATTTCTCTTAACTTTCTATAATAATTAAGTAAATTAATTTTAGCTTACTAAATTAAAATTACTTCAGAAAATCATTTTATAATAATTTTGAAAATGTAAATTGAGAACAATTTAATAATTAAATTTGTATTTTTCCCTCCCCCAAACTTAAATTTTTCTATCTATCTACATAGGGTGAAAAGGAAATAAACTGTAATATTTAAATAATATCTTTGAGTTTTAGGTATTTCTTTTTTTTTGAAGTTCTGCAGGCTTTTTCCATTACTTAATTAACCTGTACTGTTAGTATTTTTTATATACACCAAATATTAAAGAAAGTGCTGGGTAAAGAAGTTTAACACAATACCACCACATTTTATACTTGACATATTATACTACATCCACATACATTTACTCATTCAATCCAAGGTTACAATAGTAGTCTGAAAACATTAGAAATTTAAAAACTGTCTAAATTTAACAACAATATTAAAACAATTTATACTACATCATAATCAAGTTCATAAACTAAAACATCAATACTTAAATGTAAAACAACAAACAAACAATAACAACATCAGAATCTATAACTAAACAAATAAACATAACATCTAATCTTCTGCATCAAAGTCCCAAACTATATCGTCATTTCCTGGATAAGTTGGAGGATTAGGCTGGTAATGAGTATATCGGGGGCACTCAGGAAGAACAACATCAAGCTCTCCTCTCCTGTAACGATTTTCAGCATCATAATAGGCTATCTCATACTCTGAATGTCTTTGGAGATACTCACTGTCATAATCATGTCTTCTTTCTAAGCTTCCAATTCTCTGATCAATATGCTCCAGTTTTTCTTCTATTTTCTCAAAAATTTTCCGCTGTAAAGTCATCTCATTCATCAAATCTTGAAGGGTAGGTGTACTATAAGGAGGAGGGTCATAACTAGTAGAGGGAATATCTCTACTTGAAGAAGGTACATGGCTCCTTGTCCCAGATCTCCATCCTTTGTGGGATTCATATTTCTTAATATTAGCCGGAGTAATGGGTTTCATAGGCTCAACCCATTCCTCTTTATCTCTTGCCTCTACCCAAGATAATTGGCAGAGTGCATAGATAAGACCAGGATGTTCTAGTCCTCCTCCACTTTCACTTCTTGCGGTGACTAATATATTCTTATAAATTATACTTCCCACATTAATACTTTTTTGGTTCTGAATGCAGAAATTCAGAACTGCTATATCTCTTGTTACCTCACTATGGTGGTAAGCAGGTAACAAGGTAGAACAAATAAAATAATGCTAGGCTTTAGATGACGCATTTAACATAGAAAGAGGGAAATTTACCCGTTCTTCTGATTCCCATCCTGAAGGTTGACGTAATGTCCTGAATGGTAGTCATTTCCTCAACTAGATCCAGATCAGACGTAATGTTCTGAACGGTAGCTCGAGCTGGTATAGTCTTTTCTTGAGGTTGGTACCTAAATTTCGACTCTCTTTCTGAGATTGATACTTAAATTTCAATTCTCATTCTAAGATCAGTACCTAAATTCTGATTCTCATCCCTTTCGAGACTGGTACCTAAATTCCAGTTCTCTCCTTTTGATGTCGGTACCTAAATTCTGATTCTCTTTCCGAGGCCGGTACCTAAATTCCAGTTCTCTCCTTTCTGAGATCAGTACCTAAATTCCGATCCTTACTTCGAGGCTGGTACTAAAATTACAGTCCTCACCTCCTTTCTGATTTGAACCCTACTTTTGTCAATTCTGAATTCCCTCTCAATTCTAATCTCAAGTCAACTTCAATCAAATATTCAGAATCCAAAATCAAATGTCAACCAATTTTAGAATTAATCATAAACCAAACTTTAATCAACCTCTCAAATCAATTTAAACTAATTAAAGATCAAAATCAAAATGGAAGTTTGAAACTTCAACCTTAATCAATCTTGAAGTCAATCAGCTTGAACTTCACTTCTTCCTCCCCAGCGAGAGTTCAGGAATCTTCAGCTTCGGAGATTTACCTGATACTCCCTAGAGGGAACCTTCTTTTTTTTTCTGTTCGGTTCCAAGTGTGTGGGCTTGGAATGTTTTTGTTGGTCAGCTGATCTCTTTGGTCAATGCTAATACGCACGGCTTGCTGGTCAGCACACCACACCTATTGGGATTCCATTTGTTGACCTCATTTTTGGTGAGGTCTTTTCTTTTTTTCTTAGTGCTTAGGATCTAGCCATCGGACTTCTCCTTGACTATCCTAGAGGACTAGAATTGGGACCCACCCCTTTAGCAATTCAGCTACTTCTTGACTCCTCTTGGGACCCCACTTGGATGGTTGCAAACCTCTAAATCACCTTGGAAGGTTAAAACCACCATATGGGCAACCAATAGTGAGTTTCTATAGGATTGTTTGGACTTAGGGTGACCTTGGGTGACTTGGGCTTCTCTTGCACACACACGCACCCCTAAGCCACATAGCCTAAACCTTGGACCCTTACCTTCTACCCTTTATGAAACTCGCATTATTGAACCCAAGCCACTAATCTTTGATTAAGATGGCTAAGGTTAATATGTGAAGGATCATAAAGTGGTTACCAATTGGCTTGACTTGGTCCCAAAGTCGTTGGACTTGGCTAAGTCCATGGCTCATGCTTCCAAACCCTAATTCAATTCCAAATCAATTTTTACTCAACATTGACCCCACTAAAATGATCCATTTCTTTTTTATTTGAAACCCCATTCATTTTGCCAAAATTTCTAGTTTTGACATTGGGTCCCCTAAACTTACCCAAAACTACCCATATTGCCCCCCACAACCACCAAATCATCCACAAATTCCCAAAAAATTACCCAAAATTCCTAAGAATCATTTTGAAACAATTCCCACCTTTTAAATCCGCCAAAATACCCCCAATACCCTCTAAATATCCTCCAAATACCCTAAAATACTCTTTTAGCCCAAAATTCAAAAATTCCAAAAATTCTCAAAAAATTCTAGAAAATCCCAAATATTCCCAATTTCATTTTGTTCAACTAAGTCATAACCTAATTTTACCAATTTAACCTAATTTTATTAAAAACCCTAATTTGACCCATTTTTAATCCAAATGGACCCAATGTCAAGCCAAATCAACTCAATTGACCTCAATGTTGCCCAAATCTAATTCTAAACTTCAATTAAACATCTCCAATACCAATCTAAACCAAATCCAAGCCCAATTTGATTAACATTTGAATTTAATTTCAACCCAAACCTAAAAGCCCCAGTTTTGACCTATGACCCAAACCTACCAAAATCCAACCCAATTTCTCCCCAAATCAACTCTAAACCCTTCGTAGTACATCCCTACACCAAATACAACATTAATTGGCTCTCAATTTAAATCCAAACCCAACTCAAACTTCATTTGAAATCAAAACCCCCAAATTTGCCTTAAAGTTGTCACCTACCCCTAATTCTCCAAATTGAATCCTCTAAACCCAAAATTTCCACCCAATGTCTATCCTAAACCTTTCATAACAATCATTTGTAACATTTAGAACCATCAATTGGACTTGAATCAAACTCTAGCCAAACCTAAATCCAACCTAACTCATGGTGACCAAAATTAACCAAAACTCTAAAATCCTCCAAATTTAAACTCCAAATGAACTCCAATCCAATTCATGTCTTCATGAAAAATCTTCCCTACAATCATTTACACAATGTTGATCAATCAATTTGATCCAATTCAAACCCAAACTCAAGTTAGCCCAACTCAAACCCATATGAACCCAATTGAACCTATGTTCCAAATTAAATCAAACCAAACCAAATTAAACCAAACCAACCTCTTGGCTGCCAACCCCAGACCTCCTAGGGTGGGTTTAGCCTGACCTAACCCAAGCCCCATGAGCCATGGACCAATGGTCCATCACTTTGGACCAAGGGACCAAGCCACATGGCTAAGGCTAAGTCCCATCCTCCAAATCCCTTTAAGCAACCATCTCTGCCAAATTAATTGAGCTAAACACCTCCTCCACTCCTCCTCAGCCTGCCCAGCCGCCTGACTATCCTGGCCAGCCATCCTAACCATAGGAATAGTCATGCCCGAGCAGCCCATTTGTCCTTGAAACCTAAAATTTGGCCTGGGCAGTGGCTAATCCTTTCAGCAGCCACTTGTCCTGCTCTACCCTCACCCTAAGCGACCCAAGGCACTTATTGCCTGGCCCTAAGCTCCCCTCTCCGGCAAGCCCTATAAAATCCCCTCCTCTCAGTCGAATTCAAATTGCTGAAAATTATTTCACCAAACTCCTCCAAATTGCTCCCAGACCTTCTCCCAGCCTAGATAAGAAGAACCCTTCTATTTTCCTACCCTAATTCCCACTGGTTGAGCTCAATTTCATAGCTCAATCTCAGGCTATAAAACAGGACATCTCCTAAACCACCACCAAAATCGAATTAAACTCACCTTCACCTTCCCAGCACCAAGAGAAGGAGTTTCCCAGTGAAAGCCCCCTCTCTTAGCCTCCCAGTTGCTCTATCGGCCAGAGCTTGAAATCAGGCTTGGTCGAAGTCATACCTAGGCAGCTCACCAGGACCAGAGACTTCATCCGGAGGCTCCTCTAGCTCCAACGAACGTGCCGAGCATCTCTAATTAAGGCTTCACCTCTCAGAGCCAAGGTATTGACCTCTCCTCCCTCCCGAGCTTCCAGCAATTCTCCATTTTGTTTTGTGCAATTTTGATGCATGTTAGCAGTATAGATAGCTTCGTCTAGGCTAGACGCGTCGATAGAGACCAACTGGGCATGATTTGGTTGAGTCTGGAGCAAGATCTTAGGTTTAAAAGGTGGACGGCTCTCAGGTTAAGTCAGTTGGGAACGATGACCAGCCACCATCAGATCGCGTGTGTATCGAACGGATGGTGGAGATGGCGTCGGATAGAGCAGTGGAACGGAAAGTGTGACCCGCGTGGGACTTCGAATCGTCCAGGGATGACACGGCGCCGCGTCAGATAAGTAGGAAATTAGGGTATTTTTGAGTTATTTAAATACCAGAACCTTTAAAAAAGCATATCTTTGCATTGAAAAATTCTAAAAATAAACTAAAAATACCTACTTGCTCGGTCAATAGTGGGGATTAATGTGGAAAAAGAATTAAGTTATTTTTTTAAGTATTTTATTTTTAATTAATTTAATACTATTTTGAATAATTTAATTCTCCATTCATGCATACAATTCACCATGGCATGAGACCATAGGGCTTTTGTAGCCTATGATCTTGGGAACATTCCCTGAATTTTCCAAGGCCAGAGGCTCTCTCTGTGGCCAGTTATCAATTTTTTTAAGTTTATGTGTCTGTTTTGGTATTTTAATTCCAATAATTAGCATGTTGGTTAATAAAATCTAGAAAAATTATGGGAAGTATCTTTGGACCAGAGGACCCTAGTAAAATTATGTTTTGGTTTAACTCATTCAAATGAACCCTAATTTGGAAGAAACTCTAAAATTAATATTAAATTAATTTGAAACAACCACTCATTAAAATAGCACAAAATCAATTCTCCACTGATCTTTAAGGTCAAGAGAGTCTCATATAAAAATTTGAAATCAATTGAAAATCATTTGACCCACTAAATAAATTATTTAAATCACATGCCCACTTTAAAACTTTAAAAATTCATAAAACCTAAAGTACATTTCAAAAATTCACCAAATTCATTTTGAGGCCTCTCTGGGATTAGAGAAGTCTAGGAAAATTAAAATTGGAATTTTTTGTAAAATTTTCATTTTTAACCTATTTTTGAATATTTTAATAATTAAAAAATAATAAAAAACACAAAAGTAATAAAATTCACAAAAATGACATATTTGGTCTCCTAATCACTTATGAACCAACCAAATATTTTTCTTAAGTTCCTAAGAAAAGATATTGAATTTTAAAGGCTTAATGTAAATTTTAATATTAAAAATGGATTTTCCAACCCTTCCCACTAAAATAATTCTAAAAATTCAAAGAAAAATGAGAAAAATATATAATTTGTTTTTTTAAGTTCTTTGAGGTCAAAGAGATTTAAGAAAAATATGAAACTTAATTTTTAACTTTAATTTTATTTTATAATTAATTAATGCTCTAAAATTTGAAATAATTATAATAAATAAAGTATTATTCAAAAAATCACCAAAATTGGTCTAACTGGTCCCTTGTTAGTAGGAAAATTTCATAATTTTCTTAAGGACCGAAACTTTATCTTGGTCATGTTGTTGGATTTTCATTAAAAAATCCTTATTTTTCATTAAATAATTATATAAATTAAATTAAAAACAGAAAAAATCACATTTTCTCCTCTAATGTCTTAATTGACATGTGAGTGAAGTGACATAAAAATTTCAAGTTCTTTTGAGCTCAATTTAATGAGTTATGAAGTGAATATGCTTAAGAGGGCATAAAGGTAATTATGGGATTTTAACCCTAATTAATATTTTAGGCTTAATCAAAGTGAGCGATGAACATTTGATCCTAAATTTTCTCTTAGATGATTGAAACTTAGGGAGTTAAGCAGTAGAAACCCATTGATCACCTACAACATAAAAAATAAAATCTTAATTAATTAATTCAATTCAATTTTGGAAGAATGATTAAAATTTTGGATTATCAAATCTTGGGATATGACTTAAGAAGATATCAATTCTTTAATCTAAAGTCCCTTATTGGATTAATTCAATACTATTCAACACTTAATTAAATCTAAAAATGATGATTGAATTCAATGATTAAAAGAGAATAATCCTTAATTAAATTAAAAGTTTAAAACATTAAATTATTTAATAATTAAGTTAAAATAAACCTAAAACATTAACATTAATTTGAAATCACTTAAAACTTAACCTGAAGCAAATTTGAAATGTTAAAAAATCAATCTCAAACAATTTACAATTAAGATGTAAAAATCAAATCAGTTTAAGATATTTAAAACAAACTTGAACCATCAAAACTCAATGGAATTAAATAATTTAAACACCTCTTTAACTTGAATAATTTTACATTCAAAATCAATTTGAATTTTTATAACTAAACTAAACTGTCTTAAATCATCAATCCAAACTTAATGGTTAAATCTCTTAACAAACTGATTTGCCCCAGTAGGCTCTCACACTTATAACCCTTAGGAGGAGTATCAAATGAAATGCTACTTTACTCACTGGATAATTAAATGTCCAAGTTCACTGAGCAAGAAACAAAACTTAACCAAATTCTTGAATGATCAATTCACCTATACAATGAAATTCATTTGGACTCGAAATAATCCCAGAAGCATCGAAAAGATGTTTAGGATTTTTCCTGAGCACTTTCTCAATATGATGGGATGTTTTAGAAGAACAATTGAACTTAATTGTTCTTTGGTGAAGAAAATCATCCTTAACAAAACACAAGAACCTAGACGTCATAGGAATTGACTAGCAATAAGATTAGGATTTTGGTAGACAACCAGAACCTTCCCTTAGCTTTACCTAGGTATTTCTTGCAAATATTTAAATGCCCTGAAATGTGTTTTGAGTGCATCCTGGAATGACAAGAAGACCCGCCAGGTACGCTTTTATTTTATTGCAATTTATTTACATGTTTTGTACTTTCTTTCCTGCAAGCTTGCAAGTTAAACAACAACGTCACCCTGCAAGAAAACTGAAACTCTTAGGATAGCCGCAAAAATGAAACCAAAACTAAAATAAAAATCAAAATAAGATAAAACTCACCGCCTCAATATTCAAAATATAAGACAACTCAAAATTTAATCACAAACAAAACAACAAAACTACAATTACAACTAAAATTAAAATGTCTCGTTGGATGATCGGGAATCCCTCGGATGATGTAACCCACGTGTTGCTAACGAGATTTCCCACGGTCTAAATGAAAGTGTGGAACTCATTCAGTTGAGTTTAGCAAATTCATTTGGACTAAGTGAACCCAATGAAACTAGCGGTGTCGGGATGACGAAACCGTGGGATCTTAATCGGTTTTGCTTAATCAAATTTAAGATTTTTTTTAATTAAAACATTAAACCATCTCAATTTTTAACTTTTCTAAACTAAAATACTTCTCTCATCTCTTGATTGCCACCTTCTAAAACTAAACCTTCTGCAACAACAAGGAGCTTGAAGCATAGTGGGTAACACGACCATCTTCATCAGCAAAACTTATGTCTACTTCAGCAAAACCTTTCTTAGAATTAAATAACCAAGCCATAGGATTTCGAGGTAGTTTGCCTAGTGCAACATAAATCCTTAACTTTTCGTTAGGCATTTGCATAATCACATTATGCAAATTAAGTCCTAATTCTTCTTAGGACTCTGAGATAGTCGTTTGGTACGATATAAACCCTCACATCATTGAGGCTATTTTTATGATTATGTCATAAAAATATAAGTCCTGATTAACTAAAGTTGATAGGATTGAAACATTAAATAAACTCTCAAATTCAAGCCAAACAATAGGATAGTCGGGAAGTCACCAAAGTTTGCTTCGGGTCTGTGACATCCCCTACTTCTCTTCCTTTGGACTC
This sequence comes from Papilionanthe hookeriana x Papilionanthe teres, assembly GCA_022702705.1. NCBI lineage: Eukaryota > Viridiplantae > Streptophyta > Magnoliopsida > Asparagales > Orchidaceae > Papilionanthe > Papilionanthe hookeriana x Papilionanthe teres. The sequence goes on from CM040423.1 coordinate 75,299,791, forward strand.
TCAAAATAACTGTTCCAAACTTGATCTATTCCCTATTGAAATCTCAAAAATCCAATTCTTTAAAAACCCTGAACTTTGAAATTCTTGAGAGCAAAATCACTGATCATTATCGAGAGTTTTCTTAAGTGTCTTTGGACATTTAAGATGTAATTAACTATAGGGGATTGCGCTTATAGGGAACTTTAAGAACCCAAGTAATATAAACCCTACTTAATGCCTTTATATTAAGCAGGGGAACTTGTTGGCTTATAAAATTAGTTTGCATACCAAACGGATGTCACAAATCTTCTAGTTTATTTAATTGAGCCCTATTATCAAGTAGTGTGTCTATTCTTCGGGATAGATACACGGTTTGTGATGCGGTGCTCGTTTATATAAACTATTTGGGATGTGAGATCGGTTTGATTTCATATCTTAAAATTTTCAAACTTAAAACTGTTTTCAAAATCAAATGCTACTTTCTAATTATATATATTTAAATTAAATTTAATTCACCGACAATTTCTGCAGGCGACTCCCCTTTTTCAAAACTCACAACCTATAAATGTGTCGACAAGGAGTATGCTAATTATTATCCACTAATTACATACAAATGGGATGACTAGACCATAAATTCAAATATCTGAAAGAAGATTGCTTAGGGGGAGATAATACAGAAATATTAAGAAGTAGTGGAGAATGATTAGAACCCACTCTAGATAAATGTAAAACTTTAGAAATAGAAAACATATCCAACCAAGGCTGATTAATAAGGAATCTGTCTAATCTTTCCCAAATAAATCCTCTTTTCCAAGTAAATGGAGATCCTTCAAATCCTAGATCAAATAATTTAGCAGAGTGAATGTTATTAGAGAAACTCAACATACAATGAAGATTAGTATTTCGGCCCACCTTTTTTTTCACTAGATTGTGCAATACAATTAAAATCTCCTCTTACAATCCAGCTATCAGGCATATTATAACTTATACAATGCAATTGAGACCAAAGCTCAATTCTGTCATCATTTGAACAACCAGCATGAACAAATGCAGCAAAGCCCTTAAACTGATCAAACTCAATTTTAAAATGAAGAAATTGAAAATGATCTTGCATAATAATAACCTTCAACTCTTTTCTGTAAAACAATATTTTACTTAAGCAATTTGTCTTGAAACAAAAACTAGAAAATTTCTTGATGAACTTACTATAATTAGATTTCACCATAGGTTCTAAAAGAACAATAACCCAGAACTTATGAACCTCGTTTAAGTTCAATAATCTATTAAGGGAGCCAGGGTTGGCCACTCCCCTAATATTCTAGCATAAATATTCAATCATGATTAGCATGCCTCCCTCCTCTAGTAAGTCTAGAGAAGGAAAATGCTGATTGATTTTGTGATGAGCCTTTTTTAACAATGATATTGATTTCAGATAAAATTCTCAATTCCACTGACGTTTTCTTTTTAGCCTTCTGGACAATCCAATCTTCTTGTAACCCATTTCTAATTTCAACTAAAGCTGCTTCATTTGATATATTATCATCTTGTGGAGGATGTTGAATGTCTGGATATTGCATAATGGCAGGCAGAATTTCCATAGATTGATATTGTGTGTTAGCAAAAATCCCCTCATTTACTTGTTCAACAATAGGAAGATTAATATCATTTGCAAGTTCAATAGTTAGAAGATTATTAACACAAGATCCATAATGTAATATGTCAACTTCAGCTTCAGATTGTCTCAGAAATTTATCAGAACCATCTTCATCATGACATTTTGTTTCAGAATGAAATAAGTTAACCTCAGCTTCATCATGACATATAGTAGGAGGATCAATATTAATTACTAATGGAGAAGGACGAGTAGTAAGCGGAGGATCATGACTTGCAGGAGGAGGATTCTCATTACAATTATCAGTAGGAATATAACCACTTTTAGCAGCTCTTGCAGAAACATTATTCACAGGATTAGCTGGTTTGAGATTAAGATGAAGTCGAAAATAGAGATCCATAGAATGCCCAAACATTTTACAATGATGACAATAGAAAGGCCTTTGCTCCATCACAATAGGCTAAACCAAGCCATATCTCCTCTACATCAGGAAGAGTAATATCTCTTTCTACTAAAATTCTGGCAAGTGAGGGTCTAGTCAGCTGAAATGTAGATAAATCTAGTTGTCAGCGGCCTTCCTAATGCAGTCCCAATTGCATAAATAACTTGATGATTAAGGAACTGAAGTTTCAGATATGGTAATTTATACCAAATAGAAATTATAGGAGCTTCCTGATTAGGATCAAAATCAGGTAACCACTTTAAGATCTTCATATATTTCCCTTCAATAAGAATAACCTTATTAGAAAATAAGTTAGCATAATCCTCTTCCTTAGATAATTGAATCATGATATGACATCCATCAGATAATCCTACCTTCCAAACTCCAGCAAGTTTAAGATCTTCAAAGCTCTTCCTTATATTTTCCATCTTGGGAAGTCCAAATTGAAACTTCCCAATTAATGTAAATTTATGTGCATCAGCTAGGGAAGAAAGTTCAGAATTAGAGAATATCAAAGCCGGTTTCCCTCCTTTCTTAACCACCTTTTTTATAAATTGACAATAACATTTCCCAGCAGCAGATCCATGATAAAATTGTGGAAAAACAAGTTTATCCACTTGGCAAGCACCATGACTAACCACATCAACAAATGATGATTTACCAAAATTGGGATCAGGAATGAAGAAATAATTGGATTCAGCCATAAAATTTGAATTGGCAGCAGTTTTTAGAGAAAAACTTCACCAAAGCAATCAAACCTAAAGTAACAGAATTGCTTGCAAGAATTTGAAAATAAGAATCCCCGGGAAGATATGTAAATACATAAAAAATGATAGATATGTATTTAATTATTCTTACAAATTTTACATAAAATAATAAATTTTTTAAATGTAGTCATAACATCCATTACTCTTTCAGGAAGCAATCCATACGCAACATTTAAAGTATATTTAAATTCATTTAATTACACAAAGTTCTGTAGCGACGCGAGCTGAGTTTACAGATACATAACAAATCAATAATCTAAGGTCCTAAAATAAAGTTTCTTGAAATTAAGATTTTTTTTTTTTAATTAAGGTATGTCTAAACTTATGTAAACAGAATAGATAATCTTTGCGATAGCATTAATTAATAATTACACTTCAGCATAGATCCCATACACAACAACAAGATAAAAGAAATTCAAAATTTTGCATACTTTAAATCTCCATAATGATCACGAATCCATGCTGTAATATTCTTTATTAATAATTTTACTTTGGGTCACACTTACATAGAAATTAAATGATAATTTCATGCATGGATTAAACATTCTTCTCACGCCGTCTAGTCAAAACATTTCAAATACAATTAATATCATCATTTCTAGAAGATTACACTTTATGTATGGTTCAGGAAACAAACCATACACAACAAGTAAAGTGTAATTACTTTTATTTAAGTGAACAAAATTCTAAAGAGAACCAAACTAGATGTTCAAAATATTACGAATCAACAATTTGAGGCCATAAATAAGACTTTCAGTTTAATAATCGGACCCCACCCAACATATTATACGATTTATTCTTACATTAATTTTTTTTTTTTTTTCAAGTAAAAGCCAGCTAAATCTACTTAATGTTCATATATAAGCAAAAGTATACCATGAATTTGGAATATCGTTTTAGAAAATTGTACATATGCAACAACAAATCCGGATAAATTTAGTTCTAAGAGGAGAATTGTTTGAATAAACTTGACTTAAAATTTCATAAATATAGAAAATCAATAATCATAGAGTCTTAAATCATTTTTATGCTTCAGTCATATTAAATGAAATAATTATTCACAAACTAAAATTTTTTGTCTAAGATGTCTTACCATAAATATCATGGACATCACCAAACCATATTGTTTAAGGCCTCGTATAAGGATTTCATTTATCAAACCAAACACACCATGTTAAATCCATAAATAAAATTATTCTTAAATAAAGTACAAGTAAAACTTCATAAACATGCATTGGTACAGTATTAATTAAGAATTTCACTTAAGAAAACTGATCATACACAGCAATAAAATAGCATAAATTTAGAATTAGCTCGAAATATTTTGGAGAAACCTAAATTAAATTTTCATAATTATCATCAATCAAAGGTCATACTGTCTTAAACAAGTCTTTTAATTAACTAATCACACCATACACAGCTAATAAAATGAGAAAATTAAGCGTAAATTCAATATTTTTTACAGGATTTCTGACTTAAGACTTCATGTACGTAAAACTTTTATTAAATATACAAAATTTATCAACATAAAAAGTTACAATAGGTATATTGTTTTGAACCTTAAAGTCTTAACTATGTATTGCCTTTGAAGATGATGATAATGACCTCATTGGGCAATTCTGGCTTGATGAAGTAAACTGATCTCAAATATCTTTAGGTTTTGCACCCCTACCAAGTCAAGAAAGTTGTTGTTTGGAAGAAGCAAGGACAGAGAACCTTAACTTAGAAAACTTCCACTATAAGATGCAGAGAAAAATTACTCAAAACCTTAGCTCGAACAAGGACGCGTTAAGCAGAGTAGACGTTGTGGCAGAAATTTTCCTTCTTCTGCCCAACCCCTAGCTTGACAAAGGTGGTTCTGCTAAATCATGTGCGGTAAATATTAAAATATTAAGTGTAATAATTTCTCGGGTTGGATTCAGGTTGTACTTTTGATTTTTTTTTTTTTTTTTTTCTTCTAATGTTTAGAAGGTAAGTGGGGTCCGGCCACATGTCACACAGCTTTAGAGTCTATACATAATTTAATGATCTAATGCCGGAAGTAATATTTTTAGTTAAAGCTATATTAAAACCTATACAGTTGGCACCCGAAAGGTTAGAAAATCCTAAATATATTATATTCCCTCAATTGTAGCTGAAACGTGAACCAGAAAGGTTAAATTTAATACATATTTCATTTGGGAATGTACGAAATATAAACCCATTTTTAATGCATATTGAAAAATTATATTTGTTATTGCTAATAACCATTTTAATAGTGTAGAGTAATTTAAAACCTGAAACGTGAATAGAAAATCGAATTTGTCCAGAAACATATTTGATTGATTGATTGATTAATTATAGACTTACCCGAATTAAATAATGTTTGAATGGGTAGGATGTCATTTGGGTTGAATAAAATGAATGACTAGGATTTCATTTGGAAAGAAATAATTTATTAATAATAGTATTTTATATATATATATATATATATATATATATATATATATATACACATCAGGAATGCGTTTACATGAATCCCAACGAGATCTAGTGGCTCTTAAGAAAAAAGGTACAATAAATGAGGACCCACCAACCGAAGACCAAAGGACACACTTTAGTTGACCAAATGTAACGCTCTGAACTAAGGGTGGAGGCTGGCCGAATGTAGATAACCTAAACCAAAGACTAAGGCTAATCGAGCCTAGCAAAGGCAGCGACCCAACTACCTTCACAATTTAACTTAGGAAAATAATTAAATTTCACAAGCCTTCTCACCCTGATCAAGGGCCAAGAATTAGCAAAAACATAGCCCACAAACATCCCCTAAGGATTCTTCATAACAAATGTGCTACGTGTTCTCGCATTGGAAGCATAGTGCAAAAATAAGTAAATAATGACGGCTATTTTTTCTATTTATAATAAAATATTATATTAAAACTTCAGCACGTTTCAAAAATATTAATTTTATTGGGAACTACATTATAAATTAATGATTACAATATGTTTCAAGTTTAAGTCAATTTATTAATTATAACAGTAGCTATTAATTCCTCCAAAAATTTGTTAAATTTTGGCAGATAAAGTCAGGGCTGTTTAATAATTGTTGATAAATGATTAAAAAATATTTTACAGGCGTGTGGCAGCCACACTCTTGCCCATCCATCCTAGCGTCACCATCAAACTTAAGCCAGACTCTTTGGCCATCCATCCACATCCATCCCAAACTGTTGGTTAACTAATAGATAATATTAAGGTATCTATTAAACATGTGAAAATTGAATCCAATATTGAACAAGATTGAACCAGAGTTGAATCAGAGGGTTGGACCATATGACCTAATAAATTATAAATATATTTAATAATGATAATATATAAGGTTTACTTCCTACACTATTCACATGTATTTAAATAACCAACACCTAAAATTCAATTTTAACATGTCATTTTAATATGTTTTTCACTTTTTAAAAATTAAAATAGTGATATATTTTATGTTATATGGATAATTTTGATAGTATAAATGTAAAATAAAAAGAGTTTAGGTGTTAGATGTGTAAATAAATAAAATTAAGTGGCATGTATGTAAATTAAATTCTTTATAATAATATTTTTTTGTTATGATATGAGGAATTGGGTGGTATAAACGTAAAAAAAAGAGTTTAGGTGTTAGGTATGTACAATACATAACATTGGGTGGTATGTATGTAAATGCTCGTGAACCGAATGGTATCTTAGAACCCGGTTTGCCGGCTTAACCTAGTTTTAGGCAGTTTTTTGCTGGAGGGGTTTTTTATTCCAAGCAGAGCCGGACCAATTGTTAGCTCACCATCGAACCGGCCGCTTTGATTTTCTAAACCATGTGTGTGTGTGTGTGTGTGTATATATATATATATATATATTGAATCACATAGGAAGAAAATATACGTTTGAACATGGGTGAATCTTTTCTCTTTGGGTCTCCTAACTTACATTTATTATTCATATATTTATAAAAATTTATAATCATTTGTAAGATGACCGGTACACTCTTAATAGTTTTGTTTTCAGCTGGCTATCTTTGATCAGTCTCAGGTGACTCGTCTCTTAGCATTTTCTTGTAAAATATTTGCATTTACTACCCTCTGAGTGGTTACTGCTACCACCTGATCGATCAATTGTTGAGCAGATCAGTTTTTAGCTGGCCGTTCTGGTGTCTCTTGTATTAATCTCACCAGTCAGTCCTTCTTGCCCTAGGAATTTGTTCTGTTTAAATAGAATTGAGCTGTTGTCACGCGCCCAACTTTGGGGAAAAAATTTGCGTGCGTAAAACGTACGCAGTGCTGCGTACATCATCCAATGGGAGATGGTCACGTACGTATAACCTCCATGTAACCTATCTGTAACTTACAAATATAAAGAGGTTACAGGAAAGTTACATGGAGGTTACAGGAAGGTTACAGGGGATAAAACACGAAAATACCCATAATACCTTCTGAATAACCTCTATGTAACATTCTGGACGTGCGTAGCGTTACGTACGCCTTACGTACGCAAATTTTTTCGCAACTTGGGACCGTTTGATTCAACCAAATGTCTTTATACATATAGATATATGTATAATATATTATTTGATAATTTAATCAAATTTTGCATAAAAACTATTAGCTTTATTTTGATACCATTTCTATTTCTAAAAAATTCAATCTTAAAAGTAATTTGATAGTTTTTAAACCCATCAAATATAAATTATATCAGAATATTATAATGTAATAATTGTTTTTAAAAAACACATAATGGTTGCTTAATACAGAATCATTTTTCTTGCCCAAAGCTTCCTCTTTTTTTTTTCAGATTTATAATGGAATATAAATCTTGGGCTTCAATCAATTATAAATCAAAATTATACCGTGAAAATATGATAAAAAAATTTAAAAAACTGAAAAAAAAAAAATCATACAAAAGCACAACAAAAACAATCACAGAAAAACCCAAGAATGGGAAAAAACTACACCACCAAGCAATTTCACTATGAGTGAAAGAAAAGTATAGAAATTTCAACACTTAAATCTTTTCTCTATAATCACTAGAACTTATAGAACTTCACTCCAAGTACTCTCTTGATCTTACAAGAGAACACCCTTCAAAATTTACCTATGGAACTTCACCGCTCCTGCAGAAAAGCCCTGTAAGAGTTCACCTTGTATACTAGAGATATTCTCAATTTGAATCATGGAATTTAATTTGAACTGTGGAGATAATAGCAGTTGGCGTGCCCACACTACATCTGGGTGTGGGGGTGTCGTTTCATTTGGACATGGGCGTAAGGGCTCCCTGAAAAATGGCAAGAGGTGTTGCTCGCTCGAGAACCGAGCACAGGTACGCTGCTTTGGCCGAGCAGCTAGGCACCCCTACCACAACTAGCTGCTTCTTATTCTTCCAATCAGGCTCCATGATTCACAATCCCTTCTCACTTAGAGACTGATAACACCCAACACTTGTCCCCCAGATCTGTACCTACACCTATACCATTTTCTTAGTTATGTACTGTAGTGTGGCTCATCCTCTATATCAATCTATCTAAACTCCAACCAAAGCCAACCATAGCTCCTGTTTCTCAGTAGTTACAACCTTTGTCAACATATATATAAGTTTTTGAGTTGTGTGTATCTTCTCCAAGAACAATTGTCAATCTTGTAGTTGTGAGTGTGTAAAGTGATACCTTTGAATGTGTTTTATCATAGCTTGAAAATATAGTGTTCTTGGTAAGAGAATTGTGCTCTTACTATTACTATGAAGTTTTTTAATCGCTTATTTCTTGCCTGATTCTGCCATAAATCCAAAAAACTTAATCATCTTCTTACTAACCTCGGTGTTGGTAATTTATGTGGTCTCTGTGATTGAAAGTGCAACAATCTGCTGCTGCCTAAAAATTCAACTCACAGTTATGTCCCCCAAAGTGAAAATTTGTGTGCTATGAAAATTGGAGACTTCAAGTTTAAAGAAGCCAAAAGCAATCAGTAGATGGTCGATGAACAAACCATCCAAGACTCCTCTCTCTCTAATCGTGTATGCCTTTAAGGACCAATAAAAACATAATATTTATGTGTTATGCATTTAAAAAGGAGCATATGCGTGCTTAACACACAATTCTTACATATTTGCAGCTCTAAAACCTAACCTTACATATTGACATACAAAGGGATAATCACTTAAATAGTTCATGAATTATTGATATTTAAAAAATCTAGCACTAATGTGCTATTTTTTGAATTACCAAACTCATGTATTAATGTATGTGTGTCAAGATCAAACCAATGGGAATTTTATAAAAAAAAAATTATATTAGTTAGTGTTTTATGATGAATTTTTTATTCATGTGAGAATTATAAGGTGACGTTCGGCTGCAACATTAATTAACATTAAATAGAATTTAGCAAATTTAATAAATTTGAATTTATCAAATCTAGCATTGAATTTGTTACATGGCGAGCGACGACAGAGTAAATCCACCTAATAATGGGATTTAATAAAACTGGATTTATGCCCCGAAATAGTTGGAATGCGAGAAAAAAATGAAGAAATTCAAGAAAATATGATTTGACGGAGCATTGGTTTGCATGGACTTAAGTTAAATCTATATCTGAATACTGTTTATAGTATTCTACACCATCTAAAAATGAATAAAAGAGTGTATGTGTTACATTTTTAAGAAGCAATGTTTTGTGTGTTATACATGTAAATGGCCTCAAAAATAATTTTTGTGTTAGGCATTCAAATTTTGCATTTAAAATTAGGTCTTAGAAGTGAGAAAACCTAATAGATGCACCCTAAGCATGTAACAATTAAATACATCATGTAAAACATAGAAAACAAACTAAAAAAATTTATTTTTGCCCAAACACAAGAACTCAAAATGCAAAAAAAAAGAAAAAACTAACACTTCAAATTAAATGAAAATTTAAAAGAATATTGGATTCGATATTACCTTTGATTTGATTATATGAAATCAACAAAATGTGCATTATACGTGAAATGTGATTGAAGGGTTGTGGAGCATATCCAGGGACAGAGCACATGCGAGGGAGAATGAAATAAGGAAGTTAAGTATGGTTCATGTATAAACTATGTTTTTTGGAAGCTTTCCGATAGGCTTATACTATCAGTTTTAAATAGCTTAATAACCAATGACCAAAACCATAGGTTATAATTATCAAATAACCATCGGCTAATATCACATAAGAACCAACACTTCAGTGTCAGAATGCTTGTAATTCCTTTCAGGGCTTCTTTGCGTTAGAGAATTGCACCATAAATACCTTCTTAAACTTAACAAAGAAGGTGATAATTCTTTTTGGGAGGCCATTAAACCATCTGAGGTTCAAACTCCTCAGAGTGGTATAGAGTATCTGACACGCCTAAAAAATGCTTGATTTTTTATATATTTTTTATGCTTAATATTAATGATATTACATTTTAAAGAAAGATATTTTGCATGTTTTTAGTTTTAGGAACAAGAAATGGACTTTTGGAGAAAAAGAAGCAAAAACAGTGCAATTTGGAACAAAAATTAGCAAGAAAGAAAATTCTGACCTGACACATTTCGATAAATCTTTGTATGCTTAATTTACTTTACACTTCTTGCATATTTTTGAATGAAATTACACTTTAAAAAAGTTTATTTTTATGCTTATCTTGTAGGTGAAGATGTTAGGAATGCAACGCAATTGAAACAGGGCGAAATGGAGCTAAAACGGAGCCAATCGTAGCAAAACGGTGGAGCTACGCAGCGAAAATTTTGGGTGCTGACAGTGCCCAAAAATGGCGTCAGGGACGGTTATTAGTCATATACATTGAATCTAGATGTTTTTTGAAAGGTTTCTTGAGGCAACTCTTGGGAAATTCATCCTTACACTATAATAAAGTGATTTTATGTCAAAAAAGTGTGTGTGAGTGGGAAAACGTGGAGAATATTTAGTGATCTTAGAAAAGGAGTATAAATGTAGATTTTTACCTTTATGGAGAGATTGGTGGGGGTATTTTGAGAGAATCTGTAAGGGAATGTTCTAGCATTGCATGGATCAGCGGGAGAATTTATGGGAGAGATCTTCATCTTTCTTTTAAGGGGAAAAAATTAAGTATTGTGTTATTCATTATCTTATGATTTTGTAAACACTTATCTAATGGATTTGCTTTGATGAAATAAAGTTTTCTATTATGTTTTCTTCGTGTTTTATGATGTGTCTTTCTTACTCTTCTTCTTATTTGGAAACAGTGGCATGAGAAGATTATGCTATTATTTTCATTTTACTTTTTTTTTTGTAATGAGTATGATTCATGTTTAAGATTTTCGGATGCATGTTAGAAGAGGTTTTAATTATAAATATGATGGTTTTTCCTTGAACTTGATTTACATTACAATATGAAACCATTGTGTTAAAATTCATTGTAATTGCATTATGACCCGAGTGGGTGGTGTAATTCTCAACAAAGTGGAACCACATTCAAATTTCATGGATGAATGAGTAGTCCATAGGGGTTGAGTGTAGATAAATAAGAAAATATACTTTGATGAGTGTAGAATTGGAAATTTTAGGGTGACTGACTAAAATCCTCAATTTGGTTCAAGTGTGTGGAAATTAAAGCAAGATGTTAGCCCTCAAGCGAGGGGAAGTGGGAACTCTGGAGTGAGAGTTAGTATCTTCTCAGCCTAACCATGAATTTAGTGACCAAACTCTTGATTAGCCAATGTTCTTTATGCACTCAGAAGAGGGTAAAGAATATGATTTCTCCTATTTAACACACACACACACAATATTTAATGTATCTCATTCCTAAACTTTATCTAATTCACTACATAAGAATAATAGTTTTTAACATCTCAAAATTCACCAAACCAATTCATCTAGAAAGGGTTATCTTTATAATTAATATTTTTATTTATGAGTATTTATTAGTTATGTTAATCTTAAGACTTACCTTTAAAAGTACTTATTAGAAAAACTACTTAAATAGATCTTCCAAACTAAGAGCTGATAGTAGTAGACTAGAATTTGACTAAGAACCTCTTACCTCGCTTCCCTGTTGGATCGATAAATGGGACTTCACTAGAGTTCTGTATTACTTGAACAATATGTATACTTGCGTAGAACCTCTAGTGTGTGCTCGTACATACGAACATAAAACACGCAGAAAAACAGCACACGCTGGAGGCGCATCAAGTCTTTTATAATATTACACTTTAAAGAAAGGTATTTTGCATGTCTTTAGTTTTAGGTACAAGAAATGGACTTTTGGAGAAAAAGAAGCAAATACGGTGCAATTTGGAGCAAAACGAGCAGGAAAGAAAATTCTGACATGACACACTTCGATATGTCTTTCTATTCTTAATCTACTTTACACTTCTTGCATATTTTTGAATGAAATTATACTTTAAAGAAAAGTTATTTTTATGCTTATCTTGTAGGTAAAGATGTTAGGAATGCAACGCAACTGAAACGGGGTGAAATAGAGCTAAAATGGAGTCAAACGGAGCAAAACAGTAGAGCTGCGCAGAGTGGCGCTGACAGCGCCTGATAGGGCGCCGATAGCGCCAGAATCCCGAGAGCGATAATTTTAAGTAACGACAATGACCATAAATGGCGCCGACAGCGCCAAGGACGGTATTGGCTATATACGTTGAATATAGATATTTTTTGGAAGGTTTCTTGTGGAAACTCTTGGGAAATTCATCCCTACATTATAATAGAGTAATTTTAAGTCAGAAAAAGTGTGTGTGTGAGTGGGAAAACATGGAAAATGTTTAGAAATCTTATAATAGGAGTGGAAATGTAGATTTCTACCTTTTGGATAGATTGGTGAGGGAATTTTGAGATAATTTGTAAGGGAATGTTATAGCATTGCATGGATTAGCGGGAGAATTTGTGGGAGAGATCTTCATCTTTATTTCAAGGAAAAAAGCTAAGTATTGTGTTCTTCATTATCTTATGATTTTGTAAACACTTATCTAGTGGATTTGCTTTGATGAAATGAAGTTTTCCGTTGTGTTTTCTTCGTGCATTGTGATGTGTCTTTCTTGCTCTTTCTTCTTGTTTGGATACAGTGGCACGAGAAGATTATGCCATTGTTTTCATTTTACTTTCTTTTTTAATGAGTAGGATTCATGTTTAGGATTCTGTGATACATGTTAGAAAATGTTTTAATTATAAATGTGATGGTTTTTACTTGAACTTCATTTACATTACAATATGGGCCCATTATAGTGTTAAAATTCATTGTAATTGTATTAAGACCCGAGAGGGCGGTGTAATTCTCAACAAAGTGGAACTGCATTCAAATTCTATGGATGAGTAAGTAGTCCATTGGAGTTGAGTGCAAATAAATAGAGAAATATACTTTGATGGGCATAGAATTGGAGATTTTAGGGTGACAGACTAAAATCTTCAATTTGGTCCAAGTGTTTAGAAACTAAAGCGAGATGGTAGCCCTCAGACGAGGGGAAGTGGAAGCTCTGGACTGAGAGTCAATATGCTCCCAACCTAACCACAGATTTAGGGACCAAACTATGGATTAGCCAATGTTTTTTATGCACTCGAAAGAGGGTAAAGAATATGATTGCTCTTATTTTGTACATACAATATTTAATGTATCTCATTCCTAAACATTATCCAATTCACTACATAAGAATAGTGGTTTTTAACATCTCAAAATTCACCAAACCAATTCATCTAGAAAGGGTTATCTTTATAATTAATATTTTCATTTAGGAGTAGTTATCAGATATTTTAATCTTAAGACTTACCTTTAGGAGTACATGTTAGAAAAATCACTCAAATCGATCTTCCAAACTAAAGGCTGATACTAGTAGACTAGAATTTGACTAAGGATCTCTTACCTAGCTTCCCTGTGGGATCGATAAACGGGACTCCACTAGAGCCTTGTATTACTTGAATGATACATATACTTGCGTAGAACCTCTAGTGTGTGCTCGTACTTACGAACATAAAACAAGCAGAAAAACAGCACACGCAGAGGCGCATCAGTATCAGATACTTCAAGGCTTCAGAGACATTGAACGGGTAGATAACTAAATCGGGGTTTTCGGATGCGTTACCTCTAATGTAAATATTCAAAGGATAGTTTCAATTCAGTCTTACAATAAGATCAATTTAATAATGAGGCAGTCACTCATATATGCAAGTATACGTATCGTTCAAGTAATACAGAGCTCGAGTGGAGTCCTAGTTATCAATCCCACGAGGAAGGTATGAACTTATCAAAATATAGCAAAGACTTGAAATTTAATACTCAATTCACAATGCAAGTTCAAGTACTATTTAAGTTGCTAGTGCAAATATAACTAATGCTAATTAACTACAATTACTTTCTAAATTTTTAAACACGGTTAACTAACACACTCTAAGTTTTGTATTGATAGGTTCTAATATGGAAAAGTATCTTTCCTCTTGCAAGTGATTCTGTGATTAGTGATTGATAAAGATTGATAATAAATTTGTATTGTGTCAAATAGGAGAAATTATATTCTTTACCCTTATCATAGTAACCCCTCTTCCAAGTATGAAAAGAACATTGGCAAATCCTAGGCTTACTCACTTAATACAAGGTTAGGCTGGGAGGATACTGACTCTCACTTCAGAGCTCCCACTTCCCTTCACCTAAAGGCTAACCCTAACTTTAGTTACCAAACTTTAGGACCAAATTATGGATTTCAACCTATCACTCTAAAATCTCCAATTCAACACCCATCAAACCACATTTCCCTATTTGTTTGTACTCAATTCCCATGAACTACACAACTCATTCATGGACATTGAATGAATTTTCCACTATTTTTGTAGAACACTTAGTTTTCAGATTGAATGTTTCATTATAAGTTTTAATAATTCAATTGACCAGATTAGAAAGTAAATGAAGTTCAAAGTGAAATACCATCACAATTTCTTAATATTTTATGGTACATCAAATCAACATCAACACTTCACCACATCACATTGTAAGAAGAAAGACAAATAAATCTACTAATAATTCTTGAGAAAGATACAACAAAACATGGATTTTATATATAAAAGCAAAGTCATACAAACAACAAAAGTAAATACAACTTATCTTAATTTCTTCCCCAATCAAATCCCTTGAAGTTCCTTTGAATTCTTTTCTCTCTTCTCTATAACACTCAATTCTATCTTTAGAATAATAAGGAAGAAGCAATCTCACTTTCCTCCTCCTACACTCCTTAGAGAAGAATCCTCACAAAACAACACTTATCACGCACTTTCTACAAACCCTAACACACTCTCTTTATTTCTCTCACTCTCTCTTCTTTTCTTTTCTCTTCTCCACTTCTCTAAAGGGCATCCATAACTGTCTATAAACGTTTAGAAATGAATTCCCCAAGAGTTTCCTGAAGCATCCCTTCAAAAAGTGTCCAAATACATTGAATTTTGACCTCCACCGACATTGGGCGCCAGCGACGCCATAAGACTGTTTTCTCCATTTTGCCTCTTTTTGCTCCAAATTCATTCCTTTTCATTTCCTTTTGCTCTAATCACCTAAAATCTTCAAACATGCAGCAATACATGAAGAATACATTTCTTTAAAGTGCAATATCATCAAAAATAAGTATAAATTATATAGTAAAAACGTAACATATTTTTTGTGCATCAATAACCAACTCAATGAAGGCGATGTGGTTGACTGAATCACTCCGAACCTTGTAAGATTCCAAGAGATGGAATTTGTAATTTCTCCAAGGGCTCGGTGTTAGTGTTATGCTGAAAGAATTCATTCTTCGGTTTACGATAGACTTTCATTTGCCTTAATCGTGGTTTGAACCTTGGTGTAGACTACCACTATCCTGGTATTGGGATTTCACAATTCTATCGGCCCTCTAAGTCGTTCAGTGGTATTGATTTTCAGTTCTCCTCAAGGGATCAATTATTATGCACCTTATGCTCTCTTTTCAATTATTGTGTACGTCAATTCTGCATTTGTCTCGTCATTTGGTCTCAGAGTTCCTTAATTTTTTGTTGCACAAATTCTCTTACAGACTCCATGTTGGTTTTCTCTAAGTGAGTTCCATCTTTGTCGCACACTCCTCTTATTGTTGACGACAAAATTTCACATTCACCACACCGTTTAGGATAAAAGGATGTTGAATCCAAAAGTATCATGTGGACCACATCCAAAGTATAGAGCATTGGACATATGAGAGGAGCCGAGAGAGAGAAATAGATGAAGCAAAGTGTATAATAACATAAGTTATGGGAGGATACATTCAGTAGTTCTTTCTTGAGGAAATACCTCATATTTATATATCACAGACGTATCTAGTAAAGCTACATGTTTGTCCATGTTTTAATAGGGACGTTACAAGTTATTCTTACTCCGTTTAATAATTGTGACCTACTCGTGGTATCTATAACTAACGTTGACACTATTTCACATTCATAAATGCTTAAAAAGAAGGGCATTTAATGACCCGCTGATGTTTTCATTTGGTCATCTAATAATAGTTCGATCGGCTGAAAAATTTTCGGTTGAGTAGAAGGTCTTCAATCAATGTCATCGAGAGAATCCTCAGTAAAAATCATATTGTTGTTATAGTGAACTTGGGTCATTATGCAGAGGGTATATCACCGTAATCTAACGGACAACTCTCTTTTGGACAAGGGGTTTTTTAAAGAATTGAGAAAAAATTCAAAGGGATGTCCTTTGACCATCTTTGTAAAGAATCTCCATAATTAGTTGAGGGTTTATAAATGATTGCCTCCCAATTTACGTGTCACATATTCTTTCATTCGGCCAAGAGGAAGCTTGGCCGGCGCATGTTTTCAACTGAAAAAAATAACGCTCGACACATCCATATTGTCACTCTCAATGCAACCATCCGCCGAATTTCTCGAGATGCGGTCACATTTTTGTATAACCACAGTTTTGATATACAGTTATATAATTCTTATAAATAAAAAAGAATTATGCCGACTGAACTAAAAAAGTACAAATGGCGCCTCCCCTTACCACCATATTTACTATAAAGTATACATTACAGAACGGCCAACAAATGCCAGGCTAGAAATTGGATTTATTTATTATTTTTAAATAAAATGTTCTTGAATAGAAAAACTCTCGTGTTAGTTAATTATAAAAAATATCTGCAATCAATCATCCAAATGTGGTGGAAGGCCACCAGAGCACGAGGGCACGAGCCCTCCACGCGCTCCTTCAGCCGATCGATATCCATCGACCACGTGTCATTCATCAAAACCGTCTGTTTCACCTAGGAAACATGCTCCTCCGGCCTTCTGCCTCTATATCAACTTCTCTGCCAGTCAGTCATCTCACCGAGGTAATAATCTTCTTCTTCTCTCCTGTTTTCTGTTTCCACCTCCGGTGAAGATGCTTCTCCAGTCGTCCCCCGCTCTTCCCCTTTTCTCTTCTTCATCAAACGCGTCTTTGCCGGCCGCTTTTCTTCGCCAGCGGGCGCCGATGGCGGGCGTTTTGAGGATTCCCATCGTGGAGAAATCGGCAGCGAGAATCGTTGCTGCTACTGGACGTGAGAGCGACAGCGCTTTGGCCGGATTTTTGTTTGAGCCCTTTAAGGAAGTCCAGCAAGAGCTCGCGCTGGTGTCCTCTTCGCCTACTAAGTCGCTCGCCCGTCAGAAGTACGTTGACGAATGCGAAGCTGCGATCAACGAGCAGATCAAGTGAGACCTTTCTCTCTTTCATTAAATATGGAATTTTTTGATTTTTTATGCCTTTTTTCTGCTGTGTTAAGTTCTATTTAAAATCGATTCTATAACTTTAGTTATTGTTATGGATCATGGAAGATGTTTCTCTTCATTGTTTTTGAAGAAATTGTTAAAATCAACTTAATATAGACTTTTCTTAGTAAAATAATATTTTTTGAGAAAAGAAAATTACAAGTATTGTATAAATTTTGTCTAAATTTTCTGTTAATTTCCTAAGTTTCAGTGTAGAATAGTGATTTGAAATTAGAGTTTTAACTGATATTTAAGTTGTTTAAGATGAGTATATATTTTATTTAATTTTTCTAATCATTTTAGAATTTAGTAAATTTTATAACTAGCGTCTGATCATTTATTTATGCAATGAGATGATGATTTTATTCCCTTGTTAAGAAAAAAAATATTTAAGTTTACTAATATTTTATAATTTATAAAGTGACCCATCTTAACTTTTTTATATGAAATCTTGCTTTTTTTTATATTTAGTAGTTCAGAATTTAGGCAATATGTTAAAATATCTTAAATGACTTTTATATACATACTACAAAATTATCATTTATTTTAATTATTTACAAAAAAATATAAATTCAAAATTATTTATATAAGTGATTATTCTTTTTGCTCATACGTACGAGTGAGAAAATAAAAAAGTAAATTCATAAATAATAATATTATGACTTAATATATTGCTCATAATAAATTTAAATTGATGTGTGTCAAAAGATCTGTGACGGTAGAGTGATTATTTAACATCTTGGTGTTGTAAGAGACTCCAACACACACTCGGACATTTAAATAGTAAGCAGAAGGCGACAACTTAATTTTTATGTGGAAACGCCTAGAAATGGGAAAAAAAAACTAGAGGGTCCTGCATAGTGGAAATAATCCACTATGAATAATGAGTACATATATCCACTCTTCTTCTAAATTAGAGAAAATGATATTACAAAGATTATTATTATCAATATACAACAGTGGTTTATCGATAATAGTTGTATTTTAGCTGTAATGAGTGTAGTTCTCATTGATAGTTGGTTACAAGGGTCTTAGTCAACTGTTATGAAGGCAATAGTCCGCCATGAATGTTGCAATCAGTATTCATGGCATCATCTTGTCATATAAATAATAGTTGTAAGTCATGGTAATAGTTAGTTGTGTGGGTCACAGATGGTTGTCATGGGAGCATGATTAGCCACAGAGGACATATTAGAAAGCTGCAAGAGCTGCGTGGCACGTAGGCCGTAATTGTTCACGTAGACTATAATTGCAAGTTGTGATAACATCGGTAGACTTTAGAGATCAAGTATTGGGGGTTGTGTGAGTTGTGGGCCTCATAGATTGTAGTTGGCCATATAAGTCGTAACAAAGAGATGCGATGACATTCGAAAGCTGCAGAGGTAGGGGTCGAAAGTTGCACGAGTGGTAAGCTATGTATGTCGTAGTTTATCATGTAGGTTATAGTGGTTAGTTGTTGTCGGCGTTGTTTTGTGCGTGAAGTGCCCGTAAGAAGCTGTCGGTCGCCGGAATCGAAATCCCGTCGCTCGCTTCGGAAGGATCCTTCAAGAAAAGGAAGAGAATCAAACTGACCCCATATTTTTCATAGTTTAAATGAAAGAGCGTTACACCTCAAGTCATGCACTTATCCCGAAAGACAAACACAAGACTTGAGGGTGAGGCTCGATCAAATAAACTAAGAAATATATGACGTCCGTTTGGTCTGCGAAACCATTATATTTGCCGACAAATTCCCCTATTTAATATAAAGAATTAAATAGGGTTTATTTTAAGTTGGGTTCGGAAATGCTTCCTATAAGGGCAAGCCTCTATAGTTAATTACATCTTAAATGACCGAAATCACTTAAGAAAACTCTCGATAAAAATCAGGAAATATTATCTTCAAGGAGGTCAAAAGGATAGAACTTTTCAACGTAATCGGACAAAGAGGTGTGAAAGGGGATTGGCTCAAAATTGGAACATTTTATTGTAGAATCCAAATGAGGAAGAACTAGGGGATGTCGAAGATCCATAGGCGAACCTCGGTGACTTCCCAAACTATCCTATGATTTGACTTTGATTTAGGAGATATTATTTAAAAGTTTCATCCTGCCAATTTTATTTAATTAGGGCTTACATTTGTGTGAAACGATCACACGAACAGCCTAGAAGATGTGAGAATTTAGGTCGTAACGAGCGACAACCTCGGAATCCTAAAGCGAGTTGGGGCTTATATTGTGCAACAAAGCTATACAAGGGCCCAACAAGAGGTTGACGATTTATGTCGCGCTAGGCGAACGACCTCGAAATCCTATGGTTTGTTGTTTAATCACTAAGGAGTGGTTTAGCTGATTAGACGTGTTTTGTTGTTGAAGATGGTCGTGCTGCCCACCGCTAGCTCCAAGCTCCTTGCCGTGAAGAGGTTGAGTTTTCTAAGGTGGTAAGTCAAAATGTTCAATCAGGTGGCCCTATGGTCGAGTTCTCCTAAACATCCTATGCAAGTATGTTTAAGTGTTGTACGATTTACATGCAGGATATGTATATAGCACGTAAGTAGCGAGTAAAGACATGCAACAAGTATATAATGTAACGTGCTACAACGAGAACAACATGCGATAGCGAGTATGGTACAAAAGTGACAATTAAACGATATAGCATGCGATAGCAGAGTATAAAAAGTGACGGATAAACGATATAGCATGCGATAGCGAGTATAAAAAGTGACGATAAACAAGATATAGCATGCGATAGCGTGTATAAAGAAGGTAGCACGCCGTAAATGTAAACAAACCCGTATACACGGAGGCCCGTTATTTTCTTTCGTCTAGCCGGCGAAGTGTGCCGCATGAAAGCCAAGCAAGCAAAATAAAAGGTCGTCGAAAAACTCAAGAAAGCAAAGTGAGTCGACCAACAACGGGAAAGCTCGAGAAAAGTAGTAAAAGTCACCAAAACTCCGAGAAAATCCTAAAAAAGGACCACGAGTGCTCTATCGAAAATCAAATGAAAACCCGAAGAAAACCGCGAAGCACTCGGGTCGGGCTAGGCTCGGAAGCTATGTAGATGCTTGCTCGAAGGGTCGTCGAAGGCTACTCGGTCACACGAGTGTATAAAGCCCGCTACTCCGCAAGAAAGGTGTCCAACTAAACCTAACTCAGGAGAGTGTTCCCCCACCAATACTGATAATCAACAAGTGGACAATCAAATTTTATAATGTAGTTTTGAAATTTATATTTTAGCATGCATATGGATTTCAGACATGCAAAAGAGAGTTTATCAATTTTTTTGATTGTGGTGGAAAGATATTTTTGTTGCGAAATGTAGTATCGTATTTTTATCAGATTTTGAAAAAATATAATTGTCCACGAGTCGATCATTTCGTAGGGTAAAGGATCGCTAACAATCCTAAGAAGGTACGGGTGCCCCGCATGCCTTGTAGCGGTGAATGATACCGTCATCCTACGGTTCACCGGGGCCCTAGAGCGAGTCCTGATGTCGTAGGATGGGATATCATTCTACTCTATCACTTGCGTGCCTTTCGCTTCATCGCCGTCATCGCCCCAAAACAAAACAAAACAAAAACCGACTCCGAGTGAAGCGGGGAAAACGTGTCAAGCAACGAAAAGGGGAAAAGAAGATTAAATCACCCCCGAACTTGGAGGGTCAGGACGACGGGTGATTTAATTTAAAATTCCCCTAACACATGTAATAACAAGGCATTAAAAAAAACGAAATCCGAGTTCCCTGAATCGACCCCGAGGGTGTCATATTCTCACTCAAGCACAATTCTATCAAAAGGAAACTTAAAAGCAAAATTGTGGAGAGAAAACGATCAAAGCCTTTTAAAATCAAGTAAAAAGAGAAAGAAAAAAAAAAGGCTCGAGACAAACACCGGTTGCGAACATTTCCAAACCCATAAGAAAGTGAATGGACAAGCTTCCCAAGAACATCAATTTAACTCCAATTCATCAAATAAGGCATCTAAGAAGTGGCCCAGACACAATGCTCAATATCTCCCTCTCAAACAAGCAAAGAGCAACTATAGGTTCATCTTTATCAATTCCCAATTCAGCCATAGCGATAAACAAGGCCGCCAACACATTAATTACTAGCATAAGGCTCTCGGCCAGGACCAAAACAAAAGGGTAGTAAAGCCTCCAACTCCAAAATTCACAACTCAGCAACAAAAGGCCACCACCATAGTAATCCCCTGCATAAGGCTCTCGGCCAAGCCCCCTAAATCAAACCCGAGCCAACAACAGGCCAAAGAAGGCAGTTCAACCTCAGGCCAAAAAAAAACAGCTCCCAAAGAAGGTCAAACCCGAGCCAACAACATCGGCCCGGAATTCGGGATACCACACACCCCGCTCAAAGATGAAACAGAAAGAGGGCTAAAAGAGCCAACCCGAGCCACGGCAAGTGTGGGGATCAATATAGAGCCAAGCCGCAACATCCTTCACTCAATGCCAAAACAAAAGAGGAGCTTAAAGGAGCCGAACCCGAGCCAATATAAGGCTAAGAAATACAGCTCAATCCCAAACTAAAACAACCCCCAAAGAGGCAAATACCAGCTTATAGGGAAGCCAAGCCCGAGCCACATGAGGATGAAACTCGAGCCGTGGTCGGCCCGGGATAAAGCCGCCTTTAAATTGAAACGATCCAAATATAAAATCGAAATCAAAGGTGTCAAAGAGAGCTCGAACCGAGCACGACAGGGTGAAAACAAACCCAGCTTTAAATCACAAGCAGCTTCGACATAAAGCCAAAGCTAGAGAAAGCTAAAGAAGCCAACCCGAACCGTAGCTAAACTAGGAGCGGCCCAGCTTTAAATTTAAAACCAAATGGATAGCAAAACTAACAAAAGCCGAGCCTCATGAGGCTAAAAAAAAAACGAATCCCAAATCGAGTTTAAAGCACATAATGCAGCGGGTCTCCACAAGACCGATTCACATGAGGCTAAAACCAAGCCCGATCACAATTAAATACAGAACCAATATAGAACTGAAGCAAACTTCTCCTTGAAATCTCAATTAAAATGAAGCACATACATATCTTTAAAAGCTTCACTACCATGCACTTGCTAGCAAGAATATGTATAGAACGAACATGAAAAACCCTTCAAATTAATTAATCATGCTTCGTGAAGGGCTAGATTTCCATATATTCAAGGCATAAAGCCACCACATGCTTGTAAACAAAGGTGAGCATAAAGAATTTCCAAACTAGCTAGCCATATCTTCATGAAAGATTAAAATGCAAGAGACCCAAGAACAACATAAACCTCTCCAAGCCAAGCCTAAATTTTCTCTCTAGCATGCTCAATCGAAACCTTTTAGCCACATTTCAAATTGTAAAGAAAACATTCCCAGCATTTATACAAGTATCACATTAGCATGTTGTTAGAAGAAGAAACCCATAGGAATCAGTATTTCAAGCAACTAAATAAGACTTTCCATAGCATACAAGTGTTTAACCGAAACTATGAACAAGGCAAACCGAGCCAAAGGCACAAGTGAAGCCTCCCTGGGGCCAAAACAAAGAATAAGAAAGGGGTGGAGGAGAGTTACCAGATTGCGTAGAACACACAGGAAGCAAACCGCAAGTACAAGAAACGATCCAACAGCAACTCCCTCTCTTCACAAAGGTTTTGGGCCAACCACAATCCCACCCCAAATGGGGTTTAAATAGGCGAGAGGAGGGGAAGCAGAGGTCAAGAGCTCAACCTACGGGATCGGGCGCAAGTGGGACCGGCGAGCAGTTGCCGCAGGAGGGAGCAGAGCTCGGTAAGGGACGCACGCACGAGGTGCCGCAAGTTGCTCGAGGGATAAGGATAGGGCCTATCACGAGCGGCTCGAGGAGCAAACGGCCGCCGTAAAGCACGCTCGAGCGCGGGAGGGACGAAGGTTCCGTGGAACTCGCTCGGGAGAGATGAAGGCACCTGGTCGAGCGTGAGGAGAGTTAGGGTGATTTTGTTTAATTAGGTTTTTTTTTTATTTATTCTTTTAAAAGAAGTTTTAAAATATATATTTTTTTTATTTTAAAAAAAACTTAAATTACGAGTTTCGCCCCGACGTAGCTATCGTCGCAAGCTTAACGTTGATTTTAAGTGAAATCGACATTCCGACGCATCGGCGCGAGTCCGTTTCGTCGTCCGAGGTCGTCCGGGCAACCTCGTCGACGAGCGCGTCAAAATTGCGTCGAAATTTGGTATCGTCGCAAAGCTCGACTCGAGTCCGATCGATCGAATGGTGCGTGTAAGACGTGCACGAGGCTGTCCTAATGTCCAGTGGTCCTATAGGGACTCGATTTGAACTCCTGACGTCAACTTCGACCGGCTATAGACTAGCGGTACGGAATCTCGTACAGGATTTCAAAGAGTAACGAAGTGGCTTCCAGACACTCTAAAACGAGGTGGGTCCCATCGCTAGGAATCTAGGATCGTCGGGGAAGCTCCTGAGGCTAGAATCCTAAATCTAGGAGGAATACTAAACCTCGACAAAAAGTGAGGTCAACAAAAGGACCCCCAATAGGTGTGGTGTGCTGGGCGAGCACACCGCGCGTATTGGCGTTGACCGACAAGATCAACAAAACCAACACAAACGTTCCAAGCCAACACACTCAGAACAAAACAAAGAAAGAGTGACAAAGGTTTCCGCTGGGGAATGTCAGGTAACTCTTCGAAGCTGAAGATTCCAGAACTCTTGCTGGGGAAAGAATAAGTGGATATTCGATTTGAAATCGAGGAGTAGAAACTCTCGCTGAGGATTGGAGAGTGGAATTGGTGTTATCAAATTTCAAATGTATATCGAGAATGGGACATAATATCATGTATTGATCCCGAGGTGTGGATCAAAATATAGGTAAAATTTATGGTGGAAGAAAGAGAAAGGATGCCATACTCCATTTAAGGGGGTCTTATACCGATCTCGAAAGATTGGGATAGGATGCCTTGGATTAATCGAAGGGCTTATTCCCTCAACCTCAGAAATATCGTTTGAAAGATTGCAATAGGAGGGGCTCCTAAAGCAACACAGAATCGGATATGAAATCCTCATCCTCTAGAATATCGTGAGAATCATTGCAAAGCAATGCGTTATCGGATACTGGGATCCTCAACCTCTAAAATATAGCAGGAGAATCATTGCAGAGCAATGCGGTATCGGATGCTGAGATCCTCTACCTCTAAAAGATATCAGGAAATCATTGCAAAGCAATGCGGTATCGGATGCTGGGATCCTCTACCTCTAAAAGATATCAGGAAATCATTGCAAAGCAATGCGGTATCGGATGCTGGGATCCTCTACCTCTAAAATATATCGAGAGAACATTGCAAAGCAATGCGGTATCGGATATTGGAATCCTCTACCTCTAAAATATATAAGGAGATCATTGCAAAGCAATGCGGTATCGGATACTGAGATCCTTTACCTCTAAAATATATAAGGAGATCATTGCAGAGCAATGCGGTATCGGATGCTGAGATCCTCTACCTCTAAAATATATCGGGAGATCATTGCAAAGCAATGCGGTATCGGATGCTGAGATCCTCTACCTCTAAAAGATATCAGGAAATCATTGCGAAACAATGCGGTATCGGATGCTGAGATCCTCAACCTCTAAAGCAAACAGGAGAACATTGCAAGGCAATGCGGTATCGGATACTGAGATCCTCAACCTCTAAAATAAATCGGGAGATCATTGCAAAGCAATGCGGTACCGGATGCTGAGATCCTCTACCTCTAAAAGATATCAGGAAATCATTGCGAAACAATGCGGTATCGGATGCTGAGATCCTCAACCTCTAAAGCAAACAGGAGAACATTGCAAGGCAATGCGGTATCGGATACTGAGATCCTCAACCTCTAAAATATCAAAGGAGATCATTGCAAAACAATGCGGTATCGGATGCTGAGATCCTCTACCTCTAAAACAAACAGGAGAACATTGCAAAGCAATGCGGTATCGGATACTGAGATCCTTTACCTCTAAAATATATAAGGAGATCATTGCAGAGCAATGCGGTATCGGATGCTGAGATCCTCTACCTCTAAAATATATCGGGAGATCATTGCAAAGCAATGCGGTACCGGATGCTGAGATCCTCTACCTCTAAAAGATATCAGGAAATCATTGCGAAACAATGCGGTATCGGATGCTGAGATCCTCAACCTCTAAAGCAAACAGGAGAACATTGCAAGGCAATGCGGTATCGGATATCGAGATCCTCAACCTCTAAAATAAATCGTGAGATCATTGCAAAGCAATGCGGTACCGGTGCCGAGATCCTCTACCTCTAAAAGATATCAGGAAATCATTGCGAAACAATGCGGTATCGGATGCTGAGATCCTCAACCTCTAAAGCAAACAGGAGAACATTGCAAGGCAATGCGGTATCGGATACTGAGATCCTCAACCTCTAAAATATCAAAGGAGATCATTGCAAAACAATGCGGTATCGGATGCTGAGATCCTCTACCTCTAAAATATCGAAGAAGATCATTGCAGAGCAATGCGGTACCGGATGCTGAGATCCTCAACCTCTAAAATATCGAAGGAGAATCATTGCAAAGCAATGCGGTATCGGATACTGGGATCTTCTACCTCTAAAATATATCAGGAGAATCATTGCAGAGCAATGCGGTATCGGATACATGGATCCTCTACCTCTAAAATATCGAAGAAGATCATTGCAGAGCAATGCGTTACCGGATGCTGAGATCCTCAACCTCTAAAATATCGAAGGAGAATCATTGCAAAGCAATGCGGTATCGGATACTGGGATCCTCTACCTCTAAAATATATCAGGAGAATCATTGCAAAGCAATGCGGTATCGGATACTGAGATCCTCTACCTCTAAAATATCGAAGGAGGTCATTGTAAAGCAATGCGGTATCGGATACATGGATCCTCTACCTCTAAAATATATCGAGAGAACATTGCAAAGCAATGCGGTATCGGATACTGGGATCCTCTACCTCTAAAATATCGAAGGAAATGATTGCGATAGGAGGAGTTCCTAAAGCAACGCGGAATGGGAGGTAAAATCCTCATCCCCTAAAATATGATTTGAAAGATTTTCGTCAAAGGAAACAGCTTAAGTGAGAATATGAGAATGTTTCATATCCCACTCAAAGAGTTGATCGAAAATGATCTTGTTTGGGAAAGGAAGTGATTCCACGCCAACAGAACCAATCGAAACTCGCGGCTTCATGTGTCAATAAAATCAACTGATCCTTTCTCAAACGAGCGTGAGAATTGAAGGGATATCAATCACAGTCTCAGACTGGAGAATTCAGATTTGGAATTTGATATTTGAATTTGGGAGAAATTCGTGAAACTTGTGCAGTGCAGAAGTTCGCTGAAAAGTATATGCAGAGATTTTTGAAAAAAAAATTTCAAGCAGAAATTTTTTGAATGTTGAACTTTATTTTGGGATTTGGACCCAGTTTTAGACAAGTGCGGCATATGAGCCTCTAAGAACGAGTCTTTGTCTTTGAAACAGAAGGCACAGTGCTTCCTGAGGTATCGTCCACTGACTAAGGACCAGTGCTAGAAAATAACTCACTCTTTAAGGTGCTATCAGAATTATATTCTTTCAAGTACCTATAAAGGTGTGTTATCTCTAAGGACGCCACAGCTGAAGTGGCCGCAAGTTCGTAGTTGTGCTTGTAGTAGTCATCATTTGATCTGTTGCAGATTCTGTAAAGGTTGTTGAAGTTGACTCTGAGAAGTGTTTCTGACGTTCTTCGAGTTGAAGTTGGAGTTGTATTTGAGAAATCTTTCTGACATTCTTCGAGTTGAAGTTGGAGTTGTATTCGAGAAATCTTTCTGACATTCTTCGAGTTGACATTGAAGTTGTAATTGTTGGATACTGAAGGATACGACTTCAGGGTCGAATTTCCATTAATTGCTAATATCGTCATCGTTCCTTTAATTTTTTCTTTCTGGGCCTAAGCAGACTTCAGAATTTCCGCTCATGTGATCAAAATATTTTTCATTGTCTGAAGATATTTCTGAGCCAATTAATGACCGGCCAAAAGGCATGGAATCACTCGACTCTCTCCAAAGCATAATATCGGAGGAAACTTCTTAAGGTTGCCTTTCAAGTTTCATTAATCAGGGGAAGATTAAGACACCAATTTTTGATTATATGTTTGCCTCAAGCTTCTTCTCAGGGAGCATTCTTTTTCTTTTTCTTTCCCTTTTTTTTTCATTGAGCTTTTCACTCTCCTTTTTTTTTATCGAGGATTACTATATCTGGTGGAGCACATGTTAAAGATTTTGAATGTCTGAATTGGGACACCAATTTTTGATTTTGTGCCCACCTCAAGCTTTTCCTCAGGAACATTTTTTTTGTTGCTCCTTTTGTTTTCTGAGAATTACTGTATCTGGCAAGACATATTTCTGTTAAAGATTTTGAATGTCGAAACTCCCCGAATTAATAATTCTGAAATGTTCCTTAATATGAATCCTGAGATATTATAACTTATTGAAAGTCCGGACCCGACTCACATGGCGAGAAAATTAAAAGGCCCTCGATATCCATGATCAATTACTCGTATTTCAAGCACACTCGCTTCATTTTCGAGATCCACTTAGGACCCGATCCGAATTCCTTAAAGTAAACAACTCAGTTATTAGGGCATTAATTTCATTCTTTTCTGAAGTCGAAGTCTTAGCATAATATCCAAATTTTGAGCTTTCCAAATATTGAACAATTCTGGACAAAAACAAAATCTTTTTTTTTATTGCAGTAGGAGAGATGATACAAACCAATACTGATCATACTAAGCAACAAAAGTAGTACAATATTAGCCAAGAGGCATTTCATTCATTGGCAGCTGCGTAGGAATAGGCTAGAACAAACAAATCGACCGAAATCATATTAATATGACCTTTTTCAGGTTCCTTTCAAATATTCTTCCGGGATTGTTACGTTCCCATTCTTGAAATTTTCTTCGAGCAAGTCTTTGAAACTGTAACAGTCTTCTATGGTGTGTCCAGTGAACCTGTGGTATGGACAATATCTCGGATGTCCTTTCCTGTTGACCTCGTCAGGCTTCTTTGGCTTAGGCAACTTGAACTCGGGATTCTCGATCGAATCGCGGAACATCTTTTTCGTTGCTTCATCTTTAAAAGAGTACATTCTATAGGGTATAGTTGAAATTTGTCTTTTGTACGTCCGGTGAGGTCTCTGTCGAGATGATTGCTCGAATATTCGACGAGGACGTTGGAAGATCCGCCGAGGTTGTTCGGCTTGTATTCTGCAATCGTCGCTTTCCCCGCTAACCACCGCAACTCGTTCCGCATCTCTTTTCATCTCGTCTTGGTTGTCCTGGACTTTTCGGCCTTCTCATAAGAATTCATATGTTTGATTTCTTCTTGCGATTATTGGGCTTTGCTCGAGTAACTTCTCGAAAGACTTGATGGTGAGTCCTCGAGCATGAAAGCTATCGGCCCATGGATGTTTTTGAGCAAGATCTCAATCGCATGATGTTCCTGTAGCTGAGGTTCACATTTCATGCTAAGTTTTCTCCACCTCAAGATATAATCTACTAAAGTCTCGTTAGGCTTTTGTCTTTCAATCACGAGATCTCCAATAGAAACATGATGCTGCATTCCGGCAAATCTTTTTACGAACAACTGTTCTAACTCATTGAATGTCTTCACTGATCCGTTAGGCAATTCGGCATACCAATCAAATGCTATCCCTGACAAGCTGCTGACGAACTGACGGCAAAGCAATGCTTCGGTACCTCCGGTGTTACCACAACTGGCTCGGAAATGTGCTATGTGCTGTCTGGGATTTCCAACCCCGTCAAATATCTTAAAGTTCGGTGACACAAAACCTCTAGGGTAGGGTACGGCATCAAATTTCTCCGGGTAGGGTCTACCCTTTAAAATCAATGCACCACTTTTGGGACTGGCTATGGCCTCCCGAACTTGTTCGACCATTTGTTTAAATTCCCTTTCTGGTATGACGCTTTGAGCAGAATCTTTCGGTTGTTCATCAGAGGCAAATTCTCTTCTTTCATCTGCATCGCTAATGGTTTCTGGTTGGTTTGTCTCTGACAGTGTTGTCTGCGGTGAATGTAATTGTCTTTGCATCGCAATCCTGGTGGCTGTCAATTCTTCAATTTTCTTTTCGAGACAACTGATCTGTTCTTCCTTCTGCTGGATGGCCCTCCGCCACTCATCTCGCGCGTTCTCCTCACGAAGAGGAGTATCGCTCGCAGCTAACATGGCTCGGGTCTCGACGACATTGATTTCTGCGAATTCACTTTCCATGTAATCTGCTATGTTGTAATCTTCGTCTTCGATATCTCCTTTCTGATCTTTAGACAGTTGTGCAATGTCAACTCGAAGCTTTTCCAAGGCAGACTCAATCGAATTTCCTCTGAGGATTTTAAGATCAACTGAAACTTTTCGAGAAACATCAATTATTTCCCCGAGCACCGGTGTCGTGTAGAAGTCGATTGAATCCCCTGAAACCGTATTTACAGAATCTTCTTCAGGTTCTTTTAAATATTCTTTCAGGAGTATCACATTTCCACTTCTGAAATTCTTCTCAAGCCAATCCTTGAAGCTGAAGCAGTTTTCTATGGTGTGGCCGAGCAACTGGTGGTATGGGCAGTATTGAGGATGATCTTTCATGCTGGCCTCTTCTGGCTTTTTCGGCTTTAGAAGTCTGAATTCTGGTCTCAACAGCAAGTCGTGGAACATCTTCGACACGGTTTCCTCCTCGAAGGAATACACCACTTTCTGTCGTTTCGCAATGGACATCCGTTTATTCCTTGTTTGGTGTGATCTCGGTCGATGTAGTTGTTGGCTAGATTGGCCACATCGTTGTGTCTGTTGTTGGTGGAATTGTCGAGGTTGTTTGGTTTTCAAAATTTCCTGGCTGCTTCTCTTTTCGTGCCTTCATCAGTTGCACAATCCTTGAATTGGACCCAATTTCGAATCCAGAAAATGGTGGGGTATAAACGTCGACTGACTTTTCCTCATGTAGAATCTCTTTTCCCTTACTCAAGAAAACAGCTGGCGCGGTGACAGTGAATCCGGTAGTAGGGGCAAAAACAGCTTCTCGGAGAAATCCCAACGACAGTATTTTCAGCACTAGTAGAGCTCTTTTCAACCAACACCTTTAAAGGGAAAACTCTTTGGCGGATTCCAAGTCAAACTCTACGATAGCCGCACGGACCTATTTGTTTCGAACTTCATTATCGTGACGGAAACCTTCCCGAATTTAACTCCAATATCATCGAACCCTTGTCCAAATTTAATAATTGCCGAGTCAGGCAGTTCATCCTCGTTGACAGCGAACTCCATTCCAGAGGCAAAAGAAAAGATCAACTTTGGCGAAGACATTGTCCCTGTCATTTGAAGAATTTTCGAAAGTCAGCGATGTCCCGTGTCTTGTAGTTTCGACAAAAGTATTCAAGTTGACGCACTTGTCTTACTAACTAGGTATCCTCTATTATTTTAATTTTTCAAATTTGTTATTTATTCGTGATTAAAGAATCGAAGAGTTGCAATTAGCAAGTTAACAAGCGTGAAAGGACGCAAGATGGCTTGATTCACAAGAAGCAAAACAAACCCGAAGGAGAAGAAAGTACGAAGTTTAGGACCCAGTGCGGGACCAACTTCACAACACACAATGCCCGGGTGGAACTAGTCCACCGACACACCTATTGGGGGTCCGACCCCACACAAAGATCAAAAAGTCCTTAATGGCTTTCTGAACCTCCCTGTTCAAAAGGTGAATGAACAGACGGTCCTGAAGTCCAAAAGGGTTAACCGTGCTCACCCAAGAAAGAAATGAGTGAAGCATGCCAACGGAAGAAGGGTAATCTGGTCCATAAGGGATATAGACACATTACCGATGTATGAAGATAAGATTTCCTGATTTGAATGGAGAGAGAAGCAAATCCCCAGCGGAGTCGCCAGAAGCTGTCGGCGTTGTTTTGTGCGTGAAGTGCCCGTAAGAAGCTGTCGGTCGCCGGAATCGAAATCCCGTCGCCCGCTTCGGAAGGATCCTTCAAGAAAAGGAAGAGAATCAAACTGACCCCATATTTTTCATAGTTTAAATGAAAGAGTGCTACACCTCAAGTCATGCACTTATCCCGAAAGACAAACACAAGACTTGAGGGTGAGGCTCGATTAAATAAACTAAGAAATATATGACGTCCGTTTGGTCTGCGAAACCATTATATTTGCCGACAAATTCTCCTATTTAATATAAAGAATTAAATAGGGTTTATTTTAAGCTGGGTTCGGAAATGCTTCCTATAAGGGCAAGCCCCTATAGTTAATTACATCTTAAATGACCGAAATCACTTAAGAAAACTCTCGATAAAAATCAGGAAATATTATCTTCAAGGAGGTCAAAAGGATAGGACTTTTCAACGTAATCGGACAAAGAGGTGTGAAAGGGATTGGCTCAAAATTGGAACATTTTATTGTAGAATCCAAAGGAGGAAGAACTAAGGGATGTCAAAGATCCATGAAGCGAACCTCGGTGACTTCCCAAGCTATCCTATGATTTGACTTTGATTTAGGAGATATTATTTAAAGGTTTCATCCTGCCAATTTTATTTAATTAGGGCTTACATTTGTGTGAAACGATCACACGAACAGCCTAGAAGATGTGAGAATTTAGGTCGTAACGAGCGACAACCTCGGAATCCTAAAGCGAGTTGGGGCTTATATTGTACAGCAGAGCTATACAAGGGCCCAACAAGAGGTTGAGGATTTATGTCGCGCTAGGCGAACGACCTCGAAATCCTATGGTTTGTTGTTTAATCACTAAGGAGTGGTTTAGCTGATTAGACGTGTTTTGTTGTTGAAGATGGTCGTGCTGCCCACCGCTAGCTCCAAGCTCCTTGCCGTGAAGAGGTTGAGTTTTCTAAGGTGGTAAGTCAAAATGTTCAATCAGGTGGCCCTATGGTCGAGTTCTCCTAAACATCCTATGCAAGTATGTTTAAGTGTTGTACAGTTTACAGCAGGATATGTATATAGCACAGGAGTAGCAGTAAAGACATGCAACAGTATATAATGTAACGTGCTAAGCAGGAACAACATGCAGTAGCATGTATGGTACAAAAGTGACAGCTAAACAGTATAGCATGCAGTAGCAGGTATAAAAAGTGACAGCTAAACAGTATAGCATGCAGTAGCAGGTATAAAAAGTGACAGCTAAACAGTATAGCATGCAGTGGCAGGTATAAAGAAGGTAACACGCTGCAAATGTAAACAAACCTGTATACCTGGGAGGCCCGTTATTTTCTTTCGTCTAGCCAGCAGAAGTGTGCCACATGAAAGCCAAGCAAGCAAAATAAAAGGTCGTCGAAAAACTCAAGAAAACAAAGTGACTGACCCACAACGGGAAAGCTCGAGAAAAGTAGTAAAAGTCACCAAAACTCCGAGAAAATCCTAAAAAAGGACCACGAGTGCTCTATCAAAAATCAAACGAAAACCCGAAGAAAACCGCAAGCACTCGGGTCGGGGCTAGGCTCAGAACTGTGTAGTACTGCTCGAAGGGTCGTCGAAGGCTACTCGGTCACACGAGTGTATAAAGCCCGCTACTCAGCTAGAAAGGTGTCCAACTAAACCTAACTCGGAGAGTGTTCCCCACCCAAGACCGATAATCAACAAGTGGACAATCAAATTTTATAATGTAGTTTTGAAATTTATATTTTAAGCATGCATATGGATTTCGTAAATGCAAAAGAGAGTTTATCAATTTTTTTGATTGTGGTGGAAAGATATTTTTGTTGCGAAATGTAGTATCGTATTTTTATCAGATTTTGAAAAATATAATTGTCCACGAGTCGATCATTTCGTAGGGTAAAGGATCGCTAACAATCCTAAGAAGGTACGGGTGCCCCGCATGCCTTGTAGCGGTGAATGATACCGTCATCCTACGGTTCACCGGGGCCCTAGAGCGAGTCCTGATGTCGTAGGATGAGATATCATTCTACTCTATCACTGGCGTGCCTTTTGCATCATCGCCGTCATCGCCCCAAAACAAAACAAAACAAAAACCGACTCCGAGTGAAGCGGGGAAAACGTGTCAAGCAACGAAAAGGGGAAAAGAAGATTAACTCACCCCCGAACTTGGAGGGTCAGGACGGCGGTGAGTTAATTTAAAATTCCCCTAACACATGTAATAACAAGGCGTTAAAAAACGAAATCCGAGTTCCCTGAATCGACCCCGAGGGTGTCATTTTCTCGCTCAAGCACAATTCTATCAAAAGGAAACTTAAAAGCAAAATTGTGGAGAGAAAACGATCAAAGCCTTTTAAAATCAAGTAAAAAGAGAAAAAAAAAGGCTCGAGACAAACACCGGTTGCGAACATTTCCAAACCCATAAGAAAGTGAATGGACAAGCTTCCCAAGAACATCAATTTAACTCCAATTCATCAAATAAGACATCTAAGAAGTGGCCCAGACACAATGCTCAATATCTCCCTCTCAAACAAGCAAAGAGCAACTATAGGTTCATCTTTATCAATTTCCAATTCAGCCATAGCGATAAACATGGCCGCCAACACATTAATTACTAGCATAAGGCTCTCGGCCAGGACCAAAACAAAAGGGTAGTAAAGCCTCCAACTCCAAAATTCACAACTCAGCAACAAAAGGCCACCACCATAGTAATCCCCTGCATAAGGCTCTCGGCCAAGCCCCCTAAATCAAACCCGAGCCAACAACAGGCCAAAGAAGGCAGTTCAACCTCAGGCCAAAAAAAACAGCTCCCAAAGAAGGTCAAACCCGAGCCAACAACATCAGCCCAGAATTCAGGATACCACACACCCTGCTCAAAGCTGAAACAGAAAGAGGGCTAAAAGAGCCAACCCGAGCCACGGCAAGTGTGGGGATCAATATAAAGCCAAGCCGCAACATCCTTCACTCAATGCCAAAACAAAAGAGGAGCTTAAAGGAGCCAAACCCGAGCCAATATAAGGCTAAGAAATACAGCTCAATCCCAAACTAAAACAGCCCCCAAAGAGGCAAATACCAGCTTATAGGGAAGCCAAGCCCGAGCCACATGAGGATGAAACCCGAGCCGTGGCTGGCCTGGGATAAAGCCAGCTTTAAATTGAAACAGTCCAAATATAAAATCGAAATCAAAGGTGTCAAAGAGAGCCAGAACTGAGCACAACAGGGGTGAAAACAAACCCAGCTTTAAATCACAGCAGTTTCGACATAAAGCCAAAGCTAGAGAAAGCTAAAGAAGCCAACCCGAACCGTAGCTAAACTAGGGGCAGCTCCAGTTTTAAATTTAAAACCAAATGGATAGCAAAACTAACAAAAGCCGAGCCTCATGAGGCTAAAAAAAAACGAATCCCAAATCGAGTTTAAAGCACAGAATGCAGCGGGACTCCACAAGACCGATTCACATGAGGCTAAAACCAAGCCCGATCACAATTAAATCCAGAACCAATATAGAACTGAAGCAAACTTCTCCTTGAAATCTCAATTAAAATGAAGCACATACATATCTTTAAAAGCTTCACTACCATGCACTTGCTAGCAAGAATAAGTATAGAACGAACATGAAAAACCCTTCAAATTAATTAATCATGCTTCGTGAAGGGCTAGATTTCCATATATTCAAGGCATAAAGCCACCACATGCTTGTAAACAAAGGTGAGCATAAAGAATTTCCAAACTAGCTAGTCATATCTTCATGAAATATTAAAATGCAAGAGGCCCAAGAACAACATAAACCTCTCCAAGCCAAGCCTAAATTTTCTCTCTAGCATGCTCAATCGAAACCTTTTAGCCACATTTCAAATTGTAAAGAAACCATTCCCAGCATTTATACAAGTATCACATTAGCATGCTTCGTTAGAAGAAGAAGCCCATAGGAATCGTATTTCAAGCAACTAAATAAGACTTTCCATAGCATACAAGTGCTTAACCGAAACTATGAACAGGCAAACCGAGCCAAAGGCACAAGTGAAGCCTCCACAGGGCCAAAACCGAGAATAAGAAAGGGGTGGAGGAGAGTTACCAGATTGCGTAGAACACACAGGAAGCAAACCGCAAGTACAAGAAACGATCCAACAACAACTCCCCTCTCTTCACAAAGGTTTTGGGCCAACCACAATCCCACCCCAAATGGGGTTTAAATAGAGCGAGAGGAGGGGAAGCAGAGGTCGAGAGCTCAACCTACGGGATCGGGCGCAAGTGGGACCGGCGGCAGGTGCCGCGGAGAGGAGCGAGCTCGGTAAGGGACGCACGCATGAGGTGCCGCAAGTTACTCGAGGGATAAGGATGGGGCCTATCACGAGCGGCTCGAGGAGCAAACGGCCGCCAGAAAGCACGCTCGAGCGCGGGAGGGACGAAGGTTCCAGGGAACTCGCGCGGGAGAGACGAAGGCACCGGTCGAGCGTGAGGAGAGTTAGGGCAGATTTTGTTTAATTAGGTTTTATTTATTTATTTATTTATTCTTTTAAAAGAAGTTCTAAAATATATATTTTTTTTATTTTAAAAAAAACTTAAATTACGAGTTTTGCCCCCGATAGGCTATCGTCGCAAGCTTAACGTTGATTTTAAGTGAAATCGACATTCCGGACGCATTGGCGCAGTCCGTTTCGTCGTCCGAGGTCGTCTGGGCAACCTCGTTGACGAGCGCGTCAAAATTGCGTCGAAATTTGGTATCGTCGCAAAGCTCGACTCGAGTCCGATCGATCAGAATGGTGCGTGTAAGATGTGCACAAGGCTGTCCTAGTGTCCAAGGTCCTATAGGGACTCAATTTGAACTCCTGACATCAATTTCGACCGGCTATAGACTAGCGGTACGGAATCTCGTACAGGATTTCAAAGAGTAACGAAGTGGCTTCCAGACACTCTAAAACGAGGTGGGTCCCATCGCTAGGAATCTAGGATCGTCGGGGAAGCTCCTGAGGCTAGAATCCTAAATCTAGGAGGAATACTAAACCTCGACAAAAAGTGAGGTCAACAGTTGTGATAACATCCGTAGGTCACACATAATGAAGTTGGCAGTACGCACGAGCTATGGTTCACATAAGTCGTAGTTTGTCACGTAGGCTGTAGTGGTAAGATGTGACAACGTCCGTAAATTGTTAGGTCTAGAGTTGGGAGTGCATGATTTGTGGACCATGCCGGTTGTAATTGGTCATATATATTGTAGTGGTGAGTTTGATGACGTTAATAGCTCATGAGAGCGGAGTCGGAAACTGCAAGAGCTGTGAACCACGTAGGATTTAATTTGTCATGTAGGTCATAGTGGTGAGCTATGAATAAAGCCCATAGGCTCTAGAGGATGGAGTCGAGTGATGCATAAGATGTGAGCCACATATGCCTTAATGGAGAGCTGTGGTGACGTCAATAGGTCGCAATGGCCGGAGTCTGGAGCAGCACTAGCTGTGAGCCACTTAGGCCGTAGTTGATCATGTAGGCCGTAATAGTGAGCTATGATGATTTCCATAGGCCGCAAGGGCCGGAGTTAGAAGCTGCACGAGCTGCGATACGTAGGGCATAATTGGTTATCTAGGCCATAGTTTTGAGTTGTGATGACGTCCACAGGTCGCAATGGCTGAAATTAGGAGCTGCACTTTCAATATATATATTCAAATCAAGCGTCTCAACGAGAAGACACTAATGAGCTTAAGACTATTTAATTTGAATGTCATGAAGACACTTAAATGTTGAACAAATTAATTATGACCAGAGATATTAATATAGACCATCTGATTGAGTGTTTGGAGGTCAAATTTATCAATCTCTCAAAAATTATAAATAGGCCCCTTACATGGTATATCAATAAATTTTTATTTTTGATGTTCTTTATGTTGTCCATCTCAGCTGATTTGTTCACCAATATTCTTTATGTCTGATTCAAGACTTGATTTAAATTCTTAGCATCGAATACAATGTTTCCTACGTTTACCATGCAATGTTTGCCTACTTTGATCGGGACGATGTTGCGCTTAGAGGCATGGCCAAGTAAGCCTAACTCACAAATCTTTCTTCTTGCTTTTTTCTTCTGTGTTTATTTTGGTCTATTTATGGGTTTTTGTTACTTAGATTCTTCGAGGAATCGAGCGAGGAGGAGAGAGAGCATGCTGAGAAGTTGATGAAATATCAGGTGATTTGCGAAGAACTAAAATGTTATATTTTTGGGAAATTTACATACATACCCTGTAATTCTTATGTATTTACATATCTAATACTTAAAGTTTGATATTTGCATTTATAACACTCTGGTATTAAGACTTATGCATCAAAAAGTTTACCTAGTTTGTAAGACTCGTATCTTTTCTGTGATCTTAAAAATTTTGAGTGTTATACAAGTAAATATGAAATTTTAGGTGTTAGATATCTTAATATATAAGAACTATGCGGTATATATGTAAGTGCCCCTTTTTTTGTCAATAAAGAAGGATCATTGGCTGCTAATATATTATGCTGCTTTTGAAACAGAACAAGCGTGGTGGTAGAGTGAAGCTCCAATCTATTCTGATGCCATTGAGTGAGTTCAGTAATGAGGAGAAAGGCGATGCTCTATATGGTAATATATTTATATTTCTATCTTTTATTTATTTATTTTTATCTGGGAAAATACTTTGTTACACTTGAGCCAGCCTGAATTTTTTTTTTCTTTTTCTATAAGCTTTTAAGATCAAGTTTGTAATGGAACTTTATTTACATCCTCTAAACAGTATGAATTTTTACTAGATTTTACCATCACTGATTCGTTGTTTTCTTTCATTTGTCACAGCCTTATACTGGCACTTAAATGTTATTCCATGAAACTTTTATTTTCACGTATTTTACTAACTAAAAACTTCTCGCTTATGGAAGAATTACACAAGTATCAAATTAAATCCATATATTTTTGCACTAATTATAAACATGGTTATGCGACGTACTATTACCATTACTGATGATCCAAAAACATGTCATGTTTAATCATAGCTTGATCGTCGGTTATATAACCGACGTATCTATCCTTAGGAAAAGTTTTGCACTTCCATCGAAAAATTATCACGCTACTGTCGGTAAAGTGTAGCACGGCTGTCGGTTAACCATTGAAAAATACCAGCGGTTTCGCCCATCGCAAAAGTGTAGCAAACTGTTTAAACGTCGCTTGTTCGATAGACCAGAAAAAAACCATCGTCACATACTCAAAGAGTCATAAAATCGTCGGTAAGCCGTAGAAAACTCTTAGCATCAGAAGAAAACAATTACATCCCTCCTTCAACACTACAATTACACAACTGCAATCATTGCAGTGCAATCAACACATATCACAACACAACTATGAAACTAATTAGCACTTAAACCATATAGAGAGAAAAGAAAAATAGTTGCATTAAATTAAACGAAATGAACAAATATCAAATAAAACTAATGTTTGCGACTAATGAATTGTTTAACATACAAACAAACATAAAAATATAACCCCCTACTCATCCTCCTCATCCTCATTCTGAACTGGCTGCTTCCCCTTCCATAGTTTAGAACAACACCGCTTCAATCTATCATCTTCAGCTCCATCTATGTGGCTAGGTGGGTGGAGACCTAAGCAGCAAGATTAGCATCAACTTGGTGGCAAATCTCCTCCTCTTTTGTGCAGTGGAAGCAGATGCACTAGAAGTGCTAGAGGTCAGGTATGCATCATAGACCTGCGCCTAGGACTCCAAACTGTACACCTTGCCCTTCTTCTTACCG
Organism: Papilionanthe hookeriana x Papilionanthe teres; assembly: GCA_022702705.1. Classification (NCBI taxonomy): domain Eukaryota; kingdom Viridiplantae; phylum Streptophyta; class Magnoliopsida; order Asparagales; family Orchidaceae; genus Papilionanthe; species Papilionanthe hookeriana x Papilionanthe teres. Next base: position 75,339,011 of record CM040423.1, read on the forward strand.
CCAATAGCCTCCTTCCAAAGGTTGGACTCAGAAGGTTCGTGAGATGTGCTCGAATCACAGCCTGACTGCTGGGTCAGCTCTTCTTGAGCCTTTGGAAGGCCTCCTACAAAAAATATGATTAATGAAAGTTAGAGACTAAATAAAGTTTGATAGTTATTTCAATTTTATACAAGTTAATTTTATGAATTAATGTCGATCACCATATTAGAATTTGTCGGTCGCTGGAATGGGAATCCTGTTGCTCGCTTTAAAATATTTAATCATATATATATATATATATATATATATATATATATATATAATTTTGGAAAGTAATTTTTTAATTTTGAAAATACGAGACTGAACTGATCAAATATATTTAATAATTTAAATAAATGTGCACTACACTGCAAGCTATGCATCTACCCTAAGGAATAGATACATTGATTGATGATGAGCCTCAATTAAATAAGTTATAACATTTATCACATCTGCTTTAGTCTTACGAAACCTTTTTGTTGACCGACAAGTTCCCATATCTACTATGAAAAAAATTAGATAGGGTTTAAATTAAGCTGGGTTCTTAAAGTTTTCTAGAAGGGCAAGCCCTTATAGTTAATTACATCTTAAACAACCGAAGTCGCCTAAGAAAACTTTCGATTTAGATCAGATGTATTGTATTCATGAATTTCAAAGTATAGGGTTTTTCGGACATGGAAATTCAAATGGGAAAAGATCAAATTGGAACAATTATTAAAGAATCTAAAGTAGGAAAAGGTAGGGGATGTCACAGATCCTGAGGAGAATATCGGTGACTTCCCAAACTATCATATGGTTTGGCTTCAATTTCAAAGAGAGATTATTAAATGTCTCATCTCGCCAGTTTTATTATTTAGGACTTATATTTGCATGATCACAATCATATAAATAGCCAGAAAGATAAGAAGATTTACGTCGTACTGAACAATGAACTCAAAATACTAAGACGAGTTAGGGGTTATATTGCATAACATGGTTGTACAAAAACCTAGAAGATAAATTGAGGATTTTTGTCGCACTAGGCAGAATACCTCGAAGTTCTTTGGCTTGTTGTTTAAACTAAGAAAAAGATTTGTTGTTGTAGATTCGTTTACTCCCTTGAACATGTACTTCTGCTGGTCCTCGTTGTGTTTCCCATGGCATATACTTCAAGCTCCTTGTTGAAATAACAGTCATAAAGTCTAAGGTTCAAATAGTTTGACAATGTATGTTTCAATGTTCTGGTTTTGTTGGTGTTCTTGATGTGTTTTTTTTAAAGGAATTTTAATTTAATTAAAGTGACACCGGTTAGGATCCTACAGTTCCCTCATTCTGGCATCACTATTTTCTTTTGACTTTACTATGTCTAAATGAGTTGTGTGGCTCATTTAGATCGGAGAATTTTCGTTAGCAACCGTAAGATACCTTATCCGAGATATCCTCGTAAATAAAAATGAGTGTATTATGTGTGTTTGCTAGGTTTAAAAGTGTACTTAATTTTTTAAACATATTTTGTTCTGTTTGTTTTGTCTTACAGACATGCATAATAAATTAAATTGCGGACAAATAAAAGGTCTTGGAAAGTAAAGTGCAGTAAAGTAAAATATTGTAAATAAACTGTAAAAGAGTATCTGGGCATTTACTACCGCTGCATGGTTGGTGCAATAAGACATAATATAATTTGCAGAAAATTTAAAAGAATTACAAGAAAGGAAAGTAAGCATAGCAAGAAAAAATCTAGCATAAGAAAAGTATAAAAGTGCGTCGTAAGAAATATGAGCAAGTAAAAGAAAACCCGTAGTCATTTATGAAGACTAGAAATACGTATAAGACATCAGTAAAGGTGAGGGCTCAGAGCTGAACTATGTTACCGAAGAGTTACCAACCTGACAACCTACAGAGGGTAGTCTTAACTTTGATCCAAGCGACTAACCATGGACCTTCATAAATTTTTATCAAAATTCTTTAGCTTTCATACAAAAGCTGTTGTTTAAGATTTCATGCATAGTATATTTTAACAAGCAAAGGGATCTTTGTTTTAGTTTTGTAAAGTAGTGTAGTCCACAGGTTAGTCACTCTAATCAAGCTAGGACTACTAATAACTTAAGAGCGTCAGGGATAACAATCTCACCAAGTGTCGACGAATAATATCATCGGTTTTTTCCTCTCCCTTATTAAAGTTCCTTGAGGTAGGAGATACTATTCTAAAATTCTCACATCGTATCGTATACCTCATTTTAGCACACATTAGCATTATCGTCTTTACCCTAACCACCTAGACCTCAGATTTATACCAGTCCGATGATCCATATGTGGCAAAAAAAATGTCCCCTTTTGCTCACAAGGACTTAAATACCTTAGAGTAAACTCAAGTCTTTAAGCATTGGGTTGTAAATATAGGATATGTAGTTTAGAGAATTTATATTGATTTAGGTGAGTTAACGGGTCCCGGGACATAACTTGGTGGGTCCTTAAAGATTTTAAGGATGATTTTCTTCATCAAAGCATAATAAGTTCAATTGTCATTCAAAACATCCAAAAGATCATAAAAGTGCTTAGGGCATAACCCTAAACAACTTTTAAAATCCTTTGAATCATTTCGAGTTCTTTTGAACTTATCATATTTCTAAATCATTCATCTGCATTTAAATTAGGGTTTAGTGGTAATATTTTAACTTATGCTCAACGAACCTTAATATTTTCAATTATCCCACGAGCGGAGTAACTATGTATTCACTTAACATTTTATTTAAGGATTATGTGTGTGGACGCCATTAAGGGAAATTTGAATTACTAAGAACTCTTGCTCTTTTAATTAAGTTTGGGCTTGTAGTGTTTTAAGGGCACTTAGTTATGTTTCATTTTCTAAACCTCATTAAACAAGTTAGATTAAACCTAGCTTACTAGTAATCCCTTTAAATCTCATTCATAAATTCATCATTATTAGACATGTTGGATTGGGTTTAATTCTTACTGAAAAATTACACTTAGCATTGATCACCGATTACGGCTTTCGATTAGTGAATTATTATCTTCTTAACAAAAGCCAACTGTTCTAGAATCATTCAATCAGATTAACCTCCAAGTCACAATAATTCAGGAAATTACAATTTTACACCTTGTTATAAAAAAGTGATAGATTGGTCTCTACCTCTTAATCCCTTGTGTTTCAATCATCCAAGAGGGTTAATTAAGATCAACATTACCCATTTACCTTTTTAGTTTAACCTAAATTTTAATTAGAGCATAAAATCACATAATTACTATTTTGGCCTTAAAGATTTCCACTTCATAATTCTTTTAAATCCAACTCAAATGACTTTAAAATTTCCTTGTTACCCTACTCATGAGTTACCCTTTTAGTTTAACCTAAATTTTAATTAGAGCATAAAATCACATAATTACTATTTTGGCCTTAAAGATTTCCACTTTATAATTCTTTTAAATTCAACTCAAATAACTTTAAAATTTCCTAGTTACCCTACTCATGAGTTAATTAGAACATTAGAAGAGAAATTATATTTTATTTACTACTATTATTTTTATTTAATTTTAATAATTATTTTAACTTGAAAATAGGGATTTTTGATGTAAATTAAAAAAAATAAGTTAAATAAAACTCTTGTGCTTAAGAAATTTATTGGAAGTTCAATTAGGTCAGAGGACCACTCGGAACAATTTTGTGTAAAATTTGGAATTCTATTTCAATTTTTATAATTATTAAATGACCACTTTAAGGCATAAATAAATAAAAAAGATACATTTTATTTTTAAAATTTTGTTTTATATTTTTCATAAATCTCTCTGACTTTAAGGAACTTAGAGAAAATTAAGTTATATTTTTCTAATTTTTATCTTATTATTAATATTTTTTTAATTGACAAAATATACCAAAATAAAGTTATTATTTTAACTCCAATTTTACTTTTCTTAGGTGCCCCTGGTCATAAGGAACATCTCAAACTACTTTTTATATTTTTTCCATTTTTTTAATTTATATATTTATATTAAGCAAAACTTCATATTTACTTAAAAAATTATTTTTCAATCAAAAATAATTTTATTGGTCTTAAGATTTTTACAGGAGCCTCATGAAGTGGTAGGCTTCAATTTGGCTCAATTTAGTGATTATTTGAATTATTTTGTATTTTTTTCAATTTTTGTATTTTTCTTAATTTTAAAATAGAAAAAAAGGTTTAAATTTTTAAATTTAATTTTTATTTTTCTTAGGTTTCTCTGACCACAGTGAACCTACCAAATGTGTTTTTATAATTTTCTAATTTATATTTTATTTTTTATAGTTATTTTAAACAGAAAATAGTGATTTATCTTGAAAATTGGGGTTCCCTATGTTAGAGGTGCTCTCTGACTTTGGAAAAGTCGTAGAACAACCCTAAGCATATGTGGAATGAATCCTCAAAATTTCACATTTTTCTGATTAATATTTAATTATGTAAAATTAAAATAAGTTTCTGAGTATTTAAAAATTAAAAATAAAATATAAAGAAAATACTTTTGATTTTTTTGTCCATAATTTTTTTCTCTATTCATTGAGCACAAGGGTATTTTTATTTTATTTTTATGAATTTTCTACACGAAGTTATGATTTTTCAAAGTTTTGGAATTTAATTAAATCAAATATGCCCTAATTTCCTACTTAACCACGCGACACTAACTCATTCCTCGTGCATGCCGCCGCATTACTAAACGCTGTCATCTAAGTCAGCTAACATGTGTCTCGTGCTTTATGCTCCGTTCATTCGTCCAACGTAATCTCAGCCGTCCATCTAAGACACAAACGATCTAATGACTGCACGTCTTCGTCCCCAACTGGCCTAACCCGTAAACCGTTCGTGTTCTAACCCTAGAATCTTGCTCAATACTCAACCAAATAACGTGGGTTTATTCATACACCTTCATTTAGTCCAGACGAACACATCCATACGGTTAATCATGCATGAAATTAAACTTTTCTTTACAAAGGCTCAAACATAGCTCATATTTGGGGGAAATGGTGTATACCTTAGCCCAAGAGGTAAGGCCTCGATTGGGTGTGCTTTGAAGCTTTGTTATGGTCTGGCATACCTCCTCCAAGTGTTAGTTCGAGCAGGAGATAGGTCTGTGTAGGAATTCCTCCAGTAGATGGCATGGCTAAGGTAGAAGGCTAATACAGAGGGCTCTAGAGATGGAGATTTCAGTGCAGAACTTTTTCGTTTGGTGTGAGGAAGCTTTTGAGCCGCTCAATTTAGGGATTGAGTTTGAGGGAATGGCCGTGAAAATGCCCTGTTTTTGAGCTCATAAATTGAGCTCATACAAGAGGAGTGAGGGCTAGAAATCTGTGGGGATGAGCTTCTCTAAGATGCTAGGAGGTCTGGGAGAATTCTCGCAGAGTTTTGTTTAAGTTTTTGGATGCTCTCTATCCTTGGTTGTGAGGTGGTGGTGCTTAAATAGAAAGGGAAGGGGTGTCCAATTGGGCTGACTAGTGGGTGCAAAGTGAAGCATAGGTGGAGGACTGAACGACGCAAGTGACCAATGGGAGTGAGCCACATTGGATGGGTGCAATTGGGTTCAAACCTTGGAGAAGGCTCTCTCGGTTTTGGGTTTTCCGGCGACTAGGCCGGCTGGCTATGGCAAGGCTGGTGGCAAGCTGGGTCAGGGGAGCCAGAGAAGCTTAATGGTGATGGCTTGGGGACTTGGGAAGGCTGGTGACAAATCTTCCTTTGGGTTAGTCATATTTGGAAGGAAATCCCCCAATTTGGGAGGACCTTTGGTCCATGTCTCACCTAAGGTAAGCTAGGTGGATCTAGATTGGGTCTTAGGTTTCAAGAGATGGTTGTGTTGGCCAAGGTTGGTGATCCACTTAAAAAATACCCATTTTATGTCTTATTTATGATTTAATTCTTAAGGATATTATGTTTTAATGAAAGGTATTTTCATGTTTTAGATGTAGATGATTAAAAAGAGCCCAAGAAGGAAAAAAAACAAAAAGGAGCAAAAATGGAGCTTATGAAGCAATTTTTGGAATTATTGGCCTGGCGCCAGAGTCCGGCGCCTGGCGCCGAGTCCGGCGCCTAGGCGCCGAGTCCGACGCATAAGCGCCGGTTCGATACGGACGTTGTTAAGTTTTTGATGACTTTGGGCAGTTATTTTGACGAGGTTAAGCGATTATTGAAGCTTCTAGAAAACTGGAAGTTACTCCTAATATACATGACATGTGATACAATGTATTTGGACACAAGGAAACTGTCTGGATCGCGAAGAGGTGCGACCCAAAGTGAGGAGGTGCGACCCAAAGTGAAGAGGTGCGAACAACCTGGTCACGGAGTCCGGCACCTAGGCGCCAGATCCCGGCGCCTAGGCGCGACGGTTACCTTCTAGAAGATACATTGAATTTGGACGAATTTTGAAGAGGTGCCTTAAGCAACCCCTGGTCAAATTCAGAGCTCTATAAATAGGAGCACATTCTACAGAGAAAATCACACCAAAACTCCCTCTCTTAGTACACATACCCATTTTAGCCTATTCTAGTTTAATTGAGTATCTTCCATACTTAGGGTGCCACTTTATTTTGTATCTAGTGAGTTTATTTTGAGTGTTTAATGTGTGTAATTGTTGTTGGAGTCTTTCATCATTGTGTTGGAGTCAGTAGAAGTCAACGGAGCTCTTGAAGGAACACTTCAGATAAGTATTTGTACTTTGGTTCAAAGTTTTATAAATATATTTTGTTGGGTTATTTTAATGAGTTTTGAGTAGTTAGTTATCTTTCTCCTTTCAACTATGAAAAGATTATAAATTAATTAAATTTCGTAGGAGAATTAAATATAAAATATTTTAAAATATTGTGATGATATTAATACCTGATCTTAGTTTACTTTTTAAATTGGTCATTTAATTTGTTAAAACCTGTTGAAGAATTTTGAGACCTATCCGGAGATAAATTTTTAACTAGTATATATCACATGAATCCTTAAGGTAATCGAAGGCTTTACGCAGATTATTTAAGGTGAAGTACAAATAAATAGAAATATATTATTTATTGGGCGTAGAATTAATTAGTTTTTAGAGTGACAGGCTAAATTCTAATAATTTAGTTTATAGAAAAATAACGGGTCACTGGTAGGGCCGACCATAGCCACCCTTGGACATCTAGTAGTGTGAGCCTAGATTAACCCATTATACTAATAACATATCCTGAGACTAACTATAGATTAGTCAATGTTCATTGCACCTGGACCAAAGGGTAAATAATAGGAATGCTTCTATTTGGCACAATATTATAATCTTAATTGCCTACAAAAGATAATTAATCTATAATTCTTGGATTAGTTGAAAAAGGAGAAAGTCATTTTTATAATTGCATTAAATTACTGCTTACTTTACTTTCTTGCTTATTGCTTACTTTCTTTTAGTAAAAGTTATTAGTTAATTAAATTTGAATATATATATATTAAAAAAAAAGTATATATAATTTGCTTAAGAAAATTTCAAAATATTGTTTTTATATATTTTTACTTTTTGTTTTTATTATCCTTGTGAGATCGATAACCAGTACTCCACTAGAGCCCTGTATTACTTGAACGATACGTATACTTGCGTTTAAAATTGTGACTTTTACAATAATTAAATCTAATAAAATTATAAAAATAAACCTCGCACATCAAGCTTTTGAAGCCATTTGCCAGGAATTAAATCTTCTAAAAAGTGGTATCAAAATCTTGTATTTGAAAGCTTAATTAAAGTCGCATCGCATCAAGTTTTTGGTGCCATCGCCAGAGATAAGATAAAGTAAAAAGTAAAAGTAAAAATAAAAAAAACAAAACAAAAATTAACAAAAACATAAAAATAAAACAAAATTATTATCTTTAAATTTTTATCCGTAGTTTTGGATCTGAATGATTACTACCTTTTGATCCTGAATTAGAAAGAACAATTACAAGAATTAAAAAAAGAAAACAAATTTCAAAACATAAAAAATGGCTAACTTACATAACAATAATTTAAATACAATCGAAATTAATGAACAAAATATTTATAAACCATTAAGGGAATATGCAAACCCTACAACTGATGAACTTCATGTTAGTATTCAAATTCCAACTGTAGATGCTAATTCTTTTGAGCTTAAACCTTCTATTATTCAAATGATTCAAAACAATCAATTTGGAGGAACACCTGATGAGGATCCAAATTTACACCTTGCTAGTTTTTTAGAACTTTGTGCTTTACCTTTAAATATAATAATATTTCTGATGATGCAATTAGGCTTAGACTCTTTCCTTTTTCCTTAAAAGATAAAGCGAAGATGTGGCTTAATTCATTAGCAACTTGTTCTATTAAAACATGGGCAAATATGACACAAAAATTCCTTGCTAAATATTTTCCTCCTTCTAAAACAGCTAAATTGAGAAATGATATTACTTCATTTACACAATTTGATGGAGAAACAATTTATGAAGCTTGAGAAAGATTTAAAGAACTATTAAGAAAATGTCCTCATCATGCTTTACCAGATTGGTTAATTATTCAAACATTTTATAATGGACTTATTGGATCACTTAGATCAATTATTGATGCTGCTGCTGGTGGATCTTTAATGGCTAAGACATTTGAAGAAGCCTACACCTTAATTGAAGAAATGATTAACAATAATTTTCAATGGCCTTCCGAAAGATTTAATCCTAAAAGAATAACCAGTATTCATGATAATTAAGCATTTTCTATTTTAGCTTCACAAGTAGCTGCGATATATAAGAAATTAGATAATTATGTTATTAATATATCGCATGTGAATAATGAAAATGCTGCAAATTCTGATGATTCTTAAACAATGGAAACTTTGCAAGCTATTGCTAATAAAACTAATAATCCTTATTCTAATTATTATAATCCTGGTTGGAAAAATCATCGTAATTTTAATTGGAGTAATGGAAATCAAACCGATCCAAATTGGAACAATCAAGGAAATTCAAACTATAGACCAACTTATCCTCCTGGTTATAACAATCAGTAGAAAAAGTTGTTTGTAGAAGAATTGATCTTGCAACTTAGCAATCAATTACAAAGTTAAAACATTGTTATTCGTAATATTGAGAATCAGATTGGGTTAAATTGTTAATTTCATTAATTACAGACCTCAAGGAACACTGTCTAGCAATGTCAAAATTAATCCTAAAGGATCTGGAAAAGAACATGAACAAGCAAAAGCTGTACAACTTAGAAGTGGAAAGGAATTAATAGACAAAACACGGAAAGGGACTGAAAAAGAGAAATAAGTTGAAAAGATTGAAAAACCTAAAGATACCCTTTCTCCAAGTAAATATCATACTGTTGGACCTACTGAAGTGGAAGTTGAAAAACCACCACCACCTTTTCCTCAAAGACTTAAACAGCAGAAGCTTGACCATTAATTTTCTAAGTTTTTTGAAATTTTAAGAAACTTACCATCAACATTCCTTTTGCTGATGCTTTGGAGCAAATGCCAAGCTATGCAAAATTTATGAAGGATATTTTAAGTAAGAAGAGAAAATTTGAAGCTTATGAAACTGTTGCATTATGTGAAGAATGTAGTGCAATTATCCAGAAGAAATTACCTCAGAAACTTAAAGATCCTGGAAGTTTCACTATACCATGTGCTATTGGAGAAAAATTATGTGGAAAAGCCTTATGTGATTTAGGAGCTAGTATTAATCTCATGTCATTTTCAATCTTTCGAAGGTTAGATTTAGGAGAGATCTCTCCTACCACTGTAAGTCTTCAGTTAGCTGATCGATCAATCACTTATCCTAAAGGGGTTATAGAGGATGTGCTTGTTAAGGTAGATAAATTTATCTTCACTGTAGATTTCATTGTTCTAGATATGAAAGAAGATAAAAAAATACCTATCATTTTAGGAAGACCTTTTCTAGTTACCGGTCGAGCAATGATTGATGTGCAAAAAGAAGAATTAACAATGAGAGTTAATGATCAAGAGATAACACTCAATGTTACGAAATCGATGAGGTATCTGAAAAGGAAAAATGCTATCGGATGGATATTTTTGATTATATGATTGAAAAGCATTACCAAGAAAGATGTAAGGTCATTTTTGATAATAAAAACAAAGAATCTATGTTATATGATGAGATATTAAATGAAGAGAATTCATCTGAAGAAGCTCAGTATATTCATGAAAATTGAGAAATTTTAGACACAACTACAAATGAGATATTATTACCCTCAATTGAATAGCCCCTGAACTGGAATTAAAAATGTTACATGCGCATTTAAAGTATACATTTCTCGGAGATTCATTAACTTCACCTGTAATTATATCTTCAGAACTAAGCAAAGATCAAGAAGAAAAATTAATTAGAGTTCTGAAGAATTATAAGAAAGTTTTTGGTTGGACTATTGCAGATATAAAAGGAATAAGCCCTTGATACTGTATGCATAGGATTTTAATGGAAGAAAATTGTAAACCCATTATTGAACCTTAAAGAAGATTAAATCCGATTATGAAAGAGGTTGATAAGAAAGAAATTTTGAAATGGTTAGATGCTTGGAATTATTTATCCTATTTCGGATAGCTTGATGTGTAAGTCTTATTCATTGTGTTTCGAAGAAAGGAGGAGTAAGCTGTCATTGTTAATGAAAAAAATGAATTAATCCCAACAAGACGAGATTACCGGATGGCGAATTTGCATTGATTATCGAAAATTAAACAACGCCACTAGAAAGGATCATTTTCCTTTATCTTTCTTGGATCAAATGTTAGATAAACTTGCTAGACATTCATATTTCTGTTTTCTGGATGAATATTTTGGTTATCATCAATTACCTGTTGCTCCTGAGGATCAAGAAATGATAACATTTACTAGTCCTTATGGAACATTTGCCTTTAGAAGAATGTCTTTCGGTTTATGCAATGCACCTGCAATTTTTCAAAGATGTATGATGTCAATATTACTGTGATTTGATTGATAAAGGAATTGAAGTATTCATGGACGATTTTTCAATTTTTGGAACTTCTTTTGAATCTTGCTTGGAAAATATAACGAAAATTTGGAAGAGATGTGAAGAAACAAATTTAGTTTTAAACTGGAAAAAATGTCAATTTATGGTTACAGAAGACATTGTACTTGGACATAAAATTTCACAAATAGGGATGAAAGTTGATCAAGCAAAAGTGAAAATTATTCTTTGAATTGTGACCACCTACTACCGATTCGCGATGTGAGAAGTTTTACAGGTCATCTTTGGATTTTATAGAAGATATATAAAAGTTTTTTCTAAAATTGCTAAACCTTTTTGTCATTTATTAGAAAAAGAAAGTAAATTTGAATTCAATGAAGATTGTTTGAATGCGTTCAATATTTTGAAAGAAAAGTTAATCACTGCACCTGACATTGTTGCACCTGATTGGAATAAACCTTTTGAATTAATGTGATGCAAGTGATTATGCAATCGGAGCTGTATTAGGACAAAAATATGAGAAGATTTTCAAAGTTATATACTATTCTAGCAAAACTCTTAATAAAATTCAAATAAATTACACAACTATTGAAAAAGAGCTGTTAGCAATAGTGTATGTCTTTGATAAATTTAGACCATATCTTCTGTTATTAAGTATTTAATATTTAAAAAGGATGCTAAACCTAGATTGATCAGATGGGTTTTACTTGTGCAAGAATTTGATTTTGAAATAGTAAACAGAAGAGGGACAGACAACCAAATTGCTGATTATTTATCAAGGATCAAAAACAATAATGAGAAGATTTATGAAGAAATTATAAATGAAAAATTCCCAGATGAGCAATTATATGTCATTCAAGGATTACAAATACCGTGATATGCAGATATAGTTAACTACTTGGTTAACAATATTTTACCATATGGGATGAATAATAAATTTATTAAGAAACTCAAGAATGATTATAAATCATATATTTGGGAAGATCCTCATTTATTTAAAATAGGAAGAGACTCTGTGATTCGAAGATGTATTCCTTATGAAGAAACTTTTGCTATTATTCAAAAATATCACGATTCTGAATTTGGAGGACACTTTGGAGTGAATAAAACTGCATTTAAAATTTTAAATTTTGGATTTTATTGGCCTACTTTATTTAAAGATATTGGACATTATGTGAAAATTTGTGATCTATGTCAAATAATGAGAAATATATCCAGAAAAGATGAAATGCCTCTAAATTTTATACTAGAAATCGAAATTTTCGATGTATGGGGTTTAGACTTTATGGGACTTTTCGTACCAACATCTGGAAAGATTTATATTTTATTAGCAGTTAATTATGTTTCAAAGTGGATCGAAGCTGTAGCTTTACCGAACTGTGTTTCCAAAAGTATTTTAAAATTTTTAAAGAAAATGATTTTTACAAGATTTGGAATGCCTAGGACAATTATCACAGATGGGGGAAGTCATTTCAGAAATATAAGAATTAAATCATTGCTGGAAAAATTTGGAATTAAGCATAGAATTGTAGTCGCTTATCATCCTCGAAACAAGTGGAATGAGTCGAAGTATCAAACATAGAAATTAAAAGAATACTGTAAAAGACTGTTAATCCTAAAAGAACGATCTGGGTTGATAGACTTGATTACGCATTATGGGCTTATAAAACAGCTTATAAGACACCTATCGGAATGTCACCTTATCGGTTAATTTATGGTAAACATTGTCACTTACCTGTTGAACTGGAGCATAAAACTTATTGGGCGATAAAGGAGTTCAATTATAATTTGAATACTGTAGGAGAAAAACGATTATTACAACTAAATGAAATGGAAGAGATAAAAATGAATCTTATAAAAATGCAAAAATTTATAAGGATAGAATGAAAAAATTACATGACAAAATGATTTCAAGGAAAATATTTGAGCCTGGACAAGAAGTATTATTATTTAATGCTCGTTTAAAACTTTTCCCTGGAAAATTAAAATCTAAATGAATGGGACCGTTTATAATTGAGAAACTGGAAAAATATTTAAAGATCCCAAAACTGGAAAAGTATTTAAAGCTAACGGATTAAGATTGAAGCCTTATATGGGAAAAATGAAATTAAATTAAAAAGAGGCTTATGAACTAAGTCTACCCGATTAATTCAATTAATTAGGTCGGGCAGATTACGTTAAACCAAGCGCTTTGTGGGAGGCAACTCATATTTATTAGTTTGAGTTTAATTATCGATGTAAGGCTATGCCTTGGTTTTGACTAAATTTGTATATAACTTCTGGAAATAGATACCTAACGAGTCTGTATTGGCTTAAGCTAAACATTTTCTTGAAGTATATAGAAATTGAACTTGGACCACTCCATGAAAAATGTGAGTAAAAAGGAGATCAAGTTAACCTTCGTTTGTGATTGTTTGTGATTTGAATTTTTCGTAATTGTGTTTGTGTTTTGATTATATTCGTTTATTAGACCTATTTTTACGACCGAAACTTTGCAAAATTTGACGATAGGCGAATCGGAGTCGATCGAGGTTCTGACGCCTAGGCGCCAAAAGTTGGCGCCTAAGCACCAGAATAACTGGCATATCGATGAATCCGGCGCCTAGACGCCAGATTCCGGCGCCTAAGCACCACAGTTACAGATCGTGGAAAAACCGAATTTCTTCAGTTTTTCACACGAAATCTCTTTATTTATAGCCTATTTTTCGTCCCCAATCCCATAGACACACTAATTTCGACCATAGAAGTTAATTTTGGAGGATTTAGGAAGGATTTGGAGGTCATAGATAGAGGAAATCATGAAAATGAGGTAAGAGACAAATCTCCTAAAGATCCTCAGTCTTATTTTAATGGTTTTATTGTTGTTAGTTTGGAGAAAATGTTTAGTCGAATGGATAAGATTGAAGCGGAACTTCAAAGTATTGGTAATCGTCTCAATGAGATGTACCACCAATACGAACACTTGAAATGACAAACCAAACTTCAATCTGATCACATGGCTGCCTATCAAGACGCTCAAGTAGAAATATACGCGAAGAACAAATGGATTGATGAAAAGACGGCTTTGGAATTTCCAAGGGCGTTGGTATTCTATCCCTTCGGTCCTAGCAAACTTCATTGCGAAAGAGATGGAAATTGAAGATCGGTGTTAAATAGATTCTATGTGTGTTTTAGGTGTGATTGAGTCTTGTTTTAGTGTGTTGAATATCTAATGTGTGTATTTGCTTAAATTGTTCAATGTGTGTTGTTGGATTTGAATGTTTGCTTTTTATATGTTGTTGATTGTGTTATTTATAAAACGATGAACCTTGATACAAGTCTTGTACTGATGATTGTTGAATTTGGAATGTATATTAGGATTTTGAATTGAAGAATTTGGATACATTTATGTGGATCTATGCTTTTATTTTAAATTGATTGTGAAAATATTTGGAGGTTATAAAATGGATTAATACTCTCATAAGAGTAATTAGGAGTCGAATTTGATAAGATTTGGTGGAAAATATTTAATTTAAATCGAATTTTTTGGAAAGGCGAGTCTGGCGCCTAGGCGCCAGAATTCGGTGCCTAGGCGCCGGTTCGGCCTGAACCCGAAAACTTATCTTCTTAAACCCCCCATGCCATTTTTTACGCCTAAGCTTCCTTCTCCACAGTATTTTCGCGAAAATACCACCTAGAGATCCCATTTAGAGCCGGATTTGCAAGTTTTTGGGTTTGAAATCACTCGATTTCTTCATCTCGAGGTCAGATCTACATTTTAAACTCATTATTTTTTATTTTTACCATGGATTTTGCTCTTGTTAAGAAAAATCAAAATTTTGAGAAAAATTTTGATTTTTAATATCAAATTAATTGGTGTTTAAGCTATTTCAAGTTTGAAAAGCTTAAATTAGTTTATTTTCCTAGATCCGTTGAATTTATTTCGCGTTGTTCTTTCAAGTTTAGATGGCACCTAAATCTAAGCGAGGAAATGAACGAGAAAACTTTGATCGTAGCAAGTTTGTCACTTCTGCTGCACACTTCCAATATAATGATTTTGCTACGATTTAGAAGTTTATTTCAGAGTGAAGTTTCTATATTCTTGGAGGAAGAATTGAGGAGACACTCGTTGCACTCAACTGGCAACGATTTTACTATTTCACTGTTGTTGCCGTTTTATGCTAATTTCGTGGATGAGAAGGAATACGAGATTTTCGTTCGAGGAGTTGGAGTAGGATTCACTCCTGAACGTATCAACATTTTCTATGGTCTGCCGCCAAACATTGAGTGTTATTACTCAGGTTTATCTCCATCTGAGGAAGATTTGGACATGATCATTGCCTACCTGACTGATAGTACTGGAGCCTGGAAGACTCGGAATGGAAAAAGGGTAAATTTTTCATCTTCTAAGCTTAATGGTGTTTCCAAGGCATGACACTACTTTATCTCTGCTCTTCTCCTTCCATCCAATCATCTGAGTGAAGTTACCAGAGATAGCTATTTTAAACTACTGCATTCAAGAGAAGAAGCTTATTGATGTAGGGAGCATTATTTATGATTCTGTGGAGGCTACTGCTCGTTCTAGCACATCTATTGGACTTGATTTTCCATCACTGATCTATTTTCTTTGTCAAGGAGCTGGAGTATTTGCTGAGCTTTCTGAAGAAAAGCTTAAGTCGACGAAGCCTATAGGAAGAGAGAGTGTTAGCATTTATGACCGACCACGAGTTAAGAGTTCTACTGCACCTGCTGGTTCATTACCTACTTCAGGTATAGCTTTTACTTCTAGACCATCTACTTCTGCTGAGCCATCATGTACATTTTAGGAAACCATGCATAATCAATTCATAGAGCACCAGCATGAGTTATTCTTAACTCACTGCGGAGTACATACCATATACAAGAAGATTGATCATCTTTCTGAGTATACACAAAGAAAGAGTGATTATGATGCTGAATATTCAGAGTCTTTAGTGAGATTTCTGAAGGG
Organism: Papilionanthe hookeriana x Papilionanthe teres; assembly: GCA_022702705.1. Lineage (NCBI taxonomy): Eukaryota > Viridiplantae > Streptophyta > Magnoliopsida > Asparagales > Orchidaceae > Papilionanthe > Papilionanthe hookeriana x Papilionanthe teres. The sequence continues at coordinate 75,354,927 of CM040423.1, forward strand.
TGAGCATGATGTTTAGTTCCCTACTTGTCCCAGATTTTCACCCTATGTTGATCCTAAGGATATGAAGTTCTCTTTTGGTGATGATGATGATGAAGCTACAGACAGTGATTAGTAGCTTGATTTATCTCTAGAGATTGTTGATTCTGTTTTTAGAGTATTATCTTTTTTTGTGATGTTATTTATTGATGTTATTTGTGAACTTTTTATGTTAAAACTGTTTTTAGATTATACGATGTGTGTTTAAGGCTGAGATGTGAATGAATTTCTATAAAAGTTTATTTACGTTTCGACCTATCTTGTTTAGTGTTCATGAATAGTTAGTAAATTTGCATGTTCTAAAATAAATTTCTTTTTTAGAAATTAACTCTGCTTTCTATGAAAACTTTTCTATATATGCTTAATCATTTCTGTTATATTCATATTGAAGCATGTGTAGAAGTAGAGTATAATTTTTCCTTACTACATCATTGTTATACTTAGATTAATTCCTGTTTATTTCTTTCTCTCATGCTTTAGAAAATTTCATAATTCATATTTATACTAAAGCTGAAGTTTGGAGGGAAAATATTTATCAAATTTAAATATTATTTGTCCTTAAAGAACTAATATTTTCTTTAAAAATATATTAACATAACATAAGGAATGAAAAATCTATTTAAGAATATCTCAATTTTTGAATTTATAAATAATTTAGTAAATTTAACTAAAATTTTAAAAATTTTGGTTGATTTTAAGAATAGAATTATTTAGCTTAAAGAATAATAAGATGAAATTTTTTTCTATTTATAGTAAAGAGAATTGTATTATTTGGAATACTAAGGAATCAAGATTATTGCTTGAAAAAGAAAAGATTGAAATAAGTTTGGAAAAATATTAATGTCATATTTATTAAACAAAAATGTATAAGTTTTTAAAAATAAGTTAAGAATAGCGAAGTTTAAAATCTTTAACAGGTTATCCAAAAATAGTAATCCTCACTTAAAAAAAAAAGAAGAAAAAAAAGGGTGAGGAGAAACTCGAGGAAATGCCTAATAAAAAATTGGCTTCACTTGAATTATCTTATAGTTAGAAAACTGATTTCATTTTTAACTTAATTTCTATGTACATATATTTTTACTAGAAAAATATTTCATGAAAATCTTTTTCTTGTAAATATTCTATGTGACATTGATATGATAAACTACAATTATTCTTGAAATAAATGAAAAATTGGAAGTCTTATGATTTGGTAGTTAAATGTTCTTTAATTCTTAAAATTAAACTTAATTAGTGAAATTTGGTTAATGATTTTCTAAAGTATTTATAAAACCAAAAACTATAAGGAATCTTAAATATTTTAACTTCATTCCAAATGTTATTTATTTTATGTAATTAAAAGGGTTACTTGAAGACAAGTAACGTTTAAGTTTGGGAGAATTTGATCTACTTAAAAATACCCATTTTTATGCCTTATTTATGATTTAATTCTTAAGGATATTATACTTTAATGAAATGTATTTTCATGTTTTGGATATAGATGATTAAAAAGAGCCCAAGAAGGAAAAAAAAGAGCAAAAATGAGTAAATATAGAGCTTATGGAGCAATTTTTGGAATTATTGGCCTGACGCTAGAGTCTGGCGCATAAGCGCCAGTTCAATACAGACGTTGTTAAGTATTTTTGATGACTTTGGGCAGTTATTTTGACGGTGTTAAGTGGTTATTGGAGCTTCTAGATGACCGGAAGTTACTCCTAATATATAAGACATGTGATACAATGTATTTGGACACAAGGAAACGGTCTGGATCGCGAAGAGGTGCGACCCAAAGTAAAGAGGTGCAAACGACCTGGTCACGGAGTCCGGCGCCTAGGTGCCAAATCCCGGCGCCTAGGCGCGACGGTTGCCTTATAGAAAATACATTGAATTTGGACGAATTTTGAAGAGGTGCCTTAAGCAACCCCTGGTCAAATTCAGAGCTCTATAAATAGGAGCCCATTCTACAGAGAAAATCGCACCAACCCCCCTCTTAGTACACATACCATTTTTAGCCTATTCTAGTTTAATTTAGTCTCTTCCATACTTAGGGTGCCACTTTATTTTGTATCTAGTGAGTTTATTTTGAGTGTTTAATGTGTGTAATTGCTGTTGGAGTCTTTCATCATTGCGTTGGAGTCAGTAGAAGTTAGCGGAGCTCTTGAAGGAACACTTCAGATAAATATTTGTATTTTGGTTCAAAGTTTTATAAATATATTTTGTTGTGTTATTTTAATGAGTTATGAGTAGTTAGTTATCTTTCTCCTTTCAACAATGAAAAGATTATAAATTAATTAAATTTCGTAGGAGAATTAAATATAAAATATTTTAAAATATTGTGATGATATTAATACCTGATCTTAAATTACTTTTTAAATTGGTCATTTAATTTGTTAAAACCTGTTGAAGAATTTTGAGACCTATCCGGAGATAAATTCTTAACTAGTAGATATCACATGAATCCTTAAGGTAATCGAAGGCTTTTCGCGGATTATTTAAGGTGAAGTGCAAATAAATAGGAAGATATTATTTATTTGTCGTAGAATTAATTAGTTTTTAGAGTGATAAACTAAATTCTAATAATTTGGTTTATAGAAAGGTAACGGGTCACTGGTAGGGCCGACCATAGCCACTCTTGGACATCTAGTAGTGTGAGCCTAGATTAACCCATTCTACTAATAACACATCCTGAGACTAACTATAGATTAGTCAATGTTCTTTGCACCTGGACTAAAGAGTAAAGAATAGGAATGCTTCTATTTGGCACAATACTATAATCTTAATTCCCTACAAAAGATAATTAATCTATAATTATTTGATTAGTTGAAAAAGGAGAAAGTCACTTTTATAATTGCATTAAATTACTGCTTACTTTAGTTTCCTACTTATTGCTTACTTTCTTTTAGTAAAAGTTATTAGTTAATTAAATTTGAATATATATATATATATAAGTATATATAATTTGCTTAAGAAAATTTCAAAATATTGTTTTTATATATTCTTACTTTTTGTTTTTATTATCCATGTGGGATCGATAACCAGGACTCCACTAGAGCCATGTATTACTTGAACGATACGTATACTTGCGTTTAAAATTGTGACTTTAAATAATTAAATCTAATAAAATTATAAAAGTGAACCTCGCACATCAAGTTTTTGAAGCCATTTGCCAGGAATTAAATCTTCTAAAAAGTTGTATCAAAATCTAGTATTTTAAAGCTTAATTAAAGTCGCATCGCATCAGTTGGGCTAGACCAAGTGGCTTGAGTTGAATTTGGGGTTTGGGTTCAAAATCATGGCTTGGGCTTGGACTTGGGTTTGGGCTTGGTTAGGGTTTGGATTTGAATCAATTGAAGATTCAGTTTGGTTTAGAAAATTGTCATGAAGAATTTAGGAAGTGAATTTGGTGGAATTGAATTTATCACATGGCTTGATTTGATGGAAATTTGAAATTAGGTCAAATTTGGGTATTTGACTTGAGCTTGGGTTTAGGTTAGGTTTGTGGTTTGATTTTAAGTCATGTGAATGTTCAATTTGGTTTAGAACATTACATGAAAAGTCTAGAATTTGACATTGGCGGAATTGGATTGGTTTGGGGGTTGAATTTGATGAAATTTGGGGTGAGGCCAATATGGGGAAATTCATTTGAACTTGGATTTATTTGATTCGATTGGGCTGCGATTTGGTTCAAATTGGGTTTATGCATGATGAAAACTAATTTAGATTTAGGATTGGGAGAGTTTGAAATCAATTTGGTAGAATTTTGGGGTGATTTGGGGAATTTAGCACTTAGGGGCAATTTGGAAAATTTGGCCAATTTTTGTGGATTTGGGCACAATTGAGGTCAATTGATGGTTCAAATTAATTTTGGGGACATTTGGAGTGGATTTGGAGATTTTGGAAATTTTTTGGGCATGAGGGATATTTTGGTATTTTTGGCAAATTTAAGGGTATTTTTGTAATTTTGAGAATTTTGGTGTATTTAAGTGGTTTGAGATAATTTTTGAAAAAAATTTGAAATTTTAGGTAATTTTGGGAAAATTAGGATTTCAGGGGCATTTTGGTAATTTTAGAAAAATTAAGGGATAAAAGGTCAAAATTGGAGGAAGGTGAGTTTCCTGGTGAAGAAATGTCGTACGACTGGGATGTCCCGTCTGGTGGGTAAGTCAGCAGAGCTGGCAACTTCATCCAGGACCATTCTATGTTGGAGGAAGAGAAGAGGCAAGAGCCTGCAACTAAGGTGATGTAGCCAGAGGAGCTGAGGGTGACAATTCAGGAGGCAACCCATGATCCTTTACTGGTGGATGCTCTTGGAGTTGTTTTTGTTCCCTCATCAGTGGAATAGGAGACCAGGAGAGAGCTTGTTCCTTTACTACATTGGATCTCCATAATATGATGGACCCATCATTTGGTGGAAAAAAATTTGCATACGGAGGGCGTACGCAGCGCTGCGTACGCCCTCCATTGTACATGCATGATACACGGATGGTACATGTATGAGACGCATGGTACACGCATGGTACACGCATGGTACACCCATGGTACACGCATGGTACACGCATGGTATTTCCTGTACCGTCCATGTACCATTCATGTACCATGGTCCATGCGTGTACCATGCATGTACCATGGGTGTACCATGCGTGTACCATGCGTACCAAGCATGTAGCATGCGTACTATGCATGTACCATCTGTGTACCATGCATGTACAAGGGAGGGCGTATGCAGCGCTGCGTACGCCCTCCGTATGCAAATTTCTCTCCATTTGGTGAGGGGACTGACACCCCACCACCCATTGAACATATCACTAGCAGAACAACCATTGATTTGGGGTCTGTTGAGGACTCCAGACACTTGGGATGACTATAGGAAGAGGCATAGGCTTGTACCGTAGTTGACCGGCTAAGGCAGTTGGTGTGTCGGAGCCACCCTGCTCAGACTTTAGCTTTGTGAGGTCGAAGCTTCACTAATTCTGGAAGCAAATCATGCTCATTCTTGGGACACGTGCTGGAACAACTTAAGGAAGAACTTTCTCCAAAGCGCGTTGGGAGTCAATTCGCCAAAATGAAATGACAGCACTTTGATTCAAAGTGTTTGGAATCCGGGAGATGGTTTTAGTCTCACAGATTCAATCTAAAAAAAAAGAGTAGATAAATTTAGGTTAGGAGGGGAATTAGTGTATTCGCGGCTATCACAGCTTAGTTATGCTCCGACTGAGGCGACGACCGATTCTTTTATAAGGTATTTTCTTTCTAGATGATAAGTTGTAATCGGGAGGATCCATATTATAAATATAAATATTTTACTTACATAAAATTTTTAATTTTTATGTATCGTAATATGTGTATGATGTGAATCCATTCACGCGGTTCAATATGGCAAGTGACTCGTATATCCCTGCATCATTTTGCTTTTTTTGATGTACTATAAATAGGGTCGGCCGGCTCGGAAGAACCCGGTTTCTCTAGCTTTTTCTTTGAGTGATCATTTTCTCCCTCGTCCTTCTACACTCCCTTCCTCCTAATACATACCGGCTATGGATTGCAAATACTCATATAACCTATCTGGCATGAATGATAAGTGTAATTTATGTGATATAAATTGTGTAATTTCTGATAATATCTTAAGTTTTTATGTTAATTTTTTGTTGCTATTTTAAATTTTGTTCCTTTTTATTTGTTTTGGGTGTACTTGATTTTATTTGTGTAGGTATTAAAAAGATTGATGAATGTAGAGCATAGGAGCTTTGGGAATTTATGCTTCATCTTATACTCCTGGACAGGAAGCTTGGCATATATGTACCAAGCTATGGTTACCTATACACCACACTAAGCATCACTTCAAGCATCGTGCAATAAGGAGCTTGGAGTTTATGCGCGAAGCAGTGGGTGCATAAGCTCCACACTCAACAACAAAAAACATGAAGCTTAGTGCCTATGTGCCAAGCATGGGCGCTTAAGTGCCCAATTATGGGTGATAACTAGTACGCTTGGCGCCTATGCACAAGCAACAGACACATATGCATTGAACCTTAAAGCCACGTGATTCTGGAAGCTTGGCACCTATGCGCCAAGCAGTGGGTGCATAGGCGCTGAAGGTGATTGGAGACTTTTCAAGTGGGGATGCAGAGCTGCAGCCATTGGATGGAAATATGAGTGAATATAAAGCAAAGATTGTATATATAAAAAGGAAGATTACGAAGATGGGGAGGTTTATTCATCAATTTTCTTCTATTATTTTGAGAGATGAATCGGAGAAGAAGCCAAAGTTTTTGTAAGGAGATTAGAAGAGACGAAAAGAGAGAGAATGGGAGGATTGAGAGAGTTGATAGTTCACTGGTAGTGATATCCTCAAACTACTTGTCTGTGAAGGAAATAAGTTTGTTTACATTGTATTTTCTTCATAACTTCTTTGTAAAAATTGATTTTGATGTTTATTCATAAAACTAAGTTTTCTTTGATAAGATTTGTCATGAATAATGAGTAGTCTTCCTGTTTCTCTCTTTAATTGAGATGGTGAATGGATAGGACAAAGAATTTGAGATTTTTCAGGCTTTAATTTGAATTTAAAGCATTGTGTTAATTTGAGAGCTTAATTTACTTTCTACTTGGCCAGTTGATTGTTAAAATCTTTTGTGAATATTGATATTTGGAAGGATTTTGAATAACATAAGAAGAGTTAACAACATTGGAATAGGAATATTACCATGGATTTTTGCAATCTTCTAGGAGTCATATTTCCTTAAGTAGATCAAGAGTTTTAGGGAACTAAACTTAAGACTGCTAATCTTCTTTAGACAGCTGTACTAAACTTAAGGGGATGAGGAAGAATTTTTCTCCTGATTGACACTATTTTTTAACCTAATCCTCTGTTGCATCACTTGATCACTTAATGTGGGAAAATTCTAACACCTGATTTGATAAAATAATGATTTTGCTTGTTATAATAGATGTGCTTTTCATGACTTTCAGATAGGCTTAAAATTCTAACTTGAAAACCAAACATTTCAGGCTTTAGTAAGCTAGATTATTTCATTGAATTTTCATCATTCCCTGTAGGATTGACAACCGTACTCAAACCTGGTACTATTAATACGTCATATATACTTGCGTGAGCATCTCATACTTAACAGTACTTGGAGCATGTCAGTGAACACCTTCAGTATTGCATCCATATTAATCTCAAGAAAAATAGAAGTTCTCAGAGGTCATTTTTCCTTGGGGATTCGGTGGTTCCTTAGCCAGCAGAGAAAAAAAGAGAGCTTCAGGCATGTTTAGGGAGAATCTGGTTATATATGTAGGCCATATCAATTTTGGATTGTGGCTGCCGCTCTGTCGAGAGCTCCAATCAATTTTCAACCACTAGGATATTATTGCAGCGTGGGTGATACCCAACTCCGTGGTGTTCATCATGGCATTTGTTTTCTTTCTCCGGCAACTGGATCTACCCCAGTCCATCGAGCTCTTTTCCGACTTCTTTGTTTTAAGGTGAACAGAGATAACTACACGGTCTTCTCGTCTGGCTTGAGACTCCGAGCGGTCGGGGTTGAGATCAAGATCAAGGACTAGAGATTGAAGTTTGTAATTGCTTCAAACAAGAAAGGTTGGGGATTTTCCATCTGGTTTATTTGCGGGATGTGTGCAAGCCAAAGGCCCTACTAGAGTCTGCGAGAGAATACACTGAGAAGATTGAGGATCAGGAGTTGCATTTTTTCTGGTATCTGGAAGGAGTGGTGGTTAACAGGACTCTGTGGCTGAGCTCTTTAAGTGACATGACTAAGGAACTATGGGAAAAACCAGACAAGAAGGAGAGGGAGAGGAAAAAGGTCAAAGAGAATCCAAAGGTGCACGAGACAGGGGATCCTTCTTTATGGTCGTGGAGACCATTGGGAGCTCCCATAACCAATAAAGAGCTTTCTCATCCTTCTAGTATTCCATTCCATCCTTCTTCTCCTTTTTTTGTTTTTTAATTTCTCTTACATAGTTCATTCATGTGAACAGATGTCGGGACTTTTGCTCTTAGGTTTCAAGTTCTTAGGGAGAGACGCCTATAGAGACAAGTCTGCAAAAAGGGGGAGTTGGGCATCACTTTCATCGATCCCTGTGAAAGGGTGGCGGCGCAACAATAATCCCCAGTTGGCATGGTGTCTAATTCGTGTGAAGAGGTTTCCACAAATGATTTCTGGGCAAAGGGATTTCCATAACCGAATGAAAAGGAGCCAGTCGGCAAGAGCTATTTGCCACCCCCTCCTCTATCTTGGAAAGGAAGTTCTCCTCTGAAATGGATCGGCCCGACAAAGGGTGAGAATAACATGTGGGGAAGTTTGGGCAGCCAATATATTATGGTGGATACCAAGAAGGAATGGTATATCGGTCTGCCATTGGGGGACATTTGAGGTTGTCGAATACCTACCTTTTATTTGGCAGAGGCAGTTTGTTCTGACGGTCTTGATTCCATTATACGGGGGAAAGAATATGCAGACCTGACCGAGATTGTCGATCGATTCAGCTTACTTGCATGGTCAATCAACCACTTCCAATCCAAGGCCCTCATCCGCGAGGAGCAGAAGAGGTAGTGGTTGACCAATTGGTTTCCAAGTCAATAGTGGCTAAGCGAAAGGTCGAGGTGGAGCTTTCCGTCTTTAGAGGAAACTCAATGAGACCACCCGGTAGTTGGGGTTGAGTGAGAAAGAGTACAAACAATTTTTTGCGGCTCTAATGCAGAAGAATAAAGAGATCGAGGAAAGGATGGCAGGGATGGTCATCCATGAGGACCAAATTGGGGAGCCATCCGAGCAAATATCGATTGGGCTGGCTATGGCTGTTGAGTGCTTAGTGATGAAAGGACTGGTGGAAACCAATGGACTGAAATAGACCAAATTGTCACTATTTTTAAGGACTTAGATAAGGACGGTGGCAAAGGACCATTCGGGTGAAGCTGGAGATGGAGGTGATGCCTGATCCGCAGCCAACTTGGTACTTTTCACTTCTTTTTGCCTTTAAATTTTCTCTTTCAAAAAAGATGTGCCACATGACTATATTTGGTGGGCTAGCATTAATAAAAGTCATGTACTTGAAGAAAAACTTTGTACATCTCTTTATTCAAAGAAAATGAGAAGTCTTTTGCTTGCTTTCTACTTATTTTTTTAGTTGACTTTTTCTTACCGGCCTTAGTGAAGTGTCAATATGGTTCCTTGAGATGATTTTACCCTCCGACCCTTGCGGAGCTTATTACTGTCGAGTTGAGGATGCCATCCAGATGTGAAGTTATTTGAGTTCGTTGGGATATGGACAGACATTCTTGTATCCCGATCAGTTAACATCATTTTTAGGCTTAGCCTGGCTACCTTGGTGTTGTTGATGTCTGTTCTTGAGTTTTAGGCTCAGCTAGGAAACCTTGGCACTTTGACTGACCATTATACAATTTAATGCTCAGTTAGGTAATCTTGGCTTCGCGGTTGGCTATCTTTTGATTTGATGCTTAGTCAAATAATCTCGGCGTCGCAGCTAGCCCTCCTTTGGTTTGATGCTCAACCGAGCCATCTTAACACTGTGACTAACCTTCAATTTAATCTTCAACTAGGAGATATTATTGTCGTGGTTGCCTTTCTTTGATTTGATGCCAGCAGGGCGATCTTGGCACCGCGGCTAGCTTTTCTTTGATTTGATGCTCAACCCGACATTGGCGTCACGGCTGGCTATTCTTCAATTTTAAAAATTTGTAGTTCCCCAAGTGTTAGACAGAAGTTTTGGTCTCCTTCTGACTTTCCTAGTTCTTTCTAGCCTGAAAATTTTAGACTTTTGATTAGCCAAATATTCATTTAATCTATATATCTTTTGTGAGAGTGTGGCATAAAAAATTTAGAGCTGCAAACAAAAAATGAGGGCAAAAATAGTTTTCATTTCAGATTTTTGGTACAAATGGAGAGGTGACCTGCCAATGGGAAGAATCATTTGAGCTCTTCCTAGGTCCTGCATAGAGGTCAATGATGTAAGGGCCACTCCACATCTGGTCTAGCTTTTTTTTCCACTTGTCCTCGTGCTTTAGGATCAACTTCAGTATTAGATTATGGAGAGAAAGTTTTCTCCCAAATGTGTCTTTTATAGTATCGAGCAGCTCTTCTCTTAACTTCCTTCTGTTGCATAGCTGACTTTACAAGAACTTCCTCTGTAGGTTATAATGCGAGCATACTCTCTCATTGTATTCTTCTGGGCATTCAGTTAAATCCTCCTTGATGAACATTGCAGTAGTGAGGACTCTCTGACTGTGGTGGTTGTATGCTACCGGTAGCATTGCATCCATTCCATGTGATAGCATGAATGGAATTTGACCAGTTGCGGTAGATGGGGTGTTCAAACAACTAATATAAGGGAAGAGAGTATTTCTACTCAGCTTCTCTTTGCTCCTTCAACTTTCTTCCTTAATAGATTAAGAATAATCTTATTGGTTGCTCGGCTTGGTCGTTGATTTGGATGTGATAAGTTGAGGAGAACTTGAGGCTTATTGAACCACCCCGCACTTATATCCAATTCGAATGTACTTTAGTAACAATTATATATTTTAATCTTTTAATCGCAGAGTTACTTTCAAACGCAAGTATACGTATCGTTTAAGTAATACAGGGCTCTAAAGGAGTCCTGGATATCGATTCCACAGGGAGAGATATTAAAGCCTACGGACTTAGGATTATAAAAATCAATTCAGAATTACAACTAAATTGAAATGCCTATCTGTCACTAATATGCAATCGATAATAATACGAAACTTATATTAAAAACTAGTTTTACTAACAACTTACTGATACTACTAGAGTTAAGTTCAAATATAGGTAATATCAATAATCTTTCTCCTTAGTTAAGATATTTAAGTGAAATAATAATTATAATTAGTTTTAATGTGTTGTGCCAAATAGGAGCATACCTATTCTTTACCCTTTGGTCCAGACATAAAGAACATTAACTAATCCTATGCTTGGATTACTGATTCTGCGGCTAAGCTGGGAGGATACTGGCTCTCACTTCGGAGCTCCCACGTTTCCCTCACCTGAGGGCTAACAATCTACACATCAGCACCCAAACGATAGGACCGAATTGAGGATTTTAGCCTGTCACTCTAAAATCTCCAATTCTACGCGCGATAATATTATTTCCCTATTTATTTACATTTCTCCCTACAAGGATTTACTCGTCTGCCTTGCAAAGAGAATTGTGATACATACAAGTTAAAAATCCTTAGCCCACGGTCAGGTCTTAAGAATTCTTCACGGATTTTAACAATACAAATGACCAATTCGTATAGTAAGTTAAGTTTAGGTATAGTACCATCATAATTTCTTTTATAATTTATTTAATAAACTAATTATATAATCATTTCACAAAAACATCAAAACCAGGAGAAAGATAGAACAACTACTCAGAATTCATGAAGATGATGCAATAAAACTTAGATTTCATATAATAAAATAAAGTTTTACACGCTAAAAACAAATAAACACTACTTATCCCAAACTCCTCCCCAAGCAAACTCCTCAAAGTTCCTCTGGATCTTTTCCTTGGAATTCTCCTTTGAAACGTCAATGTGGAAGAGTACTCTCACTTCCCTTCCACTCTTGTAATCCCTCGAAGAATTCCTTACAATTTCTCTATTTGAACTCACAACTCACTAAATTAAACTCACTAATTGACTCTCTTTACACTATGGACTCACTAAGAATCACTTTAGAGACCAGAAGAAGAATCCTTTTTTGGCCAAAATTTGTTCCTTTTAAAGTTGTAGAAGAGTCTCCACGGGTTGCGAAGGCACCCCTTCGAAAATCGTCCACATTCGACGTATTTATGGAACAATCCGTCGTCTCCGCTGTCGGCGGTCTCGAGTCGTCGACGGCATTCTAGAAACTCTGCAGTTGAGCAGTCCCCGCCGTTAGCGGCCTCGATCCACGCCGTCGGCGGCCTAGGTCAACTTTGCATAATTTTAGTTCTTTTTGCTCCAAATCCACTCATTTTTGCATATTTTCGTTCTTTTGTTCTTAATTCTTCGTACCTGCAGAAAAACACAAAAAATATCTATCTTTAAAGTGCAATATCATCAAAATTAGTGAAACATAAGCATGAAAATCTTGACCTTTTTCTCTTGGGTCAAAATCCCCCAAACTTTAACCATTACTTGTCCTCAAGTAATCCTTAATACTACATAAAAATTATGATTTATTGTGATAAAGTTTTAATTCAGAAATACTATAATTTTGATTTAAATAATTATTATAATAAGAATTCTCAGAAAGATTTTCAAATAATTAGATTAATTCTGCAGATATAAAGCTATCTAGTCATCAAGTTTAAGAGTTCTAGTTTTCTATTTATTTTAAGAATGACTATATGTTGCAATATTATTTCATTAGAGTATTCAGAAGATAGGAAATTCAAGAAAAAACTATAAGTAAAAAACCAATCATAAATATAATTTCAGAAATGTTTTTAGTTTTCCTTTTAGGTTAATCCAAGTGAAGCCAATTTTTGATAAGGCATATCCTCAAGCTTCTCCTCACTTATTTTTTTTTCTTTTCAGGGATTATTTTTCAATCATTTTTCTTTTTCTTTTCTTTCTTTTTTCAAGTGAGGATCACTATTTTTGGATAGTTTGTTAATAATTTTGAACTTCACTCTTTTTTTCCTAAATTTGAAACTTTCAACATTCTTTATCTTATATGTACATCGTAGTTTTTACTTTATTGAATCTCAATCTTTTCTTTCTCAACTAAATTCGTAAGATTCTTAATATTTCAAAATATAGTTTTCTTTACTTTAAATAGTTAACTATAGTCTTATCCTCTTATACTAAATATCTTATTCTACAAAATTAATTTTTATTATCAAAAATATTTATCTGAATCTTTTACAATATTTTGATAAAATCTAAATATAATATTTAGAATTAAAGTTTATCTCATAAATCATATTAATAATTTTTGAAAATATGTTATTTAAGAACCTTATATGTACATCGTAGTTTTTACTTTATTGAATCTCAATCTTTTCTTTCTCAACTAAATTCCTAAGATTTTTAATATTTCAAAATATAGTTTTCTTTACTTTAAATAGTTAACTATAGTCTTATCCTCTTATACTAAATATCTTATTCTACAAAATTAATTTTTATTATAAAAAATATTTATCTGAATCTTTTACAATATTTTGATAAAATCTAAATATAATATTTAGAATTAAAGTTTATCTCATAAATTATATTAATAATTTTTGAAAATATGTTATTTAAGAACATATAATAGTTAAAATTTTTCTTCCCTCCCCCAGACTTAAAATTTTCTATAAATAGAAATAGAATATTGGTGAAAGAAAAATTTAAATATAAAATTCATACCTTTGCACCTTAAGCATTTTTGTCTTTTTGAAATTTGCAGGTTCTTTTCAAAATCTCTAACTTCAACTGTCATGTAATATTAAAATTTCTTCTACACACATACACTTTAGAAAATTTGCTGGGGTAATGAAATTTTAAAACAAGTATATAAAACTAAACATTAAACAAAAACATCTAACTATACTACACAGGACATATGCATTTCACAACACAAAACAAACAGTTTACTAATTTAAACTAAACAATTCACAATTACACTTACTATTACAAATATCACAAGCATTTAGAAATGGAAATGTAAACTACCACAATAAACACATATCACAAAAAAAAATAAAGCATAGTCCACAACACAATACAATACAAATCAAAGTTCATCCAACAAAACTAAAATCAAACAAATAAACAAATACATCACATCAAATCAAATCAGACATTAAAATCCCATGCAATGTCTTCGTCGCCCTGCTCATCAGGAGGATTGGGCTGATACTGAGTATATTTGGGGAACTCTGGAAAAGTCACATCTGACTCTCCTCTGTAAAATCTAGTCTGAGCATCGTAATAAGCCATCTCAAAATCTGAATGCCTCTGAAGATACTCACTATCATGATCATGTCTTATTTCCAGCCCTTCAATCCTGTGATCAATACTTTCTAATCTTTCATCTAATTTCTCAAAACATTTTCTCTGCAGGGTCATAGCATTCATCAAATCATACAAGGTAGGGGAACTGGAGGAAGGAGGGTCATAACTAGTAGAAGGGATATCTCTACTAGTAGATGGTTCTTCGCTCCTACTCCCTGATCTCCATTCCTCATGAGATGTATAAGTCTTTATATCCCATTCCTCATCATCCCTAGCTTCAACTCCAGACAGTTGACGAAGTGCAAAAATAAGGACAGAATGCCCTAAAGATCCACTTGTCTCACTCCTCGTAGTAGTCATAATATTCTTATAGATTATCTTCCCCACATTGATTCTTCTATTGTTCTGAATACAAAAATTCAGAACAACTCTTTCTCTCGAGACTTCACTATGATGATATGTAGGTAGCAGAGTTGAACAGATAAATATCGAGAATTATATTTTTAGCCATTTTAATTAAACAAAATAATTTAAATTAATTATTTGATTAACTTTTATCATTTTTTATCACTTTTGGTTTAAAATTTGCATATTTTAACCAAATTTGGTGAATATTGACCATGGTTAACCAATGTTGACCCAAATTAACCCAAGTTGGTCAATTTTAGTCCAAGGGTGTCCAATGTAACTTTTTTAATCTTGTCATGATTGATTTGGTTACAAAATTGATTGTTTTGTCATTTTGGGGTCCAAATAGGTCATATTGACCCAATTTGGGGGTTTAGGTCAATCCAAAGGTCAATGTGGTGACTTTTGAATTAATTTTTGGTGACTTTGATCAATGTCAAATTGATCATGTCAATGTCTGTCTTTGAAGTCAGTTTTAGGGTCAAGGGACATGGGTTGACCATTTTTGACTAAATTTAACCTATCTAGGTTAATGGTTGCCCAAAGTTGTCTTAATGTTCATGTGATGTCTTAAAATAGTCAAATAAGTCATATTTACCCATCTTAGTGTCTTAATTGACTTGGTGGTCAATAATTGGTCATTGGGTCAAAAATTGACCAGTTTGACTAAAGTTAATTTTTTGGGTCAAAAGTTGATCAGTTAGGTCAGTAATTGGTCTTTAGGTGAAAAATTAACTACTTTGACCAATATTAAATTTTTTTATAAAAAATTTGACTTTATTAAGTCAATGGTTGGTCAAAAGGTCATGAATTGATTTCACCCTAGGTCTCAGGGTTTGTTGTCTCTTGCTAGATTTTCAGGAGGTTAATATGGGTAGAATTCCTATCTTAATGTGTCTGGTAAGTGACCCTTACAAAAGTGAGGTCAACAAAGACACTTAACGAGGCTCAAGTTAATTATACGACCACTGAGATGGAGCTTCTGGCGATAGCCTATATGTTCAACAAATTTGGGTCCTAATTGATTGGTAATCAATGCATAAGTCATAATGACCCTGCCGCGATACAATATCTTATAGCTAAAAAGAATGTAAATTCTCAATTGATCTGTTGGATCCTTTTGTTACAACAGTTTGACATTAAACTGATAAATAGAAAACGTACTGATAATCAAATACCTGACCACTTATGAAAGCTTGATTAGGGAAGTTCCACCGTTTCTCTTTTCAAAATTACTAAAATTTTCTCGAATGAGTAGCTCCTTGCTATTTCTAACGTGAGTGTGTCATGGTATACAAACATAGTGAATTTTATCGTTTGAGATATTTTATCATATGATCTGTCATGTCATCAGAGGAAGAAATTCATTCATGATGCTTGGATTTATTTTGGGATAACCCATATTTTTATAGGAGGTATAAAGACCAAATCTTAAAGAGATGTTTTCCATTAGAAGAGACTCAAGATGTGATCAAAAGATGTCATGATTCTGAATATGGAGGGCATTTTGGGGTTCATAGGCCGGCTATTAAGATTTTGTAGTCACTATTTTATTGGTCTACTTTGTTTATGGATACAAATGATTATATCAGGACTTGTGATAGGTGCTAGGGAGTAGGTAAAATTTCAAAAAGAGATGAAATGCCCATGAACTATAGTTTGAAAGTAGAAATCTTTTATGTTTGCGGTTTAGATTTTATGGGCCCTTTTGTCCCATCACTAAGAAACCTTTATGTTTTGGTGGTTATGGATTATGTCTTGAAGTGGATAGAAGTGGTTGTTTTCCCAAATTATAGGACTCAGAGCATTTCCAAATTTTTGTAAAATAATATATTTTTTATATTTAAAATGCCTTAGGTGATTATCAGTGACGAGGAGTCAGACAATGGTTGGAAAGTTTTTGATAATTCTTAAAACATGCACAAATTATAACTCTCAGACTAGTGGTTTAACGAAGGTGTCAAATAGAGAGATTAAGAGAACCCTGTAGAATACTTTTAATCCAGATATGAAAGATTAGGTATTGAGACTTGACGATGCTTTATAGGCCTATAAGACTGCTTATAAACTCTTATAAAAAAGTCTCATTGTAGTCTCATATTTGGAAAGGCACTCATTTAAATGTTGAACTTGAAGATAAAGTATTTTGGGAGATAAAGGAATGGCTAGTGGCATAACGCTTAAGGCCTCCTTCCTCTCTCTGAAAAAACCATACAACAGGTCTCTCCAGTCGGCTCAGAGGTTAAGCTTATCAAACACTGGCTTGAATAGGATTTCACAGAACTACCAGTGTCGATATGGATGCTTCCAACTTGGAAGTTGTTTATAATCCCCGTCACGATTATAACATCATTGTAAGGCTTTCCTTGGAGGGGACAATCTTCATTGGTAAAATTGATGGGGGATAGCCTACCCTCCTTTGCATGGATGCAATGTTTCATAGCTCTCCTGCCCTAGATCTATTATGGGAGGCTCGACATAAGGACTTTGTTCCTCCAAAGATAGTCAAGACTATCCCAGCAATATAGACAACATTTGGCCAGACAGGTCCACTCGGGGCTTCTACCATTAGGTCCTTGCGGTGCCTTGACACACCTAAAATATATACGCTTTTTGCTATATCATTTTACTCATTTTTGATGATATTACACTTTAAAGGAAGGTATCTTGTATGTTTTTTGGTTTTATGTACGAGAAATGGTGATTGGAGCAAAATGAAACAAAAACGGTGCAATTTGGAGCAAAAACGAGCAAGAAATGAAATTACGCACGACACCTTTCGATAAGTCTTTTGATGCTTAATCTCTTTTACACTTCTTGCATATTTTTGAATGAGATTACACTTTAAAGAAATGTTGTTTTTATGCTTATTTTGTAGGGCTATCTGTTACGAACGCAACGCAACTGAAACGGGGCGAATTAGAGCTAAAACGGAGCAAAACGGTGGAGCTGCGCAGCAGTCATCTCGCCGACGGCGACCTCGATCTCGCCGACGGCGAGATTTTCCAGAAAACACCGAAAAGTGCCCGAAAAGCTCACCGACAGCGAGCTCGAACTTGCCGACGGCGCCCGGAAGGTTCTGGACCAACTTTTGCCGGTTTTTGGCCTAAATTCGACCTATTTGGATGCTTTTTCGAAGGGGTGCTTATGAAAACTCTTCAAACTTCGTCCATACTCTTTAAATAGGAGTAGAAATGTAGATGTTTACCTTTTTTGAGAGATTGGAGAGGAGATTTTGAGAGAATTTGTAAGGGATTTCGCTAGCATTGCATGGATCGCTGGGAGACTTTATGGGAGAGATCTTCGTCTTTCTTTCAAAGGGAAAAAGCTAAGTATTGTTCTTCATTATCTTATGATTTTGTAAACACTTACCTAGTGGATTTACTTTGGTTACATGAAGTTTCTGTTGTGTTTTATTCGTGCCTTGTGACGTATCTCTCTTACTTTTTCTTCTTCTTTGGAAATAACGGCATAAGAAGATTATGCCATTATTTTCCTTTTACTTTTCTTTTGTATTGAGTAGAAATCATGTTTAGGATTTTGTGATGCATGATAGAAGTAAATTTAATTAAAATTATGATGGTTTTTACTTGCACTTCATTTACATTACAATAAGAGCTCGTTGTAGTGTTAAAATTCATTGTAATTGCATTGACCCGAAAGGGTGGTGTAATTCTCAACAAAGTGGAACCACATTCAAATTTCATGGATGGTGAAGTTCGAGGGGATTGAATGCAAATAAATATGGAAATAATATTAATCGGGCGTAGAATTGGAGATTTTAGAGTGACAGGCTAAAATCCTCAATTCGGTCCTATCGTTTGGGTATTGAAGTGTAGATTGTTAGCCCTCAGGCGAGGGGAACGTTGGAGCTCCGAAGTGAGAGCCGGTATCTTCCCAGCCTAGCTGCAGATTCAGTAACCAAGCATATGATTAGGGATTTTAGAATAGGAGTAGAAATGTAGATGTCTACCCTTTTGGAGAGATTGGAGAGGAGATTTTGAGAGAATTTGTAAGGGATTTCGCTAGCATTGCATGGATCGCTGGGAGACTTTATGGGAGAGATCTTCGTCTTCTTTCAAAGGGAAAAAGCTAAGTATTGTTCTTCATTATCTTATGATTTTGTAAACACTTACCTAGTGGATTTACTTTGGTTACATGAAGTTTCTGTTGTGTTTTATTCGTGCTTTGTGACGTATCTCTCTTACTTTTTCTTCTTCTTTGGAAATAGCGGCATGAGAAGATTATGTCATTATTTTTATTTTACTTTTCTTTTGTATTGAGTAGAAATCATGTTTAGGATTTTGTGATGCTTGATAAAAGTAAATTTAATTAAAAATGTGATGGTTTTTACTTGCACTTCATTTACATTACAATAAGAGCTCGTTGTAGTGTTAAAATTCATTGTAATTGCATTGACCCGAAAGGGTGGTGTAATTCTCAACAAAGTGGAACCACATTCAAATTTCATGGATGGTGAAGTTCATGGGGATTGAATGCAAATAAATAGGGAAATAAATATTAATCAGACGTAGAATTGGAGATTTTATAGTGACAGACTAAAATCCTCAATTCGGTCCTATCGTTTAGGTGCTGAAGTGTAGATTGTTAGCCCTCAGGCGAGGGGAATGTGGGAGCTCTGAAGTGAGAGCCGGTATCTTCCCAGCCTAGTCGCAAATTCAGTAACCAAGCATATGATTAGTCAATGTTCTTTATGCCTGGACCAAAGGGTAAAGAATAGGATTGCTCCTATTTGGCACATACAATATTAAATGCATCTCATTCTTATACATTATCTATTTCATTACATAAGAATAGTAGTTTTTAATATCTTCAAATTCTCCAAACTAATTCATCCAAAAAGGGTTATCTTTAGAATTATTACTTGCACTTAGTTGTAGTTACTATCTTTACATTTAACACTTGCATTTAGAAGTAGTTGCCAGATAAAACACAATTTTAATCAACATTACAAACTAAGAACTATTAGTAGTAGACTGGAATTTGACTAAAGACCTCTTACTTCACTTCCTCGTGAGATCGATACTGGGGTTTTTAAAGAAAACTCTATATTACTTGAAACGATACCTATACTTACATAGTACCCCTAGTGTGTAAAATATTTTCTAATTTTTATATCATTTAAGATTTTGCACACTAGCCGCTATTTATAAGTCGGGTCAAGTTTTTGGCCATGTTTTGGAAGTTAATTTATTGCTTAATTGCGGGTCGGGCACAATGAATTCCTTCAAATTTTCGGCCATGATTAGCTCCTCATTCAAGTTTAGGAGGTGTCTGCAAAATTTTGTATGATGGTCGTGGTTGTTGGTGATACTTGTAGTACTTCCTCACATTTTGAAGATAAGCTCCAGCTCTCATGGGTGTCGTCTGCTTAAAGTATTCCTAGACTTGGATGACGTTCACAAAATATACCATCAACACTCTCAAGGGAGTGAGTTGGGATCCCTCAAACACTTCGAAGGGTTGTTCATAACGTTGGGTCGACCTCTCATAGTACTAAGTCGTCCGTTGGTTCTGATTCCTTGTCTAATCTCCCTAATTGTTACGCTAATCTGATATCTTATTGTCTCGAGAGGACAGGTTGTCTTCATACCTCGATCGAACAGGTTGTCTGGGTTCCTCCCTCGACTTACACTTGTTGCTTTATGGGGCTCTCTTATGGGTCCGATGATCTGTCAGTTCTTACTTAGGGATGCTCTCCTCGGCTAGGACGTGCTTGTTGGCCATTTCCAGTAATTTGGCCAGATCCTGGGGTTCGTGTAAGCTGAGTTCATACCGAAACATCTCGAATATTAGGCTCTGCTTTAGGGCCGACAGTGCCATGTTGGCTTAGAGTTCTCTCACGTCTAGTATCTCCCCATGGAATCAGAGCATGTTGGAGTGCAGACTCTCATTTGGTCCTTGCTTCATCTGCCACAGATTATGTGCACTCTTCTTTGGTAGTCGCTTACAACTTGCACCAAGAAGAGCCATTGGAAGTCCGAAAAGCTACTGATACTCCTAGCTGGGAGCGAGTTAAACCACTTCAAGGCTAGCCACTTCATGCTGGTGAAGAACATGTGACATTTAACTGCGTCTGAGACCTTCAATACGATCGTCACAGATTTGAACGGAGCGATGTGGTTGTTGGGATCCAACTGTCCTCAATACGCCTCCGACGCCGAGAGCTTGAACTTCTTCAGGAGTTCAGCTCCTTATATGAGGAGAGAGAAGGGATTATCTAGCCGACACGGTGCCTAAATACGTCCAAATTGCTGCCTCTCCACTTGTGATGACCTAGCACTGTCTTGGTACTGTTAGTCTTCGGCCCTCTCGGGGACGTTGTTCAACCTTGTGTCGCTATGCGCTGGCGCTACGTCTTAAGGAGGGTTCTGTCCCTAAGGGGCCCGATCTCCTGATATGGACGCGACAGCTCTCAGAACCCCTACGATCTGGCCTATCACCTAATCTTTATACTTAACTCCAACATTCGTCGTTGCATGCGTTCTTCCATGTCTTGTCTGGTGTGCTCTGCATTGGCTACTTCTCTCTGACGACTCTATTCAATTTATGATCATTGTGCTCCTCTTGTTTTTAATGACAGGACTCCATATCGCCATACCTTTTAGGATGTTCAATCCAAAATTGTATGAGAGACACACCTAAGGAATAGAGCATGAAAGTGAGCATAGAGCTTGGCAATGAATAGTAAAATCGTGTAACCTTTATTCATAAAATGTGTCTTTATTATAGGAATAAGGGATGTCTAATTACATTGTGTGCCCCTAAAAAAATAGGTACTGCGTGGGCTTTTTAGTTAGTACATCATTATAGGGTCGGGAGTCTGAAATGGCGTCTGGCCGGCTGGGACCGAGAGCCTAGGAAGGCATTCGGCCGAATTTTGGGCCTGACAGCCATGCATTGGGAGTCAGAGAGAGCGACCGGCTAAGCTATTTTTTCGGCTGCCTATGATTGAAGAATTGACCGAGACCCTCAGCCGACTGCTTTAGATCCAGACAATGAAATTGTCCCCCCAGCTTGGTTTAAGAATGTCAACGGTTCCCTCCACGTGAGCTTTGCGTCAGTGGACTTTAAGAGATATGGCCGAATTCTGCCCGTCTTTAAATTATTTTTTCTCCCAGCCTGCAGATTTCTGTCGGATAGACAGGGGTCTTGAACTGCTTATGGTAGGTCCCGGTCATCCACGTCATCATTTTTGTCGGTCGTCAGATCTCGTTAAGATTCGTGCTGACACATCTTTGATGTACACATATATTGAAGAATAATAGACAATGGAAATAAGAGTTAGGTTCTTGAAGCTACAAACTATGTTTGTGAAATGATTAGTTTATTAAATTTTATCATTTGGTTTGATGTAATTAGAAACCAATATAAATTTTTGAACTCCACAATCACACTCGAATGCCCTTAGAAGTAATCATTTAGGTCGATGTAATCAGTTATTTATTCCTTCTCTTTTTTTCTCATTTTTTTGAAATAAACTATTGTTTTAAATTTTTATCTTATACTGTTAGCACTCCCTGGAGCGCTTCCCTTCTGTTTAATGCAATTCCTATGGTATGTTTCTGTTAGCTTCATCTGAAACATAAATTCAATGAAGATGTACATAAATACCAATCAAATCTTATGTAATATATCCAACACCTTAACTTATATTTATATATATATATATATATATATGCCACCTTATACATGCATGAAAAGGTGTATTTCTCTTTCTGAAAGTAAAAAAGATGAAATAATGGAATGCTATAAATGTCAAAAGAAGAGTTTAGGTAATAAATAGGAATTGCGTGGTATGTATGATGTTAGTGCCCTGCTAATGACTAGTTATTCTGTAAACTTCCAACAATCCTCTCAATTTTGTGCTAATACTCCTCACTTTCTATAATGCTGACTTCATCTTTCCTTGGCTGTAGCGATGGAGTTGGCGTTGTCCCTTGAGAGGCTTGTAAATGAGAAGCTCCTTTATCTACATAGTGTGAGTATCCTTTTCTATATATATATATATATATATATATATATATATATATATATATATATATATATATATATATATATATATATATGTATGTATGTATATATATGTATGTATGTATATATGTATGTATGTATATGTTTGTCTTTAATTTAATTTAATTTAAGATAATGAATTTTATAGTGACGTAGATGATAACGATGAACAGGTAGCAGCACGCTGCAATGACCCTAACATAACAAACTTCATTGAAGGCGAGTTTCTTGAAGAGCAGGTGAAGCATCTCTTTCTTTTTTGCTTTTTTTTTTCTTTTATCTTTTCATTGATTTGTTTATATACTAATACCACCCAGTTCCTAAGTAAACTTCGCGTTTTACATTTATAAACCCCAAATCTCACATATAACATAAAAAAATATCATCAATTTAACTTTCAAAAAAGTAAAAATACACCTTTAATGCATAAGTAATGTGGTATCTATGTACAATTGATATTTAGGTGTTAGATGTGTAAATACATAAGACTTGAGTGGCATGTATGTATGAAATTCTTCCGTTCATATCTCTAAATCAACCAACCTAAAATTTGCTTCTCTTTTATGTTCTTGTGGTAATTAACAATTTTGAATAGGATTGATAGAAAATTTTTTTAAAATGTTTCTTTGTAATATTTTATCGTAAATTTTTTCCTTACCATTTTTTGTGGTGTTCTTGAATGTGTTTTGTTGCAGATGATTTAGTGAAAGTTTTTTAAACTATAAAATTCTAAAACAACGTATCGAGCTGAGCCTGACTTTGCTTGGCTCAGTTACACTCTTAATCTTAACTTTATTTCTTATGTTGTTGTGGTAAATTGACAATTATAAATAACTACAAGATATTTCCATGTTTCTACTGAAATTTATATTACATCATCAATTTTCATATACTTAAAATTATCTTCCTTTTTCTATATATTTACTGGTTAGGTTGAGGCTATTAAGAAGATATCGGAGTATGTTGCTCAACTGAAAAGGGTTGGCAAGGGACATGGAGTTTGGCACTTTGATCAGCTGCTGTTACATGAGGGAGAGAATGGCGCTGCATGAGCAGTTGGTAGTACAACAAATATGGCTCTCTTTTCTTAAAGAGTTCGTCTTGGTGGCTTTTGTCTATAGTAATAAAAAGCAGACAATATGTCTCGTCTGATGTTATGGGGAAAACATTATTTAGTTATTTAAGAAGTTTATGTTCAATATGGAGTTAGATTGCTCATTTGAATTAAGTACATTGTGTATTTAAGTTGCTGCATTTGTATGATGATGGATTCTTATTAGCTTATGCCACGCTCTTCCTTCCTGGATTCAGAATTAGTATACTTTTTCTTTTGCTAGAGTTTTTAGAAAGGAAGTTTACTGTGAGATGTTCTTAGAAAACCGTATGGAATTTGTTTTTTTTTTTTTTACTTTTATTTTTAAGAGCATATTTATGTAATGTATTATCTTATTTTATTATTTTTTTTAATAAGATAAATTTTTACTATTTTTAAAAGTAATTATAAGTATCAAAAATATTTTATTTAAAATAAAAAAAAAGTAAAAAATTAAACTATATAATAAAAAATAAATGTGGTCCTAAACACCCTTTAGGGCCCGCTTGGGATCTTTTTTGTAAGTTTTATGTATGTAAATGTTGCTCCTTTCTTAAAAATGTATTTATTTAATGTAGTTTTAAAGTATTTTTTTTATTTTTAAAAATGAATTTATTTATTTTTAAAACATGCTCAAAATAATATTTTGATGTTTTGAATATTTAAAAAAAATTAGAATTTTCCAACATATTTTATTTTAAAATGAAACATAATATAAGAAAATAATAATAAATAGAAAAAAAACAATAGTTAATGTTATGCTATAATGCTAGGGATCCTAACTAGTCTCATGCCTTTACTTAGGCCATTTGCATTGAATGGGATGATGGGATATATATTAAAGAGATTAAAAGTTTAAAGTAATTACAAACATAGTAATCGAAGCATTTCTTTTCTTAATATAATTAGTCATAAATAATTGGTAATATAATTAATAAAAACAATATTGATTGTTGAACGATAATATATCAATTGATCTCTTATATTTGGGATATTCACTTGAGCTATGTATAATAAAAATGCTTTACACGTCCGAATTTCAAAATAGTTAATGGTAAAATAGGCGTAGAACAATTCAAAATGTACTTATATAAATTTTAATATTTGAAAATTTAGGTGTATGAAGCATTAGTTATGAAATTTGATTTAAGTTGTTATAATTTAATAGATCTTATTGCAATTGTATGGAAAGTTTAAATCATTTCCTTCATGATGAATCATATGGCATACAAAGCCAACTCATTCGTACATTTATGCATCATCATCACTACTAAGCTCAACTCTTAGAAAATTAACGCAAACTTTTTTTTTTTTACAACCATTCAAACCTACTAATAGGGCTGTAAACGAGCCCAACAAGAGCGAGCCTAGGTTTAGCTTGTGTTCGGCTCGTTTCTATTTCGAGTTCAAAAAGTGTGTTCGTATTCGGCTCATCTGCTTAGCTAGCCGAACACGAGCTGTTCAATAATAAAGAGTCGTTTTGACAACCCTAATCACGTAGTCAGAAGATGTTAAGGGTTGTGGTAATATTTAAAAATTATTGTTTATATTAAAACATCATTTGAATCAAATTTAATAACTTTTATTCTATTTTCTTAATTAATACTTGTAGTTGATTATAAATCTTTATAGCCTTGTAGTCAATTAATTTTTTTAAAAATACTACTCATATACATACACATACATATACATATATATATATATATATATATATATATATATATATATATATATATATATATATATATATATATATATATATAATTGATGGGTAGTATTTCGAGCTAGAACGAGCCGAACACGAGCGAACAAATCTTAACGAGCCGAACATGAATAATTCGCGAACAACGAGCCGTTTTGACACCCCTACCCACTAAGACACTTACGAGCTATAGCTTAGTCCCACATTTGATTATTGAAAAATGTATTAGTATAAGAAATATCCAATTTTTTTTGTCATCATTCATAAATTTAAACTTTTTTTAAAGCTTTTAACTATTGATAGTATTTAGTGGAGCTTTGCTGCCTTCTTTAGGGGTCCTTTGACATGTTTATGGTTTTCTATTTTTAGTTTTTTTTTATTTTTATTTCATTTTATTTATGCTTTAAATTGAAACAAAGCATTGAGTATTTTCGAAAACATGTTATTTTATTTTTAAAAATAAAAAATAAAAAATTATATTTAACAGATATTTTTAAAAAAATAAAAATAAAAAATTGGTCGCTTTATTATGTC
Source organism: Papilionanthe hookeriana x Papilionanthe teres (assembly GCA_022702705.1). Taxonomy (NCBI): domain Eukaryota; kingdom Viridiplantae; phylum Streptophyta; class Magnoliopsida; order Asparagales; family Orchidaceae; genus Papilionanthe; species Papilionanthe hookeriana x Papilionanthe teres. The sequence goes on from CM040423.1 coordinate 75,380,676, forward strand.
CTAATACGTGGAATTATACGATAAGCTGACTTGAACCCGAGAAACAACAAACCGCGAAAAGCGACAAAGCATAAAATTATACAAGTGGCGGGCCATAACATTCGACAAGATTGCATAAACGAAGTCGCAGAACAGCTCATCATTCAGAGAACAATTAATGAACTGATACTTATCCATTCCACATGAACTGACCAAACGCGCTTCAGACCGTCAGCTACTGCGGAACTGATAATTCCAAAATGAATAAATCCAATTAGAATAAAAAACTTAGTGCATATCATAAACATCCAAAATATTCACAACGACACAGCTAAAAGAGGGAAAATTTTTCCATCAGGACTCCGCACGTACCTCTACGTGCGGAGTCCAATTACAGGACGCCGCGTGGCATCCTGCCACGTATGATGCCACGTGGCGTCCGTGGGTCCCGCTCAGAAGAGAAATCGATTGAACGGTAGAATTTACGACCCGGCCCGAAACCGGACCGAAATATTTCCACGCTGTTCAGTTCGTGAAAATAATTTGCCGCGAAATGGAAGATAATCTTGTTGGATTGCGGGTGAAATTTTTTTTTTTGAGCTCGGGTTCATCTATTTGCACCTTAGTGTCCGGGGATTCGAAAAAATTTTGCTCTCCATGGACGGTGAAATGCTGAGGATTTAAACCGCCCATCATTCTCCCTTAATTTCGAAGCAATTTGAAGTGAGTACTTGTTATTTTTTGTTTTACTTTACGTTAGTTGGTTTATGGCTTTGATATAGGTTTAGGGAATTTTCTCAGGGTTTACGTTGAAGAAGATGAATTAATATGTTGGTGTTATTACGGTAGTTACGTTTGTATTATTGTGGTGTTATTCGGTGTTATTTTAGTGTTATTTTGTGTAAGTTGAATAAAATTTTGTGTTGAAGGTGTTACGAGGTCTTCCTTGTGATTTTTAGTTGGTCTATGGCTTTTGATATATGTTTAGGGATTTTTCTATAGGGTTTACTTTGAAGAAGATGAATTAATATGTTGGTGTTATTACGGTAGTTACGTTTGTATTATTGTGGTGTTATTCTGGTGTTATTTTAGCGTTATTTTAGGTAAGTTGAATAAAATTTTGTGTTTAAGGTGCTGCTGTGATATTTAGTTGGTCCATGGCTTTGATATATGTTTAGGGATTTTTCTATAGGGTTTACTTTGAAGAAGATGAATTAATATGTTGGTGTTATTACGGTAGTTACGTTTGTATAATTGTGGTGTTATTATGGTGTTATTTTAGCGTTATTTTGTGTAAGTTGAATAAAATTTTGTGTTTAAGGTGCTGCTGTGATTTTTAGTTGGTCTATGGCTTTGATATATGTTTAGGGATTTTTCTATAGGGTTTACTTTGAAGAAGATGAATTAATATGTTGGTGTTATTACGGTAGTTACGTTTGTATAATTGTGGTGTTATTCTGGTGTGGGAGTGTTGTTATGCTGGTCCTATTATTGAAGTATTACTCTGATGTTATCATGGCTTTTTGATACTCTTTTGACGATGTCCAACGTTGTATAAATATATTCATCGAAATATGCGATCGGGTTTAGGCTATAGAACCTTGCGATCCAGCGATTATAGAGATGTTTTTGAGAAGCAACGTACGCGATGAGGGAGAAGCTTATGAAAGCTATCGTATCTATGCACATCACGTAGGGTTCCATTGTTCGGAAGGACCACACTCAGCTCTGGCCCAACTCCGAGAGCGAGAGAGCAAAGATTATATATGCGGGAAAGCCGGCTACAGAAAGAGCCGAACAACACGGAGAACGTTAAGTACAAAAATTGGACACGAGGACCGGTTGTAAGGCCATGGTTCGATTTGCGGTTGACCTTGAGGGCAAGCGGGACGGTGGCAAAATTCATTGAAAATCACAGCCATCTTTTGGTCGAAAATGGTGATAAACATCTTCTTCGTTCGAGCGAGAAGGATAAGTGAGTTGAATGCGGATGTCTTAAGATCCATGACGAGTGTGGGAATCGGAGCGACGGATGCATACAGATTTCATTGCTTCGGAGGTTGGTGGTGTAGAGAATTTGGAATGCACCGAGACGGATGCACATAATTTCATTCGAAGAGAAGAAGACGGAAAATTGAGCGGGGAGATGTCGATGCACTAATACGGTTATTCATGGAAAGGCGGTGGTGATAGCATGTTTGCTTGGGATTTCCAAACGGATGAGTACGGAAGGCTAACAAACATTTTACGGAGCGATGGATTGTCCGGGTTGGATTATGATTGTTTTGGGGATGTGATAATATTTGACACAATCTACGGATTAAATAAATATAACTTATCGTTGCGCTTCATTTGTGGGGGTTAACCACCATTGGCGAACGTCTTATTTGGAGTTGGATTTACGTCAGATGAGACCACTGATTCATTCGTGTGGCTTTTCAAATCTTTTACTCGAATAATGGGAGAGAAGCACCCGAGTAACAATATTTACCGATCGGGATCGAGCGATGGCGAGAGCCATTGCGAGTGCTTCCCCCAGACACATCACAGATTATGTCAATGGCATATCCATAAAAAACTTCCTTTAAAGGTGAATTGTGGAGTTTGTACTAAGAGCATCTGTGGTCTTTTTTATAAATGCATGAGTAAGTGTGACATCGAGGCGGACTTCGAAGAAACTTGATCCTTAATGATTGAAGTTGGGGAACTTCAGAATAATACGTGGTTGGCTGAAATGTATCGTCGCGAGCACGGATGGTCGACAACATTTAATAAGGATGTATTCGGTATGGGAATCTTATCGACACGAGAGGAGTGAGTCGACCAATAATATATGTCATAATGTTACAAAACCAACTAGCTCTCTAACGGATTGTTTCATTGGACTTGAAACCATCATGAAATCTTGGCGTCGCAATGAGAAAGATGAAGATTTCAAATGCGGTCGATCCGTCACAAAGCCAGCGGTTAAAAGCAATCCGTCTTGAGGCGAGCATGTTGCATCTATACAGGAAGCTTTATTTAATGTTTGAAAAAGAGCTAATGAATGGATTATGTGGGCTTACAGTTTGAATTATACGCGGATAGCGAGGGTAAATACAATGTAATGAGTTTGGATGAGGAGGGGACAATGCAGTAGTGAGTTGTATTAGTCGACGAAGTTAGTCTTTGAGGTTACATGTACTTGCAAAAATTTGAGATGATGGGACTGTTGTGCTCCCATGCTCTATTTGTGCTCAATGTTGTGAAAATAACACAACCAGACAACAGAAATACATCGATATTTATAGAACAGTAATACATGAATAACACAAAAATAATACAGGAATAACACAGAAATAACACATTAAAAAAAATAACAATAACCTCAACACTAAGGAATAACACATGAACGAGAGGATAACACGACAAAATAAATCAGACTAAAACATGGCTACATGAATAACACAACCATACAACATAAATACATTAATAACACGGGAATAACACGGAAATAACACGGGAATAGCACGATCATAGCACGGGAAAAGCACGGGAATAACACATGAATAACACGAAATAGCACGGTAATAGCACGGGAGTAACACTTGGAATATTACGAATAACCGAGAATACCACGGGAATAATACATGAATAATACATGAATAACACGAGAGTAACGGGAATAACACATGAATAACACGGGAATAACACATCAAACAACACTACAGAATAACGAGTGAAAACATGACCAACATACATCAGTTAAAGTAACACATTAATAAAACATTAATCACACATGAATTACACACTAGATAATACGGGAATAACAACTGTTATAACACTATAATAACACAATAATAATAGCGAGAGATCACTACCTAAAGACATACGAATAACATATGAATACAACGAAGCGCATCGACTAATGTAACACATTAATAATACTTGAATTGCACTGCTACAGAACATGAATAATACATTAATAACACGGTAATAACACGATAATAATACAACAAAAACACATATAAAACGAGTGTTTAATTAATGTTATTGCTTTATTTAGGATGCCGGTTATTGAGTAAGAAAATTATTACATAGAGTAATACAACAAAAACACGAAAAAAATATATGTTTTACTCGGTTATTGCAACCATATTGGTGTGTTACTTGTGTATTATTGTTGTGTTATTCATGCTTTATAGTAATTCATGATTCGGAATTTACTTTTTGAATGCCCTAAACCACAAACCCTAGTATTCTTGAGGTTTAATAATATCTCGAGACTTGTTTTAGGAATTCTTTAAAGCACTAAAACCTAAAAATTCCTCATACCTTGACTTAACCGACCGCTCGGATGCCATTGCCTTCTCCTTCGCTAGCGCTAGCACCGTTCCTGTGTCTCGTGTGGTCGCCGGCGATAATGGGCAGCGTAATGGTCGTCGAAATTCTAAAGAAGATGCAAGATGTAAATGGCGGAATGCGTTACGGTTCGGGAGAGACGAAGCGCTTTTTTTGAACGACAGACGGTCCGGGTTTCGGGCCGGGTCGTAAATTCTACCGTTCAATCGATTTCTCTTCTAAGCGGGACCCACGGACGCCACGTGGCATCATACGTGGCAGGATGCCACGCGGCGTCCTGTAATTGGACTCCGCACGTAGAGGTACGTGCGGAGTCCTGATGGAAAAATTTTCCGCTAAAAGAGGGGACTGGAATATGAAAACAAACTTGATAGCTAATAGGGATAATTTGAAATGACTTTGGTGCTGTCAACAACTGAGAATCAATATCACTCAGTATAATGATAATTAAAATTTTTCTGTCAATGATTAATGCAAATAAAAATTGTATTATAATTTTGGTTCCTATTTTTATATTTTTTACAATATGCTTTTGGACTGGAAATAATTATTATAAAATATAATCAATTAATTCACTTTTATCCTTTCAGCTCATCTTTCCCCAAAATATTATATATATATATATATATATATATATATATATATATATATATATATATATATATATATATATATATATATAATCAATCACTGTGAGGGGCTAGAGGGTGAACCTTTGATCCACAATATTTTACATCTCAAATAATTTAATACTTGTCTCCAAACATCAATGTCTTTTTATATATTCATCATGATAATGAACTTGTTCATTATATAATACTTGTTCGGGCCACCTTGTTAGTCGTGAATTTAAATACTAATTGTATATGGATGAGATAGTGGCCTCTTGTTTAGGCATTTCTTCCCACAAAGAAAGTGCTTAAGCTCGAAACTCACCGACAAAAAAAAAATCTCATTATTTCAAATGATTAAGGCTGCTTTTGCTAATGAAAATCAGAACAAGGCATATAACATGGTAGAATTGTCTGATTTTCAGTGTTAACAATCGGACACTGAAAAATTCTCATTGTTGCAAATGATTAAGGCTACTTTTGCTAATGCAATCCTGAGATAGTGGACTCCACACATAAAGCTACTAGAATAACACTGAAGTAACACAATTTGAACAAGTGATTCTTTTCGGCGGTAACACGGGAGTAACACAGGACTAACACATCAATAACACAGCAATAACACACCAATAACACATCAATACTGTGTTATTGGTGTGTTATTGTTGTGTTATTCCAGTATTATTCTTGTATTATTATTGTGTTACCTTAGTTGATGAGTTTATCTTGTGCTTTTGTGTTTTTAGTGTGTTATTACTGTGGTATTCCTTTGTTATTCTTTCATTATTGGTGTTGATAAGTTTGTCTGTTGTTTTTGTGTTACTGCTATGTTATTGCTGTGGTATTCCTTTGTGATTGATGTTTTATTCTTGTGTTATTGTTGTGTTACCTTAGTTGATGGGATTTCTTTGTGTTGTTGTATTATTGGTGTGTTATTGCTGTGTAGTTTAACATCCCTTATACAATTTTGAATGTTGCTGAAATGTCATTGATGTGTTATTACGAGAATAACACACAAATAAGACTACAATAACATGACAATAACACATGTATAACAAAGTTTGGATGTATTAATGTTGTGTTAATGGTCTGTTATTGTTGTATTATTTATGTGGTACTCTATCTTTAATTTGAAATGTAGATCATATGGTACTGATTAATGTGCTATTTTTATTCAATTTACAAGAGTAGCACACCAATAATACAACAATAACACAACAATAGCACCACTAACACAGTTTTGATGTGTTATTGGTGTGTTATTGTTGTATCATTGTTGTGTTATTGTTGTATTATTGTTGTGTTATTCCTTTGTTATTAATGTGTCATTCCTGTGTTGCTGTTGTCTAACATTAGTTATTAATTATAGCTTCATATGGGTACTGATAATGTGTTATTGTTTCTTCAATTTGCAGGATTATGAGTGCAAGGACTTTCAACTGTAGATGTCGTCCATCTTGCAGTGATGGGTGTCCTGGATGAAGTTAAAGATCTTATCTCAGAGGAGACGATAAATAATATTAAGGTGATAAGCACTTTCTTTGAAATGCCACCATATCCTCAGGACAATGTCCCGACTTTACATATTCTAAGATGTTGGGATAACAGGAGGAGGGTCTTCAGAATGAGTGGAAAAGAGTTGAAATTAAATGCCGATCATGTAGCTTTGTTGATTGGCATGCCAAACAGAGGACAACCTATTGCATGGAGGAAAGGTCCACTAGCCAGCTCCAATGCAAGACAAATAAAGGATAAAATGACAAGTTTTTTTGTAGGAGCTTCCACCCCTACATTTAAACAGTTGTATTTGAAATTCATACTGACTAACATATTTTTTCCTTCTAGTAATTTCAATATCCCCGCAGACCTTGTTGCTTTTAGTGTTGATGCACAAGCTTTTCCCTCATTTAACTAGTATGCTGCCATATGTGACATGATAATCGACCAAGTCAGCACTGCGTACATGAAATTGAGGGATAATAATTCATTGGGCTATATTCAAGGTTTTGTATTTCTTTTAACAGTATGTAGTTGTTCTATACATTATAACATTTTATTATGAAGTTTTATTTTGATTGTTTTTCTAATTTTGCATGATTTATTTTGGTGTTTAACATCCTTAGTTATGTTTTTACGAGCACACTTCCCTAGTAACTCCTGCCGCCCTTGACGCTAGACCTCGTATTTTGAGGCGGCCAACAAATCATGGATGGAGTGGGCAAGAGATTCACGAGGCCTTCAGGAAGCTCGATCATGCACATGTAACTCATTTATTGTATGAAAATAATATATCAAGAATGCTTAATGTATTCCATACAATTCAATCCCAATTATTATGACATTTTCAAATTCATTGTAGGTTAATGACAGCTTCTTGGATTTGAGGGACAATGAAGTCCAGCTACTCTCAAATCCAGAGTAGGGACCACCCAGTCCTACAAGGCCTCTACCACACTAGGAAACGGCAGCACGACCATCTTCACCTAGATCGTATGCCAAGGGTACAGTTGTTTCAAGCGAGATTATCCCATTACCTAGACATACTACAGGGAGTGCTAATTATGAAGTTTTGTATGAGATGTTGAAATCTCAGCAACAGATTAGCTTGAATATTCAAGAAATGGTGGTTGAAGTGGACGAAAGGATAAATACTGTGGTGGACACATTTGCCACCCTAACAGGATTGGTACAGAAGTTATTTGAAAGCAAAGCAGAGAAGGTAGTTGAAAGGGAGAAGTCCAGTAGTAGTGGACGGAAGAGGACATTCGACATGCCTGCATCCCAATACCAATTTAAAAGGAGACGTAGGATTGTACATAAAGATGATACACCACATATAGATGGTCCCTTACACACTATTGATGTTGTACTTATAGAGGATCCTGTACATAAGGAGGATCATGTACATATAGAGGAACTCGTGCATACTGATGCACCAAAAATATATATGGTTTTTGCTATATAATTTTACCCATTTTTGGTTATATCGCACTTTAAAGAAAGGTATTTTTCATGATTTGTTGCAGGTATGATGATTTTAGGTGATTTGAGTGAAAAGAAAGCAAAAAGGAACGAATCTGGAGCAAAAAAGAGCAAAATGGTGGAAAGGGTGTTTTGGCGCCGCCAGCGCCAAAATGGGTGCCGCCGATACCCAAATCCAAAGACTTCAGCATTTATTGGCACGATACAGCGACGCCTGACCCGACCCTCAATTACGCAGTAAATTAACTTCCAAGATGGTCAAAATCTTGACCCGATTTATAAATAGCGGCTAGTGTGCAAAATCTTAAATGATATAAAAATTAGAAAATATTTTACACACTAGGGGTACTACGCAAGTATACGTATCGTTTCAAGTAATATAGAGTTTTCTTTAAAAACCCCCGTATCGATCCCACGAGGAAGTGGAGTAAGAGGTCTTTAGTTAAATTCTAGTCTACTACTAATAGTCCTTTGTTTGGAATGTCGAATAAAATTGTGTTTTATCTAGCAACTACTTCTAAATGCAAGTGTTAAATGTAATAGTAACTATAACTAAATGCAAATAATAATTCTAAAGATAACCCTTTTTGGATGAATTGGTTTGGAGAATTTTGAGATATTAAAAACTACTCTTCTTATGTAATGAAATAGATAATGTATAGGATTGAGATGCATTAAATATTGTATGTGCCAAATAGGAGCAATCATATTCTTTATCCTTTGGTCCAGGCATAAAGAACATTGACTAATCCTATGCTTGAGTTCCTGAATACGCGGCTAAGTGCGGGAGGATACCGGCTGCCACTTCGGAGCTCCCACGTTCCCCTCGCACGAGGGCTAACAATCTACACTTCGGCACCCAAACGATAGGACCGAATTGAGGATTTTAGTCTGTCACTCTAAAATCTCCAATTCTACGCCCGATAATTATATTTCCCTATTTATTTGCATTCAATCCTCATGAACTTCACCATCCATGGAATTTGAATGTGGTTTCACTTTGTTGAGAATTACACCGCCTTTTCGGGTCGATGCAATTACAACGAATTTTAACACTACAATGGGCCCTTATTGCAATGTAAATGAAGTGCAAGTAAAAACCATCACATTTATAATTAAATTTACTTCTACCATGCATCAAAAAATCCTAAACATGATTTCTACTCATTGCAAAAGAAAAGTAAAAGGAAAATAATGACATAATCTTCTTATGCCACTATTTCCGAAAGAAGAAGAAAGAGTAAGAGAGATGCGTCACAAAGCACGAAGAAAACATAAAGGAAACTTCATTTAACAAAAGAAAATCCACTAAATAAATGTTTACAAAATTATAAGATAATGAAGAACAATACTTAGCTTTTCCCCTTGAAAGAAAGACGAAGATCTCTCTCATAAAGTCTCCCGGCGATCCATGCAATGCTAGCGAAATCCCTTACAAATTCTCTCAAAATCTCCTCTCCAATCTCTCTAAAAGGGTAGAAATCTACATTTCTATTCTTAATCTAAGAATCCTAAAAATTCCTCAAGTTTTTCTCTCCTTTTTTCTATTATTTTTTTTTCATTTATAACATATATTCGCCATTTTAAAGAGTATGGACGAACTTTGAAGAGTTTCCTTAAGCACCCATTCGAAAAAGCGTCCAAATACGTCGAATATTGGCCCAAAACCGCCAAATGTCGGTTCATGGTCGTTCGGGCCGCTATCGGCGGGTTCGAGGCCGCTGTCAGTGGCCTTTTCGACCATATTTCGGTGGTCTCAGGAAATTCTCGCCGTCGGCGAGATCGATCTCGCCGTCGATGAGCAGGCTGCTGCGCGGCTCCACCGTTTCGCTCCATCTTAGCTCCGTTTCGCCCCATTTAAGTTGCGTTGCGTTCGTAACATATAGCCCTACAAAATAAGCATAAAAACAACCTTTCTTTAAAGTTTAATCTCATTCAAAAATATGCAAGAAGTGTAAAAGAGATTAAACATCAAAAGACTTATCGAAAGGTGTCAGGGCAAAATTTCATTTCTTGCTCGTTTTTGCTCCAAATTGCACCGATTTTGCTTCCTTTTGCTCCAATCACCATTTCTTGTACCTAAAGCCAATAAACATACAAAATACCTTCCTTTAAAGTGTAATATCATAAAAAATAAGTAAAATGATATAGCAAAAAGTGTATATATTTTAGGCGTGTCAAAATCCCCCAAACTTAATTGTTACTTGTCATAAAGTAACACTTTTACTACATAAAAATATAACTCAAGGCAATGTACTTTTCACCTGTAAGACACTAAAAGTTTTTATTTAAAAGAATATATTGGTTAGACTTTTAGAAAGAAATTCAGTAACTCGGGTTAACACTACGAGTATAAGAATATTCGGCGATCAAGTCTAAGGGTTCTAGTCTTATTTATTTCAAGATAAACCATAATTTGTCACATTAAGAATGCCTTGAAAGATTATGTGAAAAAGAAGTTCATGCAAACTTCATTAGAATGTAGGCCAATACTTTAAATATAAATTCGAAATGAAATCGAGTTCTCCGTTTAGGGTGACTCAAGTGAAGCCAATATTTGATTAGGCATCTCCTCAAGCTTTTCCTCATAAATATTTTTCTTTCCTTTTTCTTTTCTTTTTTTTCTTTTTATCTTCTTTTTTTTTCTTTTTTTTAATGAGGATTACTGTATCTGAAGAGCCTGTAATGATTTTGAACTTCACTCTCTTCTTTCTAAAGTTCAAACTTGAAACACATCCTTACTTTATAATAAAGTATGAGCCTTATTATTCATCGTAAAGTCACAATCTCTTCTTAACACACAATACTTTAAGTCTCTTAACATTTCAAAAATACAGATTTTCTTTACTTTAAATAGTTAACTATAATCAAATTCTTTCATACCAAATATCTTATCCTTATAAAATTAACCTTTATTACTAAAAACTTTCATCCAATCCTTCCATAATATTCAACTGAAAAAAAAATTTTAGTTATCTCAAGCGAGGTTCAATTGCTAGAAGTTATCCTAATAATTTTTGAAAATATAACAATTGAGAACAAATAAGAGTTAATATTTTTCTTCCCCCAGAACTTAAATTTTAAAATATTTTGCAACTAATTCCATAAAATGTAGCGAGGAAGAAAAAGTAAAGGTTGAATATACTTACTACTACAACATCCTATCAAATTCATATCATGCATAATCGGGATAGAAAGGCGTAGGAGAAAGTAAAACTAACCTAAAACATGCTTGTAATAAAATTACACTAAAAGGAAGTATTTTCACATTAAAATTTTATTTTTCTTCCTACCCCCAAACTTAATTTTTAACATATATAACATTCAGTACAGAAAATATAAGCAGGAAGAAAAACAGTTTAGAAATTCTATCTACCACAAATGTACTATCAAAACCATTTACGAGTATTCATTACGACGGAACAATATGCAGCAGAAAGTAAATCTAAACTAATCATGCCGAATGAAATTAACTAAACCAAAGTCTAACTAGCGTAGCAGTATCGGCAAGGGAATATAAAAATGTTCTTGAATACCTAAATAAAGTTGTAACACAAACATAAACACAAACACACAATTCGAAATACAAACACGAAATGATAAATGTGGTCGATTCTTCCTTTAACTCATCCAATCTCACTATGTTACCTTCAATTTTTAACGGAATCACTACCTTAGTAAATTAGGTACTTTAAAATTATTTTATAGATTATAATCCCAAAGATAAGATTACCACGATAAATTAGTTTCCGGACACTAATCTCGAGGCATCACCTAATCTTTATAATTAAGCACCTCTAACGATTATAAAGATAGTGCGAGATCATCCACATAGTATTCATCGAATAGGTTCATGACTCTATCTAATGAAAATAAAGTTACGAAAGGAAGTAACAAATTAAGATGGAATTATCAATGTTTGAAATTCATGATTTCTCTTGTAAAACTTAAGTACGGGTGAGACCCAGTCACGATGGACTCATTAATCCAATTACTACGAGAGATCAATTCTAGCCATAATAAGAAGTTAAGGAATCACCTCCCTCGTGACACGAGATAGATATCGAATCAAGCTGCTAACAATCCAAACATCTACCAATCATCAATCAAACTAATCAATTCATAATGACACATAAAGATTAAGTCAATCCACTCTAAAGCAAACACCATACAACACTAAAAATCACGACTCTCAAGCACACTAAATTAAAGCACACTTATAACTATGGGTTGCCTCCCATAAAGCGCTTGGTTTAACGTCGTTAGCCCGACAAATGGTTCCACCTGGATCAAAAAATAATCCTCGATCAATCGCCCAATCATTTTCAGATCCAGGGATTCCTTTAAAATCCTCAAATTGTAATTTTTCATTTAGCTCTTCATTTTCAGTTGGATTTATATCATAAATCCTCATATTTCTTTCTAGATCCAATATTCCTCTATTGATTTTTTCAATTCGCATATTAATATCATCCTTGAAATTTATTAAAAATGGATCTTTATAAAATACTTCAATATCTTCCAAATTTTGGATTAGATTCTATTTAGATAATTCAGATTCTGATCAAATTCTTCTATGTCACTCTTATGATTCAAGTTATGTTCCAATTCTTCCTCTTTATAATTATTAAATGATTGAGGATCTATCTTAGTTGAGGAAATATGTTTTTCTAATTCCTTAGGAATTTCTTCCAATGGTCTTCCAATATCCTTATCTTCTTTTCTCAACTCAAAGTTCTTTTGAAATTTATCCTCGAAATTCTCTTCCAAGTCATAATTCGATAATTTTATCATGTTCATCATTTAATTTAGGTTTTTCTTGTGATTGAGTCGTATCTAAAGATATAAAGGCTGGTTGTGTAGATGAATTCCTAAATAGATAGGCTTTAAAATTGTATGGGGTACATCCATCTTAAATTCATGAGATTTTTCAACAAATGGAATTAAAAGTTTACTATTTTTCGTAGCGTCCATCATTTCACACCTCTCCTGAACATACATACAGTCTTTTTTAAGTAATGTTTTCGAATCATCCTGATAACTGTCGGGTTTCCTTCTCATGAGTCCCCTTTACTGCAGTAGCACTTTCTTCGGATTTAAGTCTCCTGACAAGACTTTCCTTCTCGAGTTGTTGTTTCGATCTTAATTTTCCGGTAGTGGGACGCCATACCATCCTTCTAGCGGCAAAAGGTTTAGGACCAGGATGGTGCAGTCGACCGAAATGCTGGAAGGTGGTATCCTCCCTGTCTGCGAGTCCTGAAACAACGACGGGCGGACTAGCTTTCATCCTCTTATTTGGCTTTTACTGCAACGATAGCGGGTTCTACTCGCGGCCGAGACGGGGTTTGGCGGCACCCGCCCTATCCTTCTTAAAATTTACGATACGGGGCACCTTTCCTTCTTTGCTTAACTTCTCTATCAAAGTTTGCGGTCGAAGCAAAATGACGTAGTTCGGCCCTTTTCTTACGGCTATCGTTGTAATATACGGAGTGAGGCAATGCGGCGGCAATCTTGCGAACATTTTCCTCGTCCTCTGCGGCGGAAAGGGGATGGAATCTACTCCCTTCCAATAGGGGTGTATATTCGAGGCGATGGTATGTATTCGGGTAGTGGTGTGTACTCGGGGATTTCTTCTGAAAGCGACTTCGACGACTACGGCCTTCACAGCGATCTTCCTACCTCTGTTTCTTCTGCGAGTCCGTGTTAGGGGGGAACCCTTGAGCTGGACCCGATTTGAAAACGAAGGTCTTGCACGGAAATGCTGTACCCTCCGCGGTAACATGCTCGTTACAAATTTGAACTTCCTTCCCCTTCGGTTTGGCGGAAGCCGGGGTAGGTGCGGAGACGACTAGACCGGTGGGGGTAGAGATAACGGTCCTCCTTTGGACGGTAGTATTCCTCTCGAGTGGAACCCTTTGCGGGGAGGAAACTCTTGAGTTGACTTAAGGTTGAACTCGATCGAAGGTCTCTCGGTTTCGGACACTTTGTTTGTCGGCGCGAAGAGGTAACGTCGGCGATCTTGACATTTGTGTTCTCGAATCCTTGTCGAAGCTGGATGATCCCATTGTCGGGCATCTCGTCCTTGTAAACGGCGAAGTCCGGTCCATTGATGAAGGAGAAAATCGGCTTTGGGGCTTCCATTTCGCGGGGTAGATTCGATTGTCGGTCACGAGTTATGCTTCTTCTCATCGGGACGAAAAGAAAGGAATCGAAAAGAGTCAGAACACATTCTTGTTCATGTATATTTGTTAAAAGAGTCATTTATTAGAGGGTTTGTTTATTTAGAACGGAATGTTCGAAAGGTGTAGAGAAGGTAATGAATCGATTCGAGTTGGAAAGGAAAAGAAAGTCTTATGCAAGACTTCTCGACTCGAAGGATCATTCTAAACTAACACTGATTGGGGGTCTACCCGCCTCGGAAATGAGGTAAAAGGATCTCGGAACCTCTCTGTTTAGGGGTGCCTAAGCGGTGGCTCCTAAATCCGAGAGAATGTTGGGTATACTTGTTCGAGGTAGAAATGAACATAGTATTCCAACGGAAAGAAGGAGTAGTTTGATCCATTAGGGACTTGGATACACTACCGATTTTTGAAAGCAAAACTATCTGATTAAAAATGGAGAGAGGAATTGTCCCCAGCGGAGTCGCCAGAAATTGTCGGCATATTTTTAGGTTATGTGTTGTATTTTGAAAAGGGGTCGCCTACAGAAGTTGTCGGCGAATTTTTAATTTAATTTAAATAAATAATTTGAAAAGTAGTATTTGATTTTGAAAATAATTTTAAATTTGAAAATTTTAAGATATGAAATCAAGGCGATCTCACATCCCGAATAGTTTATATAAACGAGCACCGCACCACTGAGCCGTGTATACTATCTTGAAGAATAGACACCTTTGCTTGACAATGGGGCTCGATTAAATAAACTAGAATGGTTTGTGACATCCGTTTGGTGCACGAACCAATTTTATAAGCCGACAAGTTCCCACTGCTTAATATGAAAACATTAAACGGGGTTTATATTACACAGGTTCTTAAAATTCCCTATAAAGAGCGAGCCCTATAGTTAATTACATCTTAAGTGACGGGAATCACCTAAGAAAACTCTCGATAATAATCGGTAGTTACGCTCTCAAGAATTTCAAAGTTTAAGTTTTCGAGGATTGAATTTTGGAATTTCGATAGGGAATGGATCAAATTTAGAACATTTTTATCTTGGGAATTCGAAGGAAGAAAGGTAGGAGAAATCACGGATTCGAAGCGAACTTCGGTAATTTCCCGACTATCCTCTTGTTTGGCTTGAACTTAGGAAAGTCCTAATATTTATTTAATGTTTTGATCTTGCCAATTTTAATTAATTAGGACTTATATTCGTATGATAAAATCATACAAGTAGCCTCGAAGATGTGAGGGTTTATGTCGTATCGGAAGACTAACTCGGAGTCCTAAGATTGGTTAGGGCTTAATTTACATGATACGATCATGCAAATGCCTAACAAAGAGTTAAGGATTTATGTTGCACTAGGCAAGCTACCTCGAAGTCCTATGGCTTGGTTATTTAATTCTAAGAAAGTTTCTTTGCAAGTAGACTCAGAGTTTCTTTGATGACGATGGCCGTCTTGCCCACCATGCTCCGAGCTCCTTGTTGTTGCAGAGGTTTAGTTTTAGAAATCATAAATCAGGAGATGAGAGAAGTGTTCGGGTTTAGAGAAAGTCTTAATCCAAGTATTTTTTATGTTTTAATTAAAACAAATCTTAAAGTTGATTATAACAACACCGGTTAAGATCCCACGGTTCCATCCTTCGGCATCGTTATTTTTATCGGATTCACTTAGTCCGGATGAATTTGCTAAACTCGGCTTGAATGAGTTCCACACTTTCATTTAGGCCAGTGGGAAATCCCGTTAGCAACACGTAGGTTACATCATCCGAGGTATTCCCGATCATCCAACAATACGTTTTAATTTAGTTGTAGTTGTAGTTTTGTTGTTTTGTTTGTGATTAAATGTTGAGTTGTCTTATATTTTGAAATGTTGTGGCGGTGAATTTTATCTTGCAATAACTTTTATTTTAGTTTTGGTTTCGGTTTTAGGGAGCTATCCTAAAGGTGTGGGTTTTCATGCAACGAGTTGTTTATCATGCGAGAAAAGCTAAGTGTGATGCGATTTAATAAATTGCGATAAGGTAAATTACAATAAAATAAAAGCGTACACGGAGGGTCTTCCCGTCATCCCAGTTGCACTTAAACACAATTTAGAATATCTAAGCATTTAAAGCAAGTTCCTAGGTAAAAGCTAAGGGAAGGGTTATGGTTTTCTACCGAGTTCCTAATCACATAGCTAGTCATCTCCTATGACGTCTAGGTTCTTGTGTTTTGGTTTGAAGACGATTTTTTTAATCAAAGAACAATTAAGTCTAATTGTTCTTATAAATATCCTATCATATCGAGAAAGTGCTTGAGACGAGTCTTAAACATCTTTTCAATATTTCTAGGATTATTTTAAGTCCAAGAGAATTTAATTATACAAATGAATTAATCGTCAGAGAGTTCGAGTTTATTTTCTTGCTCGGTGAACTAGGACATTTGAATATCTTATGAATGAAGTAACACTTCACTTAACACTCCATTTAGGAGTTATGACAACAAGAGCTTTCGAGGGCAAATGGATGTTCGAAATGATTTATGATTTAACTTAATTTCGATTAATGGGTTTAAGTTTGGAATAGTGTTCGAAGTTGTTTTAGATTTATCTTTGAATTCTTTATGTCTTAGGTGATGTTATTTTTAACTTAATTTAATTTAACTTAGTTCAATTTAATTTAATTTAATTTAATTTAATTTAATTTAATTTAATGTGATTTAATTTAATTTAATTTAATTTAAGTTAATTTAATATAATATGATTTAATTTAATTTAATTTAATTTGATTTAATTTAATTCGATTTAATTTAATTTAATTTAATTTAATTTAATTTAATTTAATATAATTTGATTTGATTTAATTTTAATTTAATTTAATTTAAATTTTAATTTAATTTAATTTTTAATTTTAATTTAATATTTTATTTTTAAAAGGGTTTAATAGTTTAACTTTAATTTAATTTAATGATTAAGTCTTTTAGCATTTTTAATCTTAAATTTGAATTATCATTTTAATTAGGAATTAAATATTATTGAGATGATTAATTTAGGGATTCTTAAATTAAAGAATAAATTTCTTCATAATAATATCCACTTATTTTAATAATTCCAAATTTATTATTCCTCAAATTTAATCAATTATTTAATTAAAGTTCATTTCAATTATTTTTAAATTGTTTAATAGGTTTCCACCCTTTAATTATTTAAATTTCAATCATCCAAATCAGATTAAGATCAAATATTTTACTTTTTAATTTTATTAAGCCTAAAGTTTTAATTAAGGGTTAAAATTTTAATTACCATTTTGCCCTTCATGCTTAATAATTTCATAACTCACTAAATTGAGCTTAAATGAATTTGAAATTTTTATGTGACTTCACTCATATGTCAATAAAGACATTAGAGGAAAAAATGTGATTTTTCTGTATTTAATTTATTTATGTAATTATTTTTGGTGGAAAATAGGGATTTCCAAAGAAAATTTAATAATATGACCAAGAGAAAGTTTCTGTCCTTAAGAAAATTATGGGACATTTCTAATGACCAGAGGACCACTTGGACCAATTTTGGTGATTTTTTGAATTATATTATTTTTATTATAATTATTTTTAGTTTTGGAGTATTAATTAATTTAAAAATAAAATAAAGTTTGAAAAATGAATTTTATAATTTTTCAAAAATCTCTCTAATATCAAGGAAATCAGAGAATCAATTTTGTAATTTTCTGATTTTTCTTTGATTTATTAGAATTATTTTAATGGAAATGCTAGAAAATACATTTTTTAATTTTAAAATTACCTTAGGGCTTTAAAATTTAATATCTCATCATAGAGACTTAAGAAAAATATGGGGTTTATTCCTAAGTGATTAAAATTCAAAATTTGACATTTTGGTGAATTTTATTATTTTTGTGATTTTTATTATTTTATTAATTATTAAAATATTAAAATAATACAAAAAATCAACTTTTTTAGAAAATTGAAATTTTAATTTTCTTAAATTCCCCTAATATCAGAGAGGCTCCAAAACCAATTTGGTGAATTTTTGAAAAGTATTATGAAAGTTATGAATTTTTTAAAGTTTAAATTGGCTAAATGGCTTAATCGACCCATTTAGTAGAGGCTAACGAAGTCAATTGACTTCAAATTTTTATGATGGGTTCCTCTGATCCTAAAGGTCGAGTGGAGAATTGATTTCAAGTCAATTTGGTGTATGATTAGCTCTAATTAATTAAGGACCTATTTTGGGTGTTTAAGCCGATTAGGGTTATTCCAAGTGAATTAATTGAAAACCTATTTTTCCTAGGGTCCTACGGTCATAAGAAACATCACCAAATTTTCCTAGAATTTATTTCACAACATGCTAATTATTGGATTTAAAATACTCAAAACGGTAACATGAATTTGAAAAATCAATAACTTCTCATAGAGATGGCCTACTAACTTTGGAAAATTTAGGGAATGTTCCCAAATTCGGAGGCTTCAAAAGCCTATGGTCTCATGCCATGGTGAATTTCCTATATGCATAGAGAATTAAAACAATGCGAGACGGTAAATAAATTATTAAAAATAAAATACTTGATGAAATTAAATTATTTCTTTTCCACATTAATCTCCTCTGTTCACTGAGCAAGAGGGTATTTTTATTTTATTTTTCTGATTTTTCTACACAAAGTTATGCATTTTTGAAGTTTAGGGAATTAAATAAATAGAAAAATACCCTAGTTTTCTATTTAAAACGACGGCGCCGACTAATCCTGAGGCAGCTCCGAAGCGCGCGTGGCGCTTTCGATTCGACGCCGCCATCGCGACTCGGCGCTCCGGGGGCCGGCTGTATCGTTCCGTCTCCTCGTCCGGCGCGATCCGGCCGTCCGTCCGCGCGTGTATTAATTGAACGGCATCCGTTCATCGTCCCGAAGCCTCCTAACCCGAGAGCCGTCCGCACTAAATCCACTAATATCTCACTCGATACTTAACGGATTTTCATGTTCTTGTGCTTCTATGGATTCGTCTTGAAGAGACGAATACATCTATACGGTGATCATGCATTGAAATTAAGGCATTTGAAATGGAGAATCTCCGAAGCTCGGGATAAAGAGTTAGCTCATACCTTTGCTCGGAGAAGTGTGGCTTCGATGCGAGGGTTGTGTCACCTTCGATTGGATCTCGGCAAGCTCCGGATGAAGTCTCTGAGTGCAGTGAATTGCCTATGTATGATTTCGACCAAGCTCGATCACAAAGCTTGGGTACGGAACGGATGGGTGGCACGGAGAGGGGGCTTTTCTTTGGTGGACTTCTTTCCTTGGTGCGAGTGAAGGTGTAGGACCAATCGATTTGAGGATTGATCCATTGTGGAGAAGTGTCCTGGTTTTGGGTGGAATTTTGGTGAGAAATTGGGCTCCGTTGGTGGGGATTAGGGCAAATTGACACTGGGGATCAAGCTACTCTAAGTATGGGGAGTGATGCGGAGCAATTTTGGCGAGTTTCGATAAGGTCCGGTTCGGCACCTCCCATGGCCGAGAGGGGTGGTGTTTAAATAGGAGAGGGTGGAGGGCCTCCCGGGGGAGTTAGGGCTTGGGATCGGTTGCTCTTGGCAAGAGAAGAACAGCTACGATGGCCACTGGGGATGGGGCGGCTCGGCGGGTGAGAATTCCAAGTTTGGGCTCACATGTGAGCTCTCGGCCAGTGGTTTCCGGCGGGCGTGGTGGGCGGCCGGCCGAGGTCGAGTCACCCTCGGGCTCGGGGAGGTCGGGTCTTGGCAATGGTGAAATCGATTGCAGTTGGCCATGTGTAAAGGTGTTGAATCAAAGTAGAAGGGGGAGGGATCATTTTAGATTAGTTTGGGTCGACCCATGGTTTTGGGCATGGTGCACCCTCCAAGGGGCTTTGGGTGCTGTGGGGAATCGGATAGGCTAGGCGAGATGGAGTGGTGATGTCCTTATCCGAGAATATTTGGATTAAATCTTGGTTAAGGGGTATCATGGGTGAGGTTAAAGACTTTTAGGGATTAAGGAAAGCTCCCCCTCTTCTTACTCGATGTGGTATGGTCATATGTCAAACAACTCACATGGCTTACATGTGGCTTAAGAATGGCTTCATGGCTCGCCTTTGGCTTGGGGAGAAGCCAAGTCGATTTCATGGAAATGGGTTTAAGAAAATTTTGACATTTTGATGGGAATTTGTATGGGGCTTAATTTGGAATGGCTTCATGATGAGTTTTGAAACTTAGGGATTGATTTAATTGAGAATATGGTGTAGAGCAATTGTCATATGGGTTTTGGATTGATTTTGGCTCTTTGGATTTTGGTGGAGATGGGCTTTAGGAAGGTTTCATGTAAGTGGGCTTTTAAGTTTCAAAATGGGCTTTTGGGTGGAGATTTTTGCAAAGGGCCATGCCAAATAAATGTTGGGTTTGATTTAAGAGTGTATCATGAGTGATTTAAAGCAAATTTGGGGTGGTTTAGGTTTGAATTGGGTTGGATTTGGGTTTCTTTAGTAAAGGGGCTATGGTGGGTCAAAATAGGCTACCATGAGCTAAGGTTGGGCTCAAGTTGAAATTGATGTGAAATTAATGTTGAAAATGGCTTACGGGGCTGTTTTAAAGAGTTTTCAACTTTGATTGGGTTTTGGTTTTGGGGTTTGGGCCTATTTGGGCTAGGTTTAGGTTTAGGTCAAAATTGGGCCTTTTAGCTTTGGGTTGAATTTGAGTGGGGTTTGGGTCTAAATTTTGGGCAAATCATGTTAGTGTTTTGTTTGTGGGATTGTTAAGGAAGGTTTAGAAAAGATTTGGGGTTAATTGGAGTTGAATTGGGTTAGTTTGGGTTAGGTTTGGGTCATGGGTCCAAATTGGGCTTTAAGGCCAAAAGTGAAATTGGATCCAAATGTCAATCAAATTGGACTTGGACTTGGCCTAGATTGGTGTTGGGAATGTTGAATTGAAGTTTAGAATTGAATTGGACCAGAATTTGGGTCAATTGGGTAGGTTTGGTTTGACATTGGGTTCACTTTGGGTTAAAAATGGGTCAAATTGGGGATTTTGATAAAAGTGGGGTAAATTGACAAAATTGGCCCATAGTGTAGTTAGACAAAATGAAATTGGGAATATTTGGGATTTTCTGGAATTTTCTGGGAATTTTCTGAATTTTTGGATTTTTTGGCTAAGAGGGGCATTTTGGGTATTTTGAGGGTATTGAGAGGTATTTTTGGAATTTTTGGTATTTTTGGCTATGAATGATCAATTTGAGTAATGTGGGAATGTTTGGGATTATTTTTGAGGAATTTTGGGTGATTTGGAAATTTTGAAAAATTTGGGTAATTTCAAGGGTTTTGGATAGGCTAGGCGGGTGTAGGGTCCCGGGGGTCGAAAATTGAAAATTTACAAAATTGAAGATTGGGTAATTGTAAGTGGAATGAAATCATTTTGGTTGAGCCATGAAGCCATATCAAGCCCACGTGAGCCATGAAGGGACTCATTTGAGGCATCCTCTATGTTGTTCCTAACCTGCTTAGCGAGGGCTTAGGGGTTAAGGACCATCCATGTGAATCACCTTCATGAGTCGGGAGGTCAAATTGGGTATGGGTGTGGTTTTAGGAGGTGTGTGAAAGCGTAGTGTATAGGTGTAGTGTGTGTGTAAGTCGAGCCTTCACTGGACCGGGCCACCGGGGCGGTCCTAAGGCCGAAGAGTCCCATAGGAACTCATCCTTTAAACTTCCACATTTGATTTCAACCCTCAGGTGATTAGGGGTCTACAATCAAGTTTGTGGAGTTTGCGGGGAGTTAAGAAGTGGTTTGAATTTCTAAGTGGTGGGTCCCAATTCTAATCCTCTAGGACGATCGAAGGAAAAGGCTAAGGCTAGATCCTAAGTACTTAAAGAGAAGAAGAGAAGACCTCATCAAAAATGAGGTCAACAAATGGACCCCCAATAGGTGTGGTGTGCTAACCCAGCACACCACGCGTATTGGCGTTGACCGAAGCGATCAACAAAACCAACACAGATGTCCAAGTGACAAACTTATGACGAAGTAGAAGAATTTCCGCTGGGGAGTGTCAAGTATATCTACGGGACCGAAGATTCTCGAACTCTCGGCTAGGGAAAGGAAAAGGAGGTGAATCCCAAATCACATGATGCGGGGAATTTCGATTTAGATTTCATGTTGTTTTGGTTTAAGTTTTGATGTGTGAGCGTAGATTTCAATTTGGAGTTTTAATTTAGATTGAAGTTTTGTCGAAATTAATTTGAAGGTATTTGAACTTGAAATGAAAATTGGAATTTTGTGGTTTTAGATGTAACATCTTCAACCTCGAAAGAAAATTGAATTGATTGGATTTGAATCATTACGATGAGGAGAGTTCTCGGAGCGATGCGGTATCGGATGTAAAATCCTTAACCTCGAGAGTTTGATTTTGATGTATTTCATCGCGATAGGGAAAGAATCCTAAAGCGATGCGATCTCGGATGTAAAATCCTCGACCCCGAGAATTTGATTTTGATGTATTTCATTGCGATAGGGAAAGAACATAAAGCGATGCGGTCTCGGATGTAAAATCCTCGACCCTAAGAATTTGATTTTGATGTATTTCATTGCGATAGGGAAAGAACCTAAAGCAATGCGGTCTCGGATGTAAAATCCTCGACCCCAAGAATTTGATTTTGATGTATTTCATTGCGATAGGGAAAGAACCTAAAACGATGCGGTCTCGGATGTAAAATCCTCGACCCCAAGAATTTGATTTTGATGTATTTCATTGCGATAGGGAAAGAACCTAAAGCAATGCGGTCTCGGATGTAAAATCCTCGGCCCCGAGAATTTGATTTTGATGTATTTCATTGCGATAGGGAAAGAACCTAAAGCGATGCGGTCTCGGATGTAAAATCCTCGACCCCAAGAATTTGATTTTGATGTATTTCATTGCGATAGGGAAAGAACCTAAAGCAATGCGGTCTCGGATGTAAAATCCTCAACCCCAAGAATTTGATTTTGATGTATTTCATTGCGATAGGGAAAGAATCCTAAAGCAATGCAGTCTCAGATGTAAAATCCTCAACCCCAAAAGTTTGATTTTGATGTATTTGATTTTGCAAAAATTTGTAATGTTGATTTGAAAAGTGTGGAATTTTGATGTTTCGAGAATTTCATGAAAGTTGTAAAAAACTTTCATGGAAGGAAATAGATTAGGAGGGAATATGTAGATGCTACATATCCCATTCGAAAGAGTTGATCAGAAGTTACTGGTTTGGATTGGATACAATTCCTCGCCACTAGATCCGAATCGTGTC
Organism: Papilionanthe hookeriana x Papilionanthe teres; assembly: GCA_022702705.1. Lineage (NCBI taxonomy): Eukaryota > Viridiplantae > Streptophyta > Magnoliopsida > Asparagales > Orchidaceae > Papilionanthe > Papilionanthe hookeriana x Papilionanthe teres. The sequence continues at coordinate 75,404,006 of CM040423.1, forward strand.
AATGGAATCAACCGCTTCCATCCCAGACAAGGGAGAGAGTAGAACGACTTGGATTACAGATTTGGAAGGTTGAGTTTGAATTTGATTGAGATTTGATTTGGAATCTGGAAGATCGAATTTGAAATTTGATTGAAAATTTGTGCTCATTTTGTTTGTCCTTTAACGATTCAAATTTTATTTTATCGTGAATTTGGAGTTTATCATTTTTTAGATTTTTAAGGAAAGTTTTCTTTTATTCTTTTTTGTTTCTTTTCTATTCTTTGTTCGAAGTTCATTTAACTTTAATGGCGTTTCTCGATCAACTTGCACAAAGAGGTGAAGGCGAAAAATGTGACATGGTCACTTTCATTCCAATCATGCTTGAAGATACATCATACAACTCGATCCGGAATACATCTCATACAATCCATATAGACTCAAAACGAACTATGTATGATCTTTGTCGATCTATCCAAAAAGGTATCTGTCAAAAATCCATGTCTGAATAGTGAGGTACATGGTCAATAACATCACATTCCAAGCCATCCTTGGCAAGGATGCCGTATGGATGTACGTTGGAGGTGTGATATTTTCCATGTAACTCACAGCTCGTAAGGCCGGAGGCTCTCTCAGCTCCGGGTGCAGGTGGAAGTGGTAAGGTATTTTCCTGTCGTCCATCCTTCGAAAGTAGCCGAGATCCGCTTCATTGGTACTCTCGGTATGCAATGTTTAGCGACATGCGCTCCGTTGCCCTTCGGTATCATGACGGAACCTACCGGTAATGGTATCTTTACTGGCCCTCGGAACTCACCGGGCTCGCTATCCGGAGGTCGGATCCGAACATGATATTACATTCGTTCGGAAAAGAAGCTGTGCGAAAGGTCGACAAAGTCGTGGTGATCTATGTGCGGGGGTATGCGGTCACCATTCTTGTAAATGTTAATGATGCAAGCTGTTGGGTATGCAATCTGCTGGCGGTACCCTCCATGCTATCATTCTTTTTACCATCCTTTTGATGACTAATGGCATTGGATCCACCTTGCCATGACGGAGTATTCCGGTGGGTTTCCTTTCTGTCTTACGCGAAGTTGTAGCGGCATCCACATTGTATGGTAATTCTACCTTTCCACGACATCCATCTCCGGGGTTACGAGTAAGTGTTTTCTCTTAGGCGGCCCGCTCGGCCCATTCTTTTCAAATCCGGATGCGATCCACGATTTGTTGTTGTTCGTGCTGCGAGAACACGTACGTATGTAGCTCGAGGCCTTCTAGTATATTGATCCTCACTGCCTCCGATTCTCTCGAAGTATTCAAAAGTTTTCTTCTCGACATTTTGCATCCTTTCTAGCTCGTATTATGGGATAATCTGCAAATGGCGAGGCCTAGTGACGTACTGTGGGATATATGGCTCAATCCCTTCGCGTTCTCCTGCATACCTCGGCTCCTCGGGGATGGTGTCCGTCGGGACATCCTCCGGGGTTGCTTCTGCAACAAGGTTATGCATTACTGGTGACTCTATCTGATGGCGTGGTAGCCTTCTTTCTTCTGTTCTTCTTGAGATTCCCCTGGTCTCTTCTGTTATCCTCGGAGCTGGCCTCCTTTCTTCGAGTTCTCGGTGAGCTGGTGTCCTTGAAGTGTATGTGCTGGCGGTAGCAAGCTGCCTCGTCGCGGCCGGTCATGTGCTAATTTAGTTAACATCTTGCGGATACGGCGATTTTTATTTCTTCGTTGAGTTGCTTGTGAGAGTAGCTCTTTGTGCTTCTGAATCTCCGTGGGCGCGGCGGCGACAAGCACTGCCCTGCTGTGTAGCGACTACGGACTTGATTCTCTTATCCTCTTCGGTGTTTGTTTTCCTTTTCTTCTTCTGTGGATTGGTGGCTTGGGCCACCCACTTTCATTCTTGTCGGCCGGGCGGTTCCTCTCGGTCAGCGGGACCCGGTCACTTTCCTCGTATTGCGAGCCTGTCGGTGCGAAGTACGAGTCGATCTCGATTATCGCTCCATCTTTCACCCTCTTTTCGTCGAGTGCAAGGCTTAGGCCATTTCTAAAGTTCGGGACCAACCGCCGTTCGACATTTCCATGCGAAAAGACAAGGATAAGGATCGAGGGGCATACTAAGAACAAGAACATTAAGGAAATTTTTATTAAAGACGAGTTTTTTTATTATTATTCCTTTTATATTTTTAAATTCAACGGGAATGAAGTGGGATAAGATTAGGAAAGAGATTTTGATTTGGAAAAGAAAACAAGGAAAACTTTATTATCATGATTTTATTTATTTTAGCACATTTTTATTATTTTTGGGTTCGGACCCAGTCATAAGTAATTACTTCACCCGTGCTTCTAGGGATGAAAAATTCATTCATTCGAAACATCAGAGTAGCGTAATACTTTTTCAAATATCGTCCGATTGATCGGAAGCATATGTCGTTCCCCTTGGCGGTTCACTAGGCGGTAGGAGCCTCCTGAGTAGGCTGCCTCGACAACAAACGGTCCTTCCCGAGTGGGTTCAAATTTTCCTCTATCTTGCGGTGTGCGAGGATAGGTCTCTTGAGAACGATAACTAAGTCACCAACTTTGAAGGTTCTTGGGCGGACCCAGTCTGTCATGGGCTTGAACCATCTTAGCTTGGTATAGTTCTAAATTCTGCTGCGCTGCAAGTCTTTTCCCTTCCAGGCTTTCCAATTCTTCTAGTCGTAATTTGGCATTCTCTTCTGTCGTGATTTTGTTTGCAACCGCAATTCTGAGTGAAGGAAGCTGGACCTCTAAAGGTAACACTGCCTCGGACCCATACACCAGAGCGTAAGGTGTAGCTTGAGTGGGAGTTCTGAAGGTTGTCCGGTAGGCCCACAAGGCTTCTAACAACTTCTCGTGCCAATTTCTCTTATTGTCGTCCAAAGTTTTCTTTAAAATTTGAACGAGAGTTTTATTAAAAGCCTCAGCCAGGCCGTTTGCTCTTGGGTAGTAAATTGTTGAATATCGCCAGTCGATTCCGTGTCTCCGACAAAATTGTTGATTTGTGTGCTTCGAATGCTGACCCATTATACGAGATGATCTGCGCGGCACTCCGAAATGGTAGACAACTTGGTTCTTGAAAAGCGTAGCACGTGGTGTGCTTTCACTTCTACGAGTGGAGCGCCTCTGCCCACTTGGAAAAGTAATCTGTAGCCGCAAGGATGAAACGATGTCCTTTTGAAGATGGTGGTTCTATTGGACCCACTATATACGTGCCCCGACATTCGAATGGCCACGACGCGATTGTCGGATGTAGCACATTAGGAGGTTGGTGTAGAACCACTCCGTGCACTTGGCATTGGTGACGGCTCTTGGCGATTCTCATGCGGTCGGTCATCATCGAGGGCCGGTAGTACCCTAGTCTTTTAATTTTCATTTTCATCTTCGGACCCGGTGGTGAGCGCCACGAGTCACGAATGCACCTCTTTAACAATTTCACGGGCCTCGGACCCGCTTAGGCACCTTAGCCACATTTGATCGAAAGACCTTCGTATAACATGTTGTTTACTAATGCGTAGGACGAGTTCTTTTCTTGATACGATGGGCTAACGACCTATCGTCACAGTAGTTTTCCCGTTTGCAAGTAGTACATTAATGGTCATCGCCGATCTTCGTGTTTTTACATCCTTTCTGCAACTAATTCTTCTCCTTTTTCGATTTGTGTATTGTGTCTATGTCGAGCCGTGATAGGACTCGACGTCCGTGAGCTGACACTTCCATCGATTCATCTTGCAAGCGAGGCAAATTCTTTTGCGAGGAGGGCTAACGCATCTGCTTAAGCGTTTTCTTTCACGGGAATTTTGTAGATCGTCACATTTGGAATTTGTTCCAACGGTTTCATGGCATCTTGGAAGTATTGCTCGAGTATTGGCTTTAAAATTACATCTTGTCCGCGATACGTTGAATGATTAACTGCGAATCCCCGTAGATGTTGATGTTTGTTATCCCCATTTGAATAGTTAATTCTAGTCCTGTTATGAGAGCTTCGTATTCTGCTTCGTTATTCGTACACGGCTATGTTAAGTGGTAGGAGTATCTTAACATCCCCCGCTCCGGTGTTATAAAGATTAGTCCGATCCACGCCTTACAGGAGCACTTATCACTTGCGATTCTTCGTCTTTATGTGCTGAAGATGCTCCGTCGAAATACAATTCCCAATGTCGATCATCGGGGTCTTCTAAGCTCATTATTTGTTCGTACGGCAAGTCGTCATTAAGAGGAGATTCTGCCGGCAAAGGGTGTCTTTGCGAGGAAGTCTGTAGGATTTGTCCCTTTACGGCACGAAGAGGCACGAAAGTTATATCGAATTGCAATAATATCATTGACCATCCGGCAAGTCTGCCGGAAAGCGTTGGACGAGTCATCGAGTATTGCAATGGATTAAATTTCGAGATCAAGGTTGACCTTATGAGAAAGCATGTAGTGCACGAGCTTTTGAGCGGCGAAGATCGAGGCCAAACAATGCTTTTCGATTGCGGGATACCTTATTTCCGTCGGAAGTAAACGACGGCTTAGGTAGTAAAGAGCATTTTCTTTACCCTCATCATTGACACAGGCTAACAGGGCTCCGAGAGAGTCGTCTAATGCCGCGGTATAAAGTATCAGTTGTCTACACGAGGCCAGGGCTGCTAAGACGGGAGGTGTCATTAAATATTGCTTAATGTCCTCGAAGGCCCTCGGCATTTCTCTTCCCAAATAAGTTTGGTGTCCTTTTTAACTAGTGCTTGAGAAAGGTGACACCTACACGACAAGTTTGAGATAAAGCGTCGAAGATATGCCAACTTCCCTTGAAAAGATCGTAGTTGTTTTAAGGTTTTGGGAGGCGGCATTTCTAAGATAGCTTTAATCTTTTCCGGATCGATTTCGATTCCACGGTGTCGGACAACGAATCCTAAGAATTTCCGGAGGTGACGCGAAGGCGCATTTTAAGGGATTCATCTTAAGGTTAAATTGTCTTAATCGTTCGAAAACAATTCTCAAATCATATAGGTGGTTGTCCTTTACTTTGCTTTTGATGACCACATCGTCCACGTAGCATTCGACTTGATTGTGGATGAGATCATCAAAAATTCTTGTCATCGCTCTACGGTATGTTGCTCCTGCGTTCTTCGGTCCGAATGGCATCATCGTGTAGCAATATACTCCGATCGGCGTTACGAATGTCGTAAGTTTTTCATCTTACGGAGCCATTTTTATGCTGGTTGTATCACGAAGATCCATCCATGAATGAGAATATTTCATGTGTTGAAGCGATGTCGATCATTAATTGCAGGATCGGTAGAGGAATTCATCTTTCGGACATGTCTTGTTTAAATCTGCGAAATCCACACAAATTCGATACGACCATTCTTCTTCACGGCTGGTACCACATTGGCTAACCAAGTCGGGTATTGTTCTTCACGGACAAATTTAGCGTCTATTAGCTTTTTAACTTCGGCTATGACTTGTTGTTCGATTTCTAGACGCATTCTTACGGGACCTTGTACGGCGGGACGAAGCAGGATCCACTCTAGCTTATGGATTGCGACCTGCGGAGCTAATCCTGGCATCTCATCGTAGCTCCAAGCAAAACAGTCTTTAAATTCCATCAATAACTTGATTATCTCTTTGGAGTCTTCTTTATTGAGTAAGGAGCTAACAAAGGTAGGTCTAGGCTCTTCGCTAGTACCTAAGTTAACTTCCGTTAACTCATCTATTGTAGATTTGATCTCTTCTTCGAACTACGGTGGAGCGTTTCCAATTTGTAAATCTTGAGTTCTTCACGTAGCTTCCATGCGATCTTCATTAGACTTGCGAGTGACAACCATGCAAAATTCGGTATCGTCAGCCGATCCTACTGTGCCGAATCCGAGACCATGCCTTGAATTGGGTGGACGACGGAGTTATTCCATAAATTTTCAAAATGTTTTGATTGACCTTTTGTCCATTGTCGAGGTAAGAAACCACGGCTGAATTAAATTTTGCACACGGGGAGAGTACCACTCGAAAAGGTAATTCCATTAATTCGATGAAGTAGCATCTTCAAATTGTACATTGTTTTCGGTTTTGGAGGAAGGAGCACCACGAGTAGAACTTGATGGGCTTTGTACTTGCCGTTACGTACCTCTTTGACCACCATACCCTCGATCTTATTAGAATGGATCGGGGTCGGGGTCATAGTATGTACATAGTGGTTAATCTTCTCGTACATCGATTTATATTCCTCGTTCTTTTCATCTTCGAGAGAGATCTGCATTGCGGCTTCTTCCGACTTATTGTCGCTGCTTCTTGCTTGATTTCTTTTTCCTCTTCGGAACTATCTTCCCATTCAACATTGATGGCTGGTTTCCTCCGTCCAGATCGTCCTAACGTCTGCGCCACGACCTCGTCCCCGGCCTCGACCTCGGATGCGAGTTGTGGAGAAACCTTCACCATCTCGCCGTAAGGGAGTGGTGAGTGACTGTTGGACTAGAACTTCAGGTTCTTCGTAGTCCCAAATTTCCTTTGCTTCATTTGTTATGGTATCTCTGGAGAAGATTGTTTTCTTCGGGGGTGCGTAATAGGCCGCATCTTCATGGATTCCAATTTCATGTACGGAGAATGGTTGTAAGTCACCTTTGATGCACTGTTCCCCTCCATCGTAGTATTTGATGCATTGATGTAGAGATGATGGTACCATCCGGTTTTCATGTATCTACGGTCGGCCCAGTAGAGCGTTGAACGACGTCTACGAATCGATTATGTGAAATTTCGCGGTTGTATTTGCTAAGTCACCGGTCTTCATTAGCGAGTGTTATTGATCCGAGGGCTCTTTCTCCTTTACGGTTGAATCCTCTTAATAACATTGTACGCTTCGAGCTCGCGAGCATCAATTTCCAAGTTTGCTAGCGTTCGGAGATTCATTATATTGATTGATGCTCCTGGATCCACCAATACTCGGAGAGTGTAAACTTCCCAGATTATAGCTCGAAATGTACAACGGTCGGTTGCGGTCCGTCGTCCCAAGTAGTAGATCATTGTCCGTGAAGGTGACACCTCACTGTTCTTTTAACGAACAAACCTCATCTAAGGAATCTCCGGCCATTTGAGCTAAGCAAATTTCTGGATCAAGTAAGGCTTTGATCAGAGTTTCTCTCATATCCTTTGATAAAATGAGAGCGTCGTAGATGCTCAGTTTGGCTGGTAGTTTCCTAAGATGGGCTAGCACGTTGTAGTCCACTATATTCTCATGTGTCTCGTTTTCTTCCCGGATGGGTATTTCTTCTGCCGGGGTTGGTTCTTCCTGAACAACCACCTGCTTTCCTTTGTCCTTCGGACCCATTCTTGGAGGTAGAACTCTTCCACTTCTTAAGTTGACTTCTGTGATTTCTCCTGAATCTAGTATTGAGTTTCGTTGATGTATCCTTCGAATCGGAATGACGAGTTCTTCGGATTAGCTTCGGAGTACGAAGGCTCTAACTCTATTGTGATTGGAGCTCCTCGAAACTCGCAAATAGATTCGTTGCTTGTTGAACTCTCGTAGCCTCCTTGGTGGATGTCTTCTTCGTCATTATGATCGTCGAGCTTGTGTATGATTTGAGAATTGCTATTTGTATCGGAATCGACGTCCGGATTAGGTTGATTGTCGCTAGTTACGTAATCGTTAGAAACGATCAAAACGTAGCCAACGCCATAACCCTCATCATTATAAGATCCCACGGAGTGAGCGGATAATCATACGAGTCGAAGGTTCGAGGGATTTCTCCCCGAATCGGAAACAACTATCCTAGGATAAGCGGCCCCTAGTCTAGCCTTAGGAGCCTCGGTCTTCTCTTCTTCGTCGATCTTCTTCTTTTCTTCGGTCGTCTCTTGTTGAGGTGGTTCTTCTATCGCAAGTGATAGTGTCGACTTGACGGGTTTCGAACTACGAATTGAGGCTTACACCGAAGCGGTTTGGATGTGATCCAAAATCTTCTTCGAAGACTTTGTCCAAGCGGTAGTCCATCCATCATCGATCGTATAGGGATCTATTGGAACAATGAGATCCGTCGAGATAACATTGACGGAACCTCCTTTACGGGGTTCCTTCATGTACTCCTTCGGGATCGTTATATTCCCTTTCCGAAGATTGTCGTTGAGCCAACTCTTGAAGGTAATACAATCTTCTATCTTATGCCCAAGCATCCGGTGGTAAGGGCAAAAGTTGGGATCACCTTTCTTGTCGACTTCTTCTGGTCTCTTAGGTTCTGGTAGTTGGAAATCTGGAGTCTTCATCAAACTGCGGAACATTTTCGGCACTGCCTCATTCTTGAACGGATACTCCCTGCTCAGAAGCTCCCTTAACGTACGTTGCGGACGAGGCGGTTGTTCATACTGTTGAGATGACTGATAGCTGGGTCGGGGTTGCTGGTAATGTCCGTTGAGGTTCTTTGCGGCCATTCGACGATATTTGTATCGGTTGCTTGCCTTTGTCGGCTGCTGCAACGATCCGGACTTCTTTTCAAAAGTTTTCACGGGCTTCGTTTGTCCGTTTTGTCGGTGAAACTTAATTGCTTCGCCTCCTCTTGCGGGCTTCCGGCCTTGCTTAACAACTTCTCGAAAGTCTTAATAGTAAATCCCTTGAGGAGAAGTGCTTATCGGGCCGTGAATGCTCTTTAGTAAAATGCCGATCGCATCGTTGTTCTTGTAGTCGCGGCTCACACTTCGACTTAGGTTCCTCCATCGAAGTATGTAGTCCACCAATGTTTCGTTCAGTTTACGCTTCTCTACCACTAAATCACCTATAGTGATGTGGTGCTTGAGCTCCGGCAAATCGCTTGATGAAGAGGTTCTCTAGTTCGAAAATGTCTTAACCGAACCGTTTGGTAATTCCGCATACCAATCGAAGGCGATCACGACGAGTCAGCGACAAATTGTCTAAAGAGTAATGCATCACTTCCGCCGGCGTTGCAACAACTGGCACGAAAATGTGCAACATGCTTTGCCGAGGGTTTCCGGTTCCATCAAAGGTCTTGAACAGAGGTGGTACAAAGCCTTTCGGATATTGGACAGCGTCGAATTCTTCAGGGTAAGGTCTACCCGTCCGAATGGATGTCCCGCTCTTTGATTGTGCCAAGGCTTCTCGCACCTGCTGTTCCACCAAGCTCTTGATATCCTTTTCCGGAATCATGCTTTGTGTTGCATCCTTCTTTAATTGATCATCCCCGTTGACGGATGTAATCTCCTTTCCTCCGTCTACAATGTGAATGACTTCTGGGGGTGTCTCTCTTTGGGGTTGAACTTGACTCTGGAGAGTGGCTAGGGCTACAGCCATTTCTTCCATCCTTTTTGCCATTTGGGCGATCGTATCATCTTTCTCTTGAAGCTGCCTCCTCATTACTTCCGGCACCTCTCTTTCTGCGGCTGCAGGGGCGCCTTGTGAAGCTGACGAAGCTCGTGTATCAACCATGTTAATTTCTGCATACTCATCATCCATGAACTCTGACGAGTTAATCTCATCTCCGAATTTCTCTTCTCTCTCCCTTGCTAATCGTCGAATATCAGTCCTTAACTTTTCCATAGCATCTTCTAGTGGTCTTTTACGTATATCCTTGCGGTTGTCATGTGATAAGCTGCCGGGTTTCCTTCTCATGAGTCCCCTTTCTTGCGGTAGCACTTTCTTCGGATTCGAGTCTCCTAACGAGACTTTCCTTCTCGGTTGTTGTTTCGATCTTAATTGTCCGGTAGTGGGACGCCATACCATCCTTCTAGCGGCGAAAGGTTTAGGACCGGATGGTACGTCGGCCAAATGCTTTGGAAGGTGGTATCCTCCCTAATCTGTAGTCCTGAAACAACGACAGGCGGACTAGCTTTCATCTTCTTATTTGGCTTTTCTGCAACGATAGCAGGTTCTACTCGCGGCCCAAGACGGGATTTGGCTGGCACCCGCCCTATCCTTCTTAAAATTTACGATACAGGGAACCTTTCCTTCTTTGCTAACTTCTCTATCAAAGTTTGCAGTCGAGCAAATGACGTAGTTCTGGCCATTTTCTTACGGCTATCGTTGTAATATACGGGATGAGGCAATGCGGCAGCAATCTTGCGAACATTTTCCTCATCCTCTGCGACGGAAAGGGGATGGAATCTACTCCCTTCCAATAGGGGTGTATATTCAGGCAATGGTATGTATTCAGGTAGTGGTGTGTACTCGGGGATTTCTTCTAAGAAAGCGACTTCAGCAGCTCTGGCCTTCCTGGCAATCTTCCTACCTCTGTTTCTTCTCTGAGTCCGTGTTAGGGGGGGAACCCTTGAGCTGGACCCAATTTCAAAAACAGAAGGTCTTGCACGGAAATCTGTACCCTCCACGGTAACATGCTCGTTACAAATTTGAACTTCCTTCCCCTTCAGTTGGCGGAAGCCGGGGTAGGTGCAGAGACGACTAGACCGGTGGGGATAGAGATAACGGTCCTCCTTTGGACGGTAGTATTCCTCTCGAGCTGGAACCCTTTGCGGGGAGGAAACTCTTGAGTTGACTTAAGGTTGAACTCGATCGAAGGTCTCTCGGTTTCGGACACTTTGTTTGTCGGCGCGAAGAGGGTAACGTCGGCGATCTTGACATTTGTGTTCTCGAATCCTTGTCCAAACCGGATGATCCCATTGTCGGGCGGCTCATCCTTGTAAACGGCGAAGTCCAGTCCATTGGTGAAGGAGAAAATCAGCTTTGGGGCTTCCATTTCTGCGGGGTAGATTCTGATTGTCGATCCCAAGTTATGCTTCTTCTCATCGGGACGAAAAGAAAGGAATCGAAAGAGTCCGAACACATTCTTGTTCATGTATATTTGTTAAAAGAGTCATTTATTAGAGGGTTTGTTTATTTAGAACGGAATGTTCAAAGGTGTAGAGAAGGTAATGAATCTGATTCAGAGATGGAAAGGAAAAGAAAGTCTTATGCAAGACTTCTCGACTCGAAGGATCATTCCTAAACTAACACCTATTGGGGGTCTACCCCACCTCAGAAATGAGGTAAAAGGATCTCGGAACCTCTCTTTTTAGGGGTGCCTAAACAGTGGCTCCTAAATCCGAGAGAATGTTGGCTATACTTGTTCAAGGTAGAAATGAACATAGTATTCCAACGGAAAGAAGGGTAGTTTGATCCATTAGGGACATGGATACACTACCAATTTTTGAAAGCAAAACTATCTGATTAAAAATGGAGAGAGGAATTGTCTCCAGCAGAGTCGCCAGAAATTGTCGGCATATTTTTAGGTTATGTGTTGTATTTTGAAAAGGGGTCGCCTACAGAAGTTGTCGGCGAATTTTTAATTTAATTTAAATAAATAATTTGAAAAGTAGTATTTGATTTTGAAAATAATTTTAAATTTGAAAATTTTAAGATATGAAATCAAACTGATCTCACATCCCGAATAGTTTATATAAACGAGCACCGCACCACAAACCGTGTATCTATCCCGAAGAATAGACACACTGCTTGACAATGGGGCTCGATTAAATAAACTAGAATGGTTTGTGACATCCGTTTGGTCTGCGAACCAATTTTATAAGCCGACAAGTTCCCCTGCTTAATATGAAAACATTAAACAGGGTTTATATTACCTGGGTTCTTAAAATTCCCTATAAGGGCAAGCCCACTATAGTTAATTACATCTTAAGTGACGGGAATCACCTAAGAAAACTCTCGATAATAATCGGTAGTTACTGCTCTCAAGAATTTCAAAGTTTAAGTTTTCAAGGGATTGAATTTTGGAATTTCAATAGGGAATGGATCAAATTTAGAACATTTTTATCTTGGGAATTCAAAGGAAGAAAGGTAGGAGAAATCACGGATTCGAAGCGAACTTCGGTAATTTCCCGACTATCCTACTGTTTGGCTTGAACTTAGGAAAGTCCTAATATTTATTTAATGTTTTGATCTTGCCAATTTTTATTAATTAGGACTTATATTCGTATGATAAAATCATACAAGTAGCCTCGAAGATGTGAGGGTTTATGTCGTATCGGACGACTACCTCGGAGTCCTAAGACCGGTTAGGGCTTAATTTACATGATACGATCATGCAAATGCCTAACGAAGAGTTGAGGATTTATGTTGCACTAGGCAAGCTACCTCGAAGTCCTATGGCTTGGTTATTTAATTCTAAGAAAGTTTTGCTGAAGTAGACTCAGGTTTTCGTTGATGACGATGGCCGTCGTTGCCCACCATGCTCCGAGCTCCTTGTTGTTGCAGAGGTTTAGTTTTAGAAATGATAAATCAGGAGATGAGAGAAGTGTTCGGGTTTAGAGAAAGTCTTAATTTCCAAGTATTTTTTATGTTTTAATTAAAACAAATCTTAAAGTTGATTATAACAACACCGGTTAAGATCCCACGGTTCCATCCTTCCGGCATCGTTATTTTTATCGGATTCACTTAGTCCGGATGAATTTGCTAAACTCAGCTGAATGAGTTCCACACTTTCATTTAGACCGTAGGAAATCCCGTTAGCAACACGTAGGTTACATCATCCGAGGTATTCCCGATCATCCAACAATACGTTTTAATTTAGTTATAGTTGTAGTTTTGTGGTTTTGTTTGTGATTAAATGTTGAGTTGTCTTATATTTTGAAATGTTGTGGCGGTGAATTTTATCTTGCAATAACTTTTATTTTAGTTTTGGTTTCAGTTTTAGGGGCTATCCTAAAGGTGTGGGTTTTCATGCAACAGTTGTTTTTCATGCAAGAAAAACTAAGTGCGATGCGATTTAATAAATTGCAATAAGGTAAATTACAATAAAATAAAAGCATACCTGGAGGGTCTTCCCATCATCCCAAGCTGCACTTAAACACAATTTAGAATATCTAAGCATTTAAAGCAAGTTCCTAGGTAAAGCTAAGGGAAGGGTTATGGTTTTCTACCAAGTTCCTAATCCTATAGCTAGTCATCTCCTATGACGTCTAGGTTCTTGTGTTTTGGTTTGAAGACGATTTTTTTCATCAAAGAACAATTAAGTCCAATTGTTCTTATAAATATCCTATCATATCGAGAAAGTGCTTGAGACGAGTCTTAAACATCTTTTCAATATTTCTAGGATTATTTTAAGTCCAAGAGAATTTAATTATACAAATGAATTAATCGTCCGGGAGTTCAAGTTTATTATCTTGCTCGGTGAACTAGGACATTTGAATATCTTATGAATGAAGTAACACTTCACTTAACACTCCATTTGGGAGTTATGATAACAAGAGCTTTCGAGGGCAAATGGATGTTCAAATGATTTATGATTTAACTTAATTTCAATTAATGGGTTTAAGTTTGGAATAGTGTTCAAGTTGTTTTAGATTTATCTTTGAATTCTTTATGTCTTAGGTGATGTTATTTTTAACTTAATTTAATTTAAATTAGTTCAATTTAATTTAATTTAATTTAATTTAATTTAATTTAATGTGATTTAATTTAATTTAATTTAATTTAAGTTAATTTAATATAACATGATTTAATTTAATTTAATTTAATTTAATTTAATTTAATTTAATTTAATTCGATTTAATTTAATTTAATTTGATTTAATTTAATTTAATTTAATTTAATTTAATTTGATTTAATTTTAATTTAATTTAATTTAAATTTTAATTTAATTTTATTTTTAATTTTAATTTAATATTTTATTTTTAAAAGGGTTTAATAGTTTAACTTTAATTTAATTTAATGATTAAGTCTTTTAGCATTTTTAATCTTAAATTTGAATTATCATTTTAATTAGGAATTAAATATTATTGAGATGATTAATTTAGGGATTCTTAAATTAAAGAATAAATTTCTTCCTAATAATATCCCTATTTTAATAATTCCAAATTTATTATTCCTCCAAATTTAATCAATTATTTAATTAAAGTTCATTTCAATTATTTTTAAATTGTTTAATAGGTTTCTACCCTTTAATTATTTAAATTTCAATCATCCAAATCAGATTAAGATCAAATATTTTACTTTTTATTTTATTAAGCCTAAAGTTTTAATTAAGGGTTAAAATTTTAATTACCATTTTGCCCTTCAAGCTTAATAATTTCATAACTCACTAAATTGAGCTTAAATGAATTTAAAATTTTTATGTGACTTCACTCATATGTCAATAAAGACATTAGAGGAGAAAATGTGATTTTTCTGTATTTAATTTATTTATGTAATTATTTTTGGTGGAAAATAGGGATTTCCAAAGAAAATTTAATAATATGACCAAGGGGAAGTTTCTGTCCTTAAGAAAATTATGGGACATTCCTAATGACCAGAGGACCACTTGGACTAATTTTGGTGATTTTTTGAGTTACATTATTTTTATTATAATTATTTTGAGTTTTGGAGTATTAATTAATTTAAAAATAAAATAAAGTTTGAAAAATGAATTTTATATTTTTCAAAAATCTCTCTGATATCAAGGAAATCAGAAAATCAATTTTATAATTTTCTAATTTTTCTTTGATTTATTAGAATTATTTTAATGGAAATGCTAGAAAATACATTTTTTAATTTTAAAATTACCTTAGGGCTTTAAAATTTAATATCTCATCATAGAGACTTAAGAAAAATATGGGGTTTATTCCTAAGTGATTAAAATTCAAAATGTGACATTTTGGTGAATTTTATTATTTTTGTGATTTTCATTATTTTATTAATTATTAAAATATTAAAATAATACAAAAAATCAACTTTTTTAGAAAATTGAAATTTTAATTTTCTTAAATTCCCCTAATATCAAAGAGGCTCCAAAACCAATTTGGTGAATTTTTGAAAAGTATTTTGAAAGTTATGAATTTTTTAAAGTTCAAATTGGCTAAATGGCTTAATCAACCCATTTAGTAGGGCTAACCAAGTCCAATTGACTTCAAATTTTTATGATGGGTTCCTCTGATCCTAAAGGTCCATGGAGAATTGATTTCAAGTCAATTTGGTGTATGATTAGCTCTAATTAATTAAGGACCTATTTTGGGTGTTTAAGCCAATTAGGGTTATTCCAAGTGAATTAATTGAAAACCTATTTTTCCTAGGGTCCTCTAGTCATAAGAAACATCACCAAATTTTCCTAGAATTTATTTCACAACATCCTAATTATTGGATTTAAAATACTCAAAACAGTAACATGAATTTGAAAAATCAATAACTTCTCATAGGGATAGCCTCTAACTTTAGAAAATTCAAGGAATGTTCCCAAATTCAGAGGCTTCAAAAGCCCTATGGTCTCATGCCATGGTGAATTTCCTATATGCATGGAGAATTAAAACAACGCAGACAGTAAATAAATTATTAAAAATAAAATACTTGATGAAATTAAATTATTTCTTTTCCACATTATTTTCCTCTGTTCACTGAGCAAGAGGGTATTTTTATTTTATTTTTCTGATTTTTCTACACAAAGTTATGCATTTTTGAAGTTTAGGGAATTAAATAAATAGAAAAAACCCCTAATTTTCTATTTAAAACGGCGGCGCTGACTCATCCTAGGCAGCTCCGAAGCGCCGCGTGGCGCTTTTTGATTCGACGCCGCCGTTAGACTCAGCGCTCCAGGGGCCCGCTGTATCGTTCCGTCTCCTCATCCGGCGCGATCCTGGCCGTCCGTCCGCACGTGTATTAAATGAACGGCATCCGTTCATCGTCCCCAAGCCTCCTAACCCGAGAACCGTCCGCACTAAATCCCTAATATGTCACTCAATACTTAACGGATTTTCGTGTTCTTGTGCTCTATGGATTCGTCTTGAAGAGACGAATACATCTATACGGTGATCATGCATTGAAATTAAGGCATTTGAAATGGAGAATCTCCGAAGCTCGGGATAAAGAGTTAGCTCATACCTTTGCTCGGAGAAGTGTGGCTTCAATCCGAGGGTTGTGTCACCTTCGATTGGATCCCGACAAGCTCCGGATGAAGTCTCCCGGTGCAGTGAATTGCCTAGGTATGATTTCGACCAAGCTCGATCACAAAGCTTGGAGTCCGGAACGGATGGGTGGCCCGGAGAGGGGCTTTTGTCGGTGGACTTCTTCCCTTGGTACGGTGAAGGTGTAGGACCAATCAATTTGAGGATTGACCCACTGTGGAGAAGTGTCCTGGTTTTGGGTGGAATTTTGGCTGAGAAATTGGGCTCTGTTGGTGGGGATTAGGGCAAATTGACACTGGGGATCAACTGCTCTAAGTATGGGGAGTGATCTGGAGCAATTTTGGCAGATTTTCAGTAAGGTCTGGTTCAGCACCTCCCATGGCCGAGAGGGGGTGGTGTTTAAATAGGAGAGGGTGGAGGGCCTCCCAGGGGGAGTTAGGGCTTGGGATCAGCTGCTCTTGGCAAGAGAAGAATAACTACAATGGCCACTGGGGATGGGGCAGCTCAGCAGGTGAGAATTCCAAGTTTGGGCTCACATGTGAGCTCTCGACCTGGTGGTTTCCGGCGGCTGTGGTGGCTGGCCGGCCAGGGTTAGGTCACCCTCAGGCTCAGGGAGGTCAGGTCTTGGCAATGGTGAAATCAATTGCAGTTGGCCATGTGTAAAGGTGTTGAATCAAAGTAGAAGGGGGAGGGATCATTTTAGCTTAGTTTGGGTCAACCCATGGTTTTGGGCATGGTGCACCCTCCAAGGGGCTTTGGGTGCTTGTGGGGAATCGGATAGGCTAGGCTGAGATGGAGTGGTGATGTCCTTATCCAAGAATATTTGGATTAAATCTTGGTTAAGGGGTATCATGGGTGAGGTTAAAGACTTTTAGGGATTAAGGAAAGCTCCCCCTCTTCTTACTCAATGTGGTATGGTCATATGTCAAACAACTCACATGGCTTACATGTGGCTTAAGAATGGCTTCATGGCTCACCTTTGGCTTGGGGAGAAGCCAAGTCAATTTCATGGAAATGAGTTTAAGAAAATTTTGACATTTTGATGGGAATTTGTATGGGGCTTAATTTGGAATGGCTTCATGATGAGTTTTGAAACTTAGGGATTGATTTAATTGAGAATATGGTGTAGAGCAATTGTCATATGGGTTTTGGATTGATTTTGGCTCTTTGGATTTTGGTGGAGATGGGCTTTAGGAAGGTTTCATGTAAGTGGGCTTTTAAGTTTCAAAATGGGCTTTTGGGTGGAGATTTTTGCAAAGGGCCATGCCAAATAAATGTTGGGTTTGATTTAAGAGTGTATCATGAGTGATTTAAAGCAAATTTGGGGTGGTTTAGGTTTGAATTGGGTTGGATTTGGGTTTCTTTGGTAAAGGGGCTAAGGTGGGTCAAAATAGGCTACCATGAGCTAAGGTTGGGCTCAAGTTGAAATTGATGTGAAATTAATGTTGAAAATGGCTTTTGGGGCTGTTTTAAAGAGTTTTCAACTTTGATTGGGTTTTGGTTTTGGGGTTTGGGCCTATTTGGGCTAGGTTTAGGTTTAGGTCAAAATTGGGCCTTTTAGCTTTGGGTTGAATTTGAGTGGGGTTTGGGTCTAAATTTTGGGCAAATCATGTTAGTGTTTTGTTTGTGGGATTGTTAAGGAAGGTTTAGAAATGATTTGGGGTTAATTGGAGTTGAATTGGGTTAGTTTGGGTTAGGTTTGGGTCATGGGTCCAAATTGGGCTTTAAGGCCAAAAGTGAAATTGGATCCAAATGTCAATCAAATTGGACTTGGACTTGGCCTAGATTGGTGTTGGGAATGTTGAATTGAAGTTTAGAATTGAATTGGACCAGAATTTGGGTCAATTGGGTAGGTTTGGTTTGACATTGGGTTCACTTTGGGTTAAAAATGGGTCAAATTGGGGATTTTGATAAAAGTGGGGTAAATTGACAAAATTGGCCCATAGTGTAGTTAGACAAAATGAAATTGGGAATATTTGGGATTTTCTGAAATTTTCTGGGAATTTTCTGAATTTTTGGATTTTTTGGCTAAGAGGGGCATTTTGGGTATTTGGAGGGTATTGAGAGGTATTTTTGGAATTTTTGGTATTTTTGGCTATGAATGATCAATTTGAGTAATGTGGGAATGTTTGGGATTATTTTTGAGGAATTTTGGGTGATTTGGAAATTTTGAAAAATTTGGGTAATTTCAAGGGTTTTGGATAGGCTAGGCGGGTGTAGGGTCCCGGGGGTCAAAAATTGAAAATTTAGAAAATTGAAGATTGGGTAATTGTAAGTGGAATGAAATCATTTTGGTTGAGCCATGAAGCCATATCAAGCCCACGTGAGCCATGAAGGGACTCATTTGAGGCATCCTCTATGTTGTTCCTAACCCTCTTAGCCAAGGGCTTAGGGGTTAAGGACCATCCATGTGAATCACCTTCATGAGTCAGGAGGTCAAATTAGGTATGGGTGTGGTTTTAGGAGGTGTGTGAAATCGTAGTGTATAGGTGTAGTGTGTGTGTAAGTCAAACCTTCACCAGACCAGGCCACCCAGGGCAGTCCTAAGGCCAAAGAGTCCTATAGGAACTCATCCTTTAAACTTCCACATTTGATTTCAACCCTCTAGGTGATTAGGGGTCTACAATCAAGTTTGTGGAGTTTGCAGGGAGTTAAGAAGTGGTTTGAATTTCTAAGTGGTGGGTCCCAATTCTAATCCTCTAGGACAGTCAAAGGAAAAGGCCTAAGGCTAGATCCTAAGTACTAAAGAGAAGAAGAGAAGACCTCATCAAAAATGAGGTCAACACCCATTATAAAAAATTTGAATGATTAACCAATCGGGCAGAGCATGGTGTGGACACTTTCTTAAGAGTTCCTTAAATCTTTCCCAGGCTTCGTATATTAATTCCCCTTCATATTGACAAAATGAGATAATATTGTTTCTAAGTTTAGTAGTCCTTGAAGGTGGAAAATACTTAGCTAGGAATTTCTGAGTTAACTCCTCCCAATTTTTAATAGAGCCAGGTGCTAATGAATATAACCACATTTTAGCCTTATCCCTTATTGAGAAAGGAAACAGCCTTAGTCTAACAGCATCGTCTGACATACCGTTATAACGAAATGTAGCACAAAGTTCTCGCAAAATTTGATAAGTGTAAATAGAGTTCCTCCAAAGGAGTTCCCCCAAATTGATTGTTCTGTACCAGTTGGATAATCTCAAGATTTATTTCAAATGAGTCAGCTTCTATGACAGGGTTTTGTATACTAGAGTGAATTTCATCCGTCGTAGGATTTATGTAATCCCTCAATGATTTATGATTATTTTCTAAGATATTATCTTGAAAGTTTTCCATTTCCATTTCTAGTTTTTCGAGTCCTTTCTGTATTTTTAATTTTTTATTTTTTTCAAACTCGGGATCATAAGGTACAAGTCCTGCAGATCCTTTGTTTTGCATACGTAACACAACAAACAATACATTAACAATTAAACAAATAATAGATGAAATATATTCAATACTACCAAACATTTTCACGAACACCATGTTTTTCACACAAACAGTTTTTTCACAACACTTTTTCATATAAAAATACTTTTCACACAAAACAGTATTTACGACACTACAGTTTTCCAAGTCTAAACCTAATTACTTCAACTAAAATTCTCCTAAAGTTCTTACCGAAGCTTTCCCGGCAATGGTGCCAAAAACTTGACCCGACCCGCAATTACGCAGTAAATTAACTTCCAAAAGATGGTCAAAAACTTGACCCGATTTATAAATAGCGGCTAGTGTGCAAAATCTTAAATGATATAAAAACTAGAAAATATTTTACACACTAGAGGTACTACGCAAGTATACATATCGTTTCAAGTAATATAGAGTTTTCTTTAAAAACCCCAGTATCGATCCCACGAGGAAGTGAAGTAAGAGGTCTTTATTTAAATTTTAGTCTACTACTAATAGTCCTTAGTTTGGAATGTCGATTAAAATTGTGTTTTATCTAGCAACTACTCCTAAATGCAAGTGTTAAATGTAATAGTAACTATAACTAAATGCAAATAATAATTCTAAAGATAACCTTTTTGGATGAATTGGTTTGGAGAATTTTGAGATATTAAAAACTACTATTCTTATGTAATGAAATAGATAATGTATAGGATTGAGATGCATTAAATATTGTATGTGCCAAATAGGAGCAATCATATTCTTTACCCTTTGGTCCAGGCATAAAGAACATTGACTAATCCTATGCTTGGTTACTGAATCTGCGGCTAGGCTGGGAGGATACCGGCTGCCACTTCGGAGCTCCCACGTTCCCCTCGCCTGAGGGCTAACAATCTACACTTCAGCACCCAAACAATAGGACCGAATTGAGGATTTTAGTCTGTCACTCTAAAATCTCCAATTCTACGCCCGATAATTATATTTCCCTATTTATTTGCATTCAATCCTCATGAACTTCACCATCCATGGAATTTGAATGTGGTTTCACTTTGTTGATAATTACACTGCCCTTTCGGCTCGATGCAATTACAATGAATTTTAACACTACAATGGGCCCTTATTGCAATGTAAATGAAGTGCAAGTAAAAACCATCACATTTATAATTAAATTTACTTCTACCATGCATCACAAAATCCTAAACATGATTTCTACTCATTGCAAAAGAAAAGTAAAAGGAAAATAATGGCATAATCTTCTTATGCCACTATTTCCAAAGAAGAAGAAAGAGTAAGAGAGATGCGTCACAAAGCACGAAGAAAACATAAAGGAAACTTCATTTAACAAAAGCAAATCTACTAAATAAATGTTTACAAAATTATAAGATAATGAAGAACAATACTTATTTTTTTCCCTTTGAAAGAAAGACGAAGATCTCTCCCATAAAATCTCCCGGCGATCCATGCAATGCTAGCGAAATCCCTTACAAATTCTCTCAAAATCTCCTCTCCAATCTCTCCAAAAGGGTAGAAATCTACATTTTTACTCTTAATCTAAGAATCCTAAACATTCCTCTAAGTTTTTTTCTCCTTTTTTCTATTGTTTTTATTTTCATTTTAAAGAGTATGGACGAACTTTGAAGAGTTTCCTTAAGCTCCCCTTGGAAAAAGCGTCCAACGTCGAATATTGGCCCAAAACCGCCAAATGTCAGTTCATGGTTGTCCGGGCTGCTGTCGGCGGCCTTTTCGGCCATATTTCGGTGGTCTCGGGAAATTCTTGCCGCCGGCGAGCAGGTTGCTGCGCGGCTCCACCGTTTTGCTCCGTTTCGCTCCATTTTAGCTCTGTTTCGCCCCATTTCAGTTGCGTTGCGTTCGTAACAGACAGCCCTACAAAATAAGCATAAAAACAACCTTTCTTTAAAGTGTAATCTCATTCAAAAATATGCAAGAAGTGTAAAAGAGATTAAACATCAAAAGACTTATCGAAAGGTGTCAGGGCAAAATTTCATTTCTTGCTCGTTTTTGCTCCAAATTGCACCGTTTTTGCTTCATTTTGCTCCAATCACCATTTCTTGTACCTAAAGCCAATAAACATACAAAATACCTTCCTTAAAAGTGTAATATCATCAAAAATAAGTAAAATGGTATAACAAAAAGCATATATATTTTAGGTGTGTCACCGCCGGTGCCCTATTGCTGCAGGCGCCCGAAGTCGGTGGAGTTCAAATTTGAAGAGTTTTGGTGACTTTTTGAATGGATGCCTATGAAAACTCTTGGTATTTCATCCCTATCTTATAAGTAACTGTTTTTAGACTAAAAGAAGAGAGTTTTGGTGGTGTCTCTTGCATTCTTTTTGTTTCTCTTAGTGTATTAAGTGTTAGGGTTTAGGAGAAGAGTGTGTAGAGTGAGGATTTGAGAGGAATTCTTCTCTAAGGAGTAAAGGAGAAGAGGTAAAGTGAGAGATTGCTTCTTCCTTGCCATTCTAAAGAGAGAATCAAGTATTGTAAAGAAGAGAGAAGAGGATTCAAAGGAACTTCAAGGGAATTACATTAGAAAAGAGAAAGAGATAAGTTGTATTTTCTTTTGTGGTTTGTATGACTTCTCTTATATATATAAAATCCATGTTTTATTGTAACTTCTCCATGAATTCTGATTAGTCTCCCTTGTCTTTCTTCTTGCATAGAGATGTGATGATCGATTGATGTGGATTTGATGTGCTTTTAATGTAATGAAAAAATTGTGATGGTTTTCATTTCATACTTAATTTTCTTTTCGATTTGGCCAATTAAAATGTTAAAATATGTTGTTGAACATTAAGTTTGAAAGTATTTAATGCCCTACAACAATAATGAAAGATCCATTCAATTTCTATGGATGAATTGCGTAGTTCATGGGCATTGAGTGCAAATAAATAGGGAAATATGTTTTGATGGACTTCATTGTGGAGATTTCAGGGTGACCGGCTGAAATCCCTAAATTGGTTCTAAGATTAGTAATTAATATCAAAGGTTAGCCTTCGGTTGAAGGGTGAGTGAGAGCCGGTATCCTCCCAGCCTAGCCTTAGATTTAGTGACTAAACTTAGGATATGTCAATGTTCTTTTCTTGCTTAGAAGAGGGGGTACTCTTTTAAGGGTAAATAATCATCTATGCTCCTATTTGGCACAATAACATAAATATATGTTTCATATCAATCCACACATCATATTCTCATTGCAAGAGGAAAGATACTTTTATCATATATCAAAAACCTTTTAAATACTTAGTTTATAGTGTCTGTAGTTAATTCTATTTTTAAAGTTGTTAGAAGTAATTGTAGTTTAGTTAATTGTTACTGTTTTCTGCATAGCAGTAGTAAGTAGTAAAATTTAATTGTGAATTAAATATCAGATTTTAGTGCTTATTATATATTGTGAAACACATTCTTATACTTCAAACTTCCCTGTGGGATCGATAACCAGGACTCCATTAGAGCCCTGTATTACTTGATACGATACATATACTTGCGTTGAATGCTTGGACTTAACAAAATCATTATAAATATATAAATTTGAGTTCATAAATTCTTGTAAAATATAAGTCCGCCGCATCAAGTTTTTGGCGCCGTTGCCGGGGAAGGTAACAGAGTTAAGAAAGTAAGTACGGAGGAAGATAACAGGATAGTAAGTAAGAAAGTATAAATAGTATTTATTAATAATATAGTAACATAAAACCTTTATTTCGTAGTGTGTAATTATGTGTTTGTTTACCTTTATAAAAGTATTTGTGTTTGTATATGCGTAGTAACATATCTATAGTTTTAGTGCCTTACGATTCAGACTTAGAGCGTACTGTCAGAAAAATTAGAAAACAACAAAAAAAATTGAAAATCCTTGCAAAATGGTCAATAATCAAGATAATTAAAGAAATGATATTTGAAATTTGCTAAGACCTTTAAGAGATTATGCTAACCCAACAACAGATGAAATTCACATAACTATTCAAAATCTTGATGTTGCTGCTAATTCATTTGAACTTAAACCTGCTATTATCCAAATGGTATAAAATAATCAATTTTTAGGAACACTTAATGAGGATCCAAATTTACATCTCACTAGTTTTCTAGAACTGTGTGCTACTTTTAAATATGATGGAGTGTCTAGTGACGCTGTCAGACTTAGACTTTTCCTTTTTCATTAAGGGATAAAGCTAAGGCATGGTTAAACTCGTTAGCACCTGGATCTATTAGAACATGGAGAGAATTATCTCAAAAGTTTCTATCAAAATATTTCCCTCCATCAAAGACTACTAAACTAAGAAATGATATTACATCCTTTTGTCAGTTTGAAGGAGAGTCAATATATGAAGCTTGGGAGAGATTTAAAGATCTTCTTAGGAAGTGACCACATCATGCTTTACTAGATTGATTAATATTTCAAACATTTTATAATGGATTAGTGGGATCATTGAGATCTATTATAGATGCTGCTGCTGGTGGATCATTAATGTCAGAACCTTTTGATGAAGCATACACATTAATTGAAGAAATGGCTACTAATAATTTTCAATAGCCCTCTGAACGGGTAAGTAGCTAGTGTTCATTATTCAGATATGATGACTATGATAGTTTCTCAAATTGCAGCCCTTTCAAAGAAAATAGATCAATACGAAATGAATTATTCTCAACTATCTCAACTGTTGGAGGAAATTCATTTAGACAGATAGCAGAATCTCAAACATCTAATGAGACTTAAATGTTATTAATAGACCTAACAATCCTTATTCGAATTATTATAATTCTGGTTGGAAGATTAACCCCAACTTCAATTGGAATAATAGTAATGCTAATGTTAACCCCCATTGGGTTAACAATTCTATAATTCCAATTGGAAATTCAAACAATCAAGGAAATACTAATTTTAGACCATCTTATCCTCCTGGATTTAATAGTAACCCACAATTTAATGATAAGAAGTTGTCTACTAAAGAAATGATTCTGAATATGGGAAATCAATTACAAGCTCAAGGTGTTTCTATGAAAAATATTGAAAATCAATTGGGACATGTTTTCACTGCACTTAATAATAGACCTTCTAGAACACTTCTAAGTAATGTGGAGATTGATCTCCAAAGGATATTAAATCCTATCATGAAAGAGGTTGTTAAGAAAGAAATTTTAAAATGGTTGGATGCTGGAATTATCTACCCTATTTCAGATAGTGCATGGGTTAGTCCTATTCACTATGTTCCTAAGAAAGGAGGAGTAATTGTAATTGTTAATGAAAAGAATGAAATGATACCAACAAGACAACTTACAGGGTGGTGAATATACATTGCTTATAGAAAATTAAACCTTGCCACAAGAAAAGATCATTTTCCACTCCCTTTTCTAGATCAAATGTTGGATAGTACGGTCGGGCATAAATACTTTTGTTTTCTGGATGGATATACTGGTTACCACCAAATTCAAATTGCTCCTGAGGATCAAGAGAAAACTGCGTTTACCAGTACTTATGGTATGTTTGCTTTTAGAAGAATGCCCTTTGGTTTATGTCATGCCCCTGCTACATTTTAGAGATGTATGATGGCTATTTTTTGTGATTTAATTGAAAAAAGGATTGTAGTTTTTATGGATGACTTTTCAGTGTTTGGGATTTCGTTTGAATCATGTTTAGAACATCTATCTAAAGTTCTAAAACACTGTGAAGAAACTAATTTGGTCCTTAATTGGGAAAAATGCCAATTTATGGTAGCAGGAGGAATTGTTTTGGGACATTAGATTTCAAAAAAAGGTTTGGAGGTAGATCCTGTAAAAATTCAAGTT
The DNA here is from genome assembly GCA_022702705.1 of Papilionanthe hookeriana x Papilionanthe teres. NCBI lineage: Eukaryota > Viridiplantae > Streptophyta > Magnoliopsida > Asparagales > Orchidaceae > Papilionanthe > Papilionanthe hookeriana x Papilionanthe teres. The sequence goes on from CM040423.1 coordinate 75,429,018, forward strand.
ATATTTAATTTACCTTGCCCAACCAATGTATGGGGAATTAGAAGTTTTTTAGGACATGCTGGATTCTACAAGCGTTACATCAAAGACTTTTTAAAGATTACAAAACCTTTATGTTGTTTACTGGAAAAGGATGCAATTTTTAATTTTGATGATGATTGCCTCAAAGCCTTTGAAACATTAAAAGAAAAATTAATCAATCCACCTGTAATAATTTCACCAAGTTGGGAAAACCTTTTGACTTAATGTGTGATGTTAGTGATTATGCTATTGGTGCTGTTTTAGGTCAGAAATATGATAAAATTTTCAAAGTAATTTATTATGCCAGTAAAACTCTTAATGAAGCTCAATTTAATTATACCACTACTGAGAAAGAGTTATTAGCTATAGTATTTGCCTTTGATAAATTTCGATCATATTTAATTGGAACTAAATGTGTGGTGCATACTGATCATTCTCGCTATTAAATACTTAATGAAGAAAAATGATGCAAAACCAAGACTGATAAGATGGATTCTTCTTTTGCAAGAATTTGATTTTGAGATAGTAGATAGGAAGGGTTCTGATAATCAAATTGCTGATCATTTGTTCAGGCTTGAAATTGAAAAATCTCTTTGTGATATTGAAGAAATTAATGAACATTTTCCTGATGAAAATTGTTCACTGTTAAAGAATGGCATGTTCCGTGGTATGCAGACATAGTAAACTTTATTATTAGTAATATTATACTCTATGGTTTGACATATCATGAAAAGAAGAAATTTCTGTCTGATGCTAAGACTTATTTTTGGGATGACCCATTTTTATATAAACAAGGAAAGGATCTTATAATTCGAAGATGTGTACCTTTGGAAGAATCTTATGAAATTATTCAAAAATGTCATGATTCTGATTATGGGGAACATTTTGGAAGTGATAAAACTGCATATAAAATATTACAATCAGGATTTTATTGGCCTATAATTTTTAAGGATGTGAATGTTTATATTAAAAATTGTGATAGATGTCAGCGTGTAGGCACTATTTCTAGAAGAAATGAGATGCCCCTCAATTATATGTTGGAAGTTGAAATCTTTGATGTTTGGGGACTAGATTTTATGGGACCATTTACACTATCTTTCAGAAATATTTATATTTTGATAGTAGTAGACTATGTTTCCAAATGGATTGAAGCTATTGCTTTACTTCGATGTGATACTCAAAGTGTTGCAAAGTTTTTAGAAAAGAATATATTATTGCTTTGTATTTTACATTTATAAACCCCAAATCTCACATATAACATAAAAAAATATCATCATTTTAACTTTCAAAAAGTGAAAATACACCTTTAATGCATAAGTAATGTGGTATCTATGTACAATTTTATAGTTAGGTGTTAGATGTGTAAATACATAAGACTTGAGTGGCATGTATGTATGAAATTCTTCCATTTTTTTAATAATCTCTAAATCAACCAACCTAACATTTGCTTATCTTTTATGTTCTTGTGGTAATTAACAATTCTGAATAGGATTGACATAAAATTTTTTTTAAATGTTTCTTTGTAATATTTTATCGTAAATTTTTTCCTTATCATTTTTTGTGGTGTTTTTAAATGTGTTTTGTTGCAGATGATTTAGTGAAAGTTTTTTAAACTATAAAATTCTAAAACAACGTATCGAGTCGAGCCGACTTTGCTTGGCTCGGTTACACTCTTAATCTTAACTTTCTTTCTTATGTTATTGTGGTAAATTGGCAATTATAAATAACTACAAGATATTTCCATGTTTCTACTGAAATTTATATTACATCATCAATTTTCATATACCTAAAATTATCTTCCTTTTCTATATATTTACTGGTTAGGTTGAGGCTATAAAGAAGATATCGGAGTATGTTGCTCAATTAAAAAGGGTTGGCAAGGGACATGGAGTTTGGCACTTTGATCAGCTACTGTTACATGAGGGAGAGAATGGCGCTGCATGAGCAGTTGGTAGTACAACAAATATGGCTCTCTTTTCTTAAAGAGTTCGTCTTGGTGGCTTTTGTCTATAGTAATAAAAAGCGGACAATATGTCTCGTCCGATGTTATGGGGAAAACATTATTTAGTTATTTAAGAAGTTTATGTTCAATATGGAGTTAGATTGCTCATTTGAATTAAGTACATTGTGTATTTAAGTTGCTGCATTTGTATGATGATGGATTCTTATTAGCTTATGCCATCACTCTTCCTTCCTGGATTCAGAATTAGTATACTTTTTCTTTTGCTAGAGTTTTTAGAAAGGAAGTTTACTGTAAGATGTTCTTGCAAAACCGTATGGGATTTGTTTTTAGTTTTATTTTTAAGAGCATATTTATTTAATGTATTTTTTATTTTATTTTTATTTTATTTTTATTTTATTTTTTAATAATTAAAATTTTTTAGTATTTTAAAAGTAATTATAATTATAAAAAATAATTTATTTTAAATTAAAAATAATTAAAATAAATTAAGTAAAAATTAAAATATATAATAAAAGACAAGTGATCTTAAAGTCCCTTTAGGGCTTGCTTGGGATCATTTTTGTAAGTGTTATGTAAGTAAATATTGCTCTTATTTTAATAACTTATCAGATTTATTTTAATAACTTATGTTATTTATTTTTATAACTTATGATAACATAAGTTCTTTATTTTCTTAATTTCATCTCTTCAAGATCAAATTTTTAAGATCGAATTTTATTATCATGAATACAGGTATATGTTACTTTATTATGGATATGTAAAAATTATGAATTTAAAAGATTTTGGCTCTTATGTATTTCTTTAGAATTTGTCGTAAAGTCCAAACATGAATTTCTAGCATGTGGTATCAGAGTTTTGATTACTAAATTTATAATTTTTCATATAATTTTATTTATGTTGATTGTGTTAAATTTCAGCTGTGAATTAGATCTTGAATTAGATCACTAAAGTAATTGATATGATTTAAATTATTATTTATTTGTTGTCGATGTTATGTTTAATTTGTTAGTCACTAAAGTGACCAAATTAGTAAGTTTAGTAGACGTCAAATTAAATAAATTCAATTATTCACGAGTTTGCGATGCTTGTTATGAAATAATTTAATATTTTATTATGAAAATATTAAAATTTATTTATTATAAAATATTTCCCGTTCGCCCAAAGGTTGATTATTTATTTTATAAGTTTTGAATATAATTGTAGTCTATTTATATTTTTTGTTAAGATATGTTTATATATCCAAAGATAATAGATGTGTCTAATTTGAGTATAAACAATTACCAATTATTAAGTTTAAGTCAAGCATCAATTAAATTTATTATCGTGTATTATTATATCACTCAAAGAAGATTTAAATACACTATTATTATTATAATTATTATTTTAATATGATTTTATATGAATATCTATGTAAGTTTAATGTTTAAAGTATTAATGTATCAGCATGTTTTATTTATTTGCAGTAACTACTCACTCTTCATTTGCAAGCTACATCTGTTCAAAAATTCAATGGGCTTAATTTCTCTGAATGGTGTGAGCAAGTCCAGTTTCACCTTGATGTTCTAGATCTTGATTTGGCACTCACGACTGAGAAACCCCCTGCTCTTACTGATTCTAGCAGTGCTAAGCAAAAATCTTTCTATAAAGCTTGGGAAAAATCGAACAGATTGAGCTTAATGTTTATGCGAATGACTGTAGCAAATAACATAAAGTGTATATTTTCTAACATTGAAAGTGCTAAAGAATTTATGAAATTTACTGAGAATTGTTCTCAGTCTGACTCTGCTGATAAGTCTGTTACTGGGACATTATTGAGTATGTTAACCAACATGAAATTTGATAGTTCTCGTACTATGCATGAGCATGTCGTTGAAATGATAAACATAGCAGCAAGACTTAAGACCCTGGGAATGGAAGTGAATGAAAATTTTCTTGTGCAATTTATCATTAACTCTTTACCTTCAGAGTATGGTCCATTTCACATGAACTACAACACTATGAAAGATAAGTGGAATGTGCATGAACTACAATGTATGCTCATTCAAGAGAAAGCAAGACTTAAAAAAAGAGCAAATCACTCCATTAATCTCATGGGTCACCAAAGAAGAGCTGTAAAGAAACCTTGAAATAAGAATGTAAAAGGCAAGCATGGACCACTAAAGATTAATGTGTCGTCTTCCCCAATTCACAAAGAGAAACATAAAGGAACTAAGTGCCACTTTTGTAGAAAGTCAGGACACTATCGAAATGAGTGTAAAAAATGCAAAGATTGATTCGAAAAGAAAGGTAAACCTTGTGTTTCTATATTTTTCCAGTCAAATTTGGCAGATGTTCTTTATAATACCTGGAGGATTGATTCTGGTTGTACCACTCATATTTCTAATACGATGCACAGATTCCTTACAACCTAAATCATAAACTCAAATGAAAAGTTTGTTTCATGGGAGACCGAGTCAAAGCACCTGTTGAAGTTATTGGAACCTATTGATACTGGACATCATTTAGACCTTTTTCAAACACTTTATGTATCTTCTGTTTCTCGTAATTTAATTTCATTGTCTAAACTTGATTATATTAGATACTCCTTTAAATTTGGAAATATTTTTTTCAGTTTGTTTAAACACATCATCTCATAGGTTCTGGTATTCTTTGTGATGGCCTATATATGCTTAAACTTGATAACCTTTTCGCTAAGACTCTGAAGAATCCGCATCATAATATTGGTACTAAACATGGTTTTATGAATGAAAATTCAGCTTAATTATGGCATAAACATTTGGGTCATATATCCAAAGAAAGAATTGAAAGATTAGTAAAGTATGAAATTCTTAATGAATTGGAATTTACTGATCTTGGGCTTTGTGTGGATTGTACTAAAGGAAAGCACACAAATCACACACTTAAGAAAGCCACCATAAGAAGCATACAGCTCCTTGAAATTATACACACTAATATTTGTGGACCTTTTGAAGTTTCATCTTTTGGTGGAGAGAAATATTTTATCACTTTTATTGATGAATTTTCACGTTATGGGTATGTCTACTTGTTGCATTAAAAATCTCAAGTTATAGATGCCTTAAAGGTGTATATAACTGAGGTTGAGAGACAATTAGACAAAAAAGAGAAAATTATCAAATCTGATAGAGGCGGTGAATATTATGGAAGTTACAATGAATCTGAACAATGTTCAGGTCCATTTATTAAATTCCTTCAAACTAATGACATATGTGCTCAATACACTATGCCACAAACACCACAACAAAATGGTGTTGCAGAAAGGCGAAACCATACTTTAATGGAAATGGTTAGGAGTATGATGAGTAATTCTTCTTTACCCTCATCATTATGGATGCATGCCTTTAAGACTGCTGCATATTTGTTAAACAGGATTCCTAGTAAGGCAGTTCTAAAGACTCTTTTTGAACTGTGGGCAGAAAGAAAACCTAGTTTAAGGCACCTTCATGTTTGGGTTGTCCGGCAGAAATAAGAATATATAATCCACATGAAAAGAAACTGGACTCAAGAACAATCAGTGGTTTTTACATTGGTTATCCAGAAAAATCTAAAGGATATAGATTTTATTGTCCTAACCATAGTACAAGAATCATTGAAGCTGGAAATGCTAAGTTAATTAAAAATGGTGAAATTAGTGGGAGTTTGGAACCACGTATAGTGGAGATCCAAGAAATTTGGGTTCAAGTTCCTTTACCCAAAATTTCTTCTCAAGTTGTTATTCCTACAGTTGTTGAACAGTTTGATAACTTATGGAAATAACAAATAAATGATCAAACACTCCACAATGAAACTGTCACTAATGAACCTGCATTAGATGAACCAGATGAAGTAGCACCTAGAAAGTTTCAAAGACAAAAACGGTCTGTTATTTCTGATAATTTTGTAGTTTATCTACATGAGTCTGAATTTAACTTGGGAGTCAATGCAGATCCAATTTCATTTTCACAAGCCATAAAAAAGTGAAAATTCTTCTAAATGGTTAGATGCAATGACAGATGAGTTGAAATCGATGGAACACAACAAAGTCTGGGATATCGTTGAATTGCCTGAAGGTTGTAAAAAAGTCAGGTGTAAATGGGTCTTTAAGACTAAGCACGACTCGAATGACAATATTGAAAGATATAAAGTCAGAGTTGTTGCCAAATGTTTCACTCAGAAAGATGACATCGACTATAAAGAAACATTTTCTCCGGTTTCTATGAATGATTCATTTAGAATTATCATGGCACTAGTAGCTCACTTTGATTTGGAGTTACACCAAATAGATGTGAAAACTGCATTTCTGAATGAGAATTTAGATGAAGAGGTCTACATGAGTTAACCTGAAGGATTTTCGGTTGAAGGAAAGAAACACATGATGTGTAAACTTAAGAAATCAATATACGGACTTAAGCAAGCTTCCCGAAAATGGTATTTTAAGTTAAATGATACCATCACATCTTTTGGATTTAAAGAAAATATTATTGATCCGTGTATATATCTAAAAGTCAGTGGGAGCAAGATCATATTTCTTATTCTGTATGTTGATGACATCTTGTTGGCTATTAATGATATTGGTTTATTATATGAAACCAAGAATTTTCTCTCTAAGAACTTTGAAATGAAAGATATGAGCGAGGCATCCTATGTGATTGGAATTGAAATATTTTGTGATAGGTGATCAACCTAAAAAATGTACTACTTTTTATGCTATATTTTATAATGATATTGCACTTTAAAAGTATTTTTTCTTGTTTTTTTGGTTGTAAGTACATCAAATTGAAGAATTTGGAGTGATTGGAGCAAAAAGAACAAAAATGGACCAATATGGAGCATACCAGAGCAAAACGGGTAGAACCGGAGCATACAGGAGAAAAACGGGTCAAACCGGACACATTTTTATCTGTGTCTGGTGCCTAGGCGCCCACAGTTGGCGCATAGCCACCAGGCAGTGGCGCCTTTGCACCAAACAGTCGACGCATAGCCGCCAGTGATGATTTTTGGCATAACTTCTTCAATATACGTTGGATTTGGATGATTTTCAAAGCGTTACGAAGTGTGTCTGATGGGAATTCATTGGAAATGATAAAATGAACTTTATAGAAGATTTTGGGATGGTTAGAAGGAGTTATTATGGAAGAGATGTGTCTCTTTGAGTGAAAAGCTACTTAAGGCACCCTTTGGAAGATTCATTGAATGTGGACTCTTTTTGAAGAGATACTTAAGCATCTTTTAGGAAATTATAAACACACATGAACTGTTGAAGAAAAGAAAAATTAGGGAGGATAATTAGGAGGAGAAGATTAGAAGAGGAGAAAAAGACTTGGAGAAGAAGTGAAGCCTTGGGTGTGAGCCCAAGTGGGGCGGCAAGGTGAGAGAAAAAGAGAGAGTGTGAGAATTTCTTCTTTTCTTTTCACTTTGTTCTTGGAGAGGATTGCAAGAAGATTACTTTTGTTATGCAAGGAGAGTTTGATTTTCATCAGAGATAAGTATATTCATTGTATTTTGCTTTGAATTTGGTACTTTGTTTGTATGGATTCAAAATGTTGTTCAATGAAAAGTAGTTGTTGTTTCTCATGTGTAGTGAGTGGTTTTCTTTACTCTTCCCTCTTATAATGAATTAGTATGCATGTGTAGGATATAGAATTGAGTAGTTAGAATATATTGTGATGATTTTACTTTGATCTTCATTTACAGTAAGATCGATCAACTTGCATGTTAAAATCTGTTGTGAGAACATTTAAGAACCAATGCGATATTGTCTCAGTCAACTATTGGTAAAAATCACATAAGATTATATAGGTGAGATTGTAGTCCATATGCTTGAGTGCAAATAAATAGGGAGATATGCATGTTTAGGAGTTGTAGAATTAGAGGACTTTAGGGTGACAGACTAAAGCCTCTAATTTGGTTTGATGTGAAAAGTTTTGTTTTGAGATGTTAGCCCCCAGGTGGAGGGAGAAGAGGGAGCTCTAAAGTAAGAGCTAGTATCTTCCCTGTCTAACCCATCTAAATGATTTCAAATCATCAAATTAACCTATGTTCTTTATAGAACCAAGTAAAGGTAAAGAATATAATTGCTCATATTTGTCAAAATCTCTCTCACAACTTGTTTTATTTTTACACACGTCACTAATTTCATTGCATGAGGAAGAGTATTTTTAATATATCCAACCCCACTTTCTAATTTTCTCTAAGTATTTTAGTTTAGGAGTAGAAGTAGTATTGTAGTGATAATTTTTAGATATAATCAAAACTAAACTTTTATCGACCTTCCAAGCTAAGGAGTGTTATTGTAGACTAGAATTTCTCTTGAAAACTGTTGTGATTTACCGCGATCTCCGTGGGATCGATATTCAGGGCTTAATCAGAGAGCTCCATATTACTTGATAACGATACGTATACTTGCATAAAATCCCTACTATTTAAAGACATAATTGAAATCTTACTTTACTTTGGAGTCAAATTTTTGACACCGTTGTAAAGGAAGAAATTTAAACAAGAAAATTAAAGGATTAAACTCTTGTATATTGTAATCGGTGGATCAATAGATCACAAGGATTGTTAGGGCTGTCTTAGAAAACATATATCGAAAAAGTTCTTAAGAGATTCAATATGGAATGATGTTCAGCAAGTATTGCTCCAATTCAAAAAGGAGATAAATTCAGTCGTATTCAGCGTCCAAAATATGATTTGGAACGTAAACAAATGGAAGAAATTCTTTATGCATCTATTGTTGGAAGCTTAATGTATGCTCATACTTGTACCAGAGTAGACATTAGCTTTGTTTTCGGGATGCTGGGCAGGTATCAAAGTAAACCAGGAATAGATCATTGGAAAGCTGCAAAGAAAATTTTGAGGTATCTACAAGGAGTAAAGGACCACATACTCACTTATAGAAGATCAAAAGTTCTTAAAGTGATAGGATATTCAGATTCATATTTTGTTGGATGTGTTGATACCGAAAAATCAACATTTGGTTATTTGTTCCTTTTGGCTGAAGGAGTAATCTCATGGAAAAGTGTGAAGCAGATTATCATAGCTGCTTCCACTATGGAAGCTGAATTTTTGGTTTGCTTCGAAGCTACAATTCAGGGTTTATGGTTGTATAATTTTATTTCAGGACTTAGAATTTTTGACAGTATTGCAAACCACTGAAAATTTATTGCGATAACTCCACATCAGTTTTCTTTTCCAAAAATGACAAGTATTTCAAAGGTGCTAAACACATGAAATTAAAATACCTTGTCGTTAAGGAACAATTTCAGAAACATAGAGTGTCAATTGAGCATATTAGCACCAATCTCATGATTGCAGATCCTTTAACGAAAGGGTTGCCATCGAAGACTTTTAGCAAACATGTTGTGAGAATTGACATTACCAAAACCCTTTATTAGTTTTAAGCTCTTCGTATTTTCACATTGAGATCAATTTTTATTGTTTCTGATATTTATAAATCTTATTTTTATTGTTAGTGTACACTTTAATTTACATGATGTTCAACAAGATTTTTTTTTAATAAACATTATGGGAACATGATGTTAATTCTTATTATGCTAAGTATGTAATTGATATTGTGATACATAGAAGGGACTGTCGATAAATTGATGCAAAACCTTCATGATTCATATTAATTTCATACTTATTAAATAATTTATGATTTAACCAATATAAAGAATGATTTATCATACATTTTTTGCAATATGTTATGTACTATTAAAATTAAGTGAGCCAAGTAGGAGAATGTTAAATTTTTATTTGTGGTTCACATTTATTTTAATAACTTTTCAGATTTATTTTAATAACTTATGTTATTTATTTTTATAACTCATGATAACATAAATTCTTTATTTTATTAACTACATCTCTTCAAGGTCAAATTTTATTATCATGAATACAGATATGTGTTATCTTATTATGGATATGTAAAAATCATTAATTTAAAATATCTTGACTATTATGTATTTTTTTTAGAATTTGTGTCATAAAGTTCAAACATAAATTTCTAACACTTACTTCTTTCATTAAAAATGTATTCATTTAATGTAAGTTTAAAATATTTTTTTTTTAGTTTTAAAATTATATTAATTTAACTTTTTTAAAAAATACTCAAAATAATATTTAGATGTTTTGATATTACAAAAAAAAAAAACATTTTCAAACATATTTTATTTCGAAAGGAAACATAAATTAAAAAAATAAACAATGAAAAAAAAAAGAATAGTTAGTGTTATGCTATAATGCTAGGGATCCTAACTAGTCTCGTGCCTATGCTTTGGCGATTTGCATTGAATGGGATGATGGGATTTATATTAAAAAGATTAGAAGTTTGGAGTAATTACATATATAGTAATCGAAGCATTCCTTTTCTTAATATAATTAGTCATAAATAATTGGTGATATAATTAATAAAAACAATATTGGTTGTGGGAGGATAATTGTATTAAACATTATTAATATCAATTGATTTCTTGTATTTGGGATATTCAGTTGAGCTATGTATAATAAAAATGTTTTACACGTCCGAATTTCAAAATAATTAATAGTAAAATAGTACTTACATAAATTTTAATATTTGAAATTTTAGGTGTATAAAGCATTACTTATGAAATTTGATTTAAGTTGTTATAATTTAATAGATCTTATTGCAATTGTATGGAAATTTTAAATCATTTACTTCATGATGAATCATGTAGCATACAAAGCCAATTCATTCTACATGGATGCATCATCATCACTACTAAGCTCAACTCTTAGAAAATTAACGCAAACTTTTTTTTTTTTTACAAGCATTCAAACCTACTAATAGGAGTGTAAACGAGCCGACCACGATCGAGTCTAGGCTCAGCTCGTGCTCGGCTCATTTATATTTTGAGCTAAAAAAGTGTGGTCGTGTTCGGCTCATTTGCTTAATTAGCCGAACACCAGCTGCTCACGAACAAAGAGTCATTTTGACAACCCTAATCACGTAGTCAGAAGATGTTAAGGGTTGTAGCAAGATTGAAAAATTATTGTTTATATTAAAACATCATTTGAATCAAATTTAATAACTTTTATTCTATTTTCTTAATTAATACTTTTAATTGATTATAAATCTATATAGCCTTGTAGTCAATTAATTTTTTTAAATACTACTTTTATATATATATATATATATATATATATATATATATATATATATATATATATATAATTGATTGGTAGTATTTCGAACGAAAGCAATCGAACACGAACAAACAAATATTTGTGCGTGTTTAGCTCAGTTAACTTAACGAAAGAGCTGTTCGCGAATAATGACAGCCCTACCTTCTAAGACTTACAAGCTATAGCTTAGTCCCACATTTGATAATTGAAAAAAAGTATTAGTTTAAGAAATATCCAATTGTTTTTTTCATGATTCATAAATTTAAAATTTTTATTTAAAGGTTTTAACTATTGATAGAAATAAAAAATAAATATATATAAATAAATTTAACTGATATTTTTTAAAAAATAAATATAAATATAAAAAATAGGTCCCATTATCATTTCCTAATACGTGGAATTAGAGTCAAATGGTTTTGAAAAAGCAGTATACGATGAGCTGAGTTAAATCGAAGAAACAACAAACCGCAATACGCGACAAAGCATAAATTATACAAGTGGCGGGCCATAACATTCGACAAGATTACATAAACAAAGTCGCAGAACAGCTCATCATCCAGAGAACAATTAATGAACTGATACTTATCCATTCCACATGAACTGACCAAACGCGCTTCAGACGTCAGCTACTGCAGAACCAAATAATTCCAATATGGATAAATATATACACAACTTAGCGTATATCATAAACTTCCAAAATATTCACAACGACACAGCTAAAAGACTTTGTTGCTATCAACAACTGAAAGTCAATATCACTCAGTATAATGATACTAAAATTGTTCTGTCAATAATTAATGCAAATAAAAATTGTATTATAATTTTGGTTCCTATCTTTATATTTTTACAATATACTTTTGGACTGGAAATAATTATTATAAAATATAATCAGTTAATTCACTTTTATCCTTTCAGCTCATCTTTCCCCAAGATATTATCTCTCTCTCTCTCTCTCTCTCTCTCTCTATATATATATATATATATATATATATATATATATATATATATATATATCAAATAATTTAATATTTGTCTCCAAACATCAATGTCTTTCTATATATTGGTCTTTGGAGAACACTTCACATCATGATAATGTCCCTTGTTCATAATATAATACTTGTTGGGGTCACCTTGTTAGTCATGAATTTAAATACTAATTGTAGATGGATGAGATAGTGGCGTCTTGTTTGGTCATTTCCTCCCGCAAAGAAAGTGCTTAAGCTCGAACCCACTGACCAAAATAAATTCTCATTATTGCAAATGATTGAGGCTACTTTTGCTAATGAAAATCAGAACAAGGCATATAACATGGTAGAATTGTCTTCCACCTCTTAAAGGGTTGTAAGGTATCATCCCTTTTATTATTCACTTTGACACACGTCATCATCAGTAAGATCAACATCCATTATCTTATATTTACCTCAACACTTCATCATCAGTATGATTACTGTGCATCTTTGCACCAAAATCAAAGTATGTCATCCAACGTTCATACATAAAACTTGAAGCCAACATCAATATTAGGACTTCATAAACTTGAAACTTCTGTCATCATAAGAAAATGATCAAATGAACCACTACTCATCTCTTAAAACTAACTCCAATAGCTTATTGTTTTTTCTACTCTCGTTCATAGCTTATTTTTATTATACTATATTAGAGTTTTATACTATATGAAAGTTTTTTCTAATGACAAGGAAGGCCACTATTTGTAACATATAATATATATTATTATAATTATTGCGTGCCAGAAGATTCAGAGAGGTAGAATGATAATTTAATGTTTTAATATTGCACGAAGACTCAACACACATATACAAAGATAAAATAAAAGTAGCTTGAAGAGACACTGTGACTTTTTATGTAAAAAAACTCTGGAAGAGAAACAAACATTGAGCATAGTCCAATCAAACTAATCTATTATATGCTTGTAAGTACATGGGTGTGTCATTCTCTCATGAAAAGGAGAAACAAAACTATGATCTGACACTAAAAATTATGCTTGTGTTATATAATACAAGGAAAATATAAGTATTAGACACAATAATTGAATTTTGACTACAACAGTTACAACTGTGATTGTTGAAGGTCATTGGTCGGTGGAAACGAATTTTGATGGTTGATATTGGTCGACAATGACGTACTTTATATTGGAGGCTACAGATGCTTGTGGTTACTCGTTGGATCTTCTCACCAGAATAAACTCTTAAATTCCACTTATTTTTCTCCTCCTCCTTCTTCCCCCATTGAATATATGATGTCTATTTATAACCCTTTGAGTAGGTATATTTTGGTCTTTTAGCATGTTTCATTCTTAGCCACTCGATTCAACGTACATATTGATCTTCCTTGATCATATGTGATTTTATTTAAAAAATTAGGTGCATTAATGACCTTAGAATTTAGCGATTTTGGGCTGATTGAATTTCTTTCAAGCTCAATTTTATATTAAGTATGTCAAATTTGAAGTTCATTTGACCATTCAATTGATGATTTAAACCTTCCAATTATGCTTCAACAACTTGATTTGAATTTGATTAGACCAGCCATAATTGAACAAATTGTGACATCATTGGGTTCATCTTGTCGAGGCGGTCAGTTTTACTATAAACTCGCTAAAATCAAGGCCCGAATGATCAATAAATTGAATTTGAAAGAATTTTTATAAAATATACATCGAGATTCGTGCTAGTAAAAGAATATTGATAACACTTCACTAATCATGTTAATTGAGTCAGTTTGGTTATTTTCTCTCTTCTTTGGTTTCCATTAAAAAGAAGTTGCATCCCCTCTATGCTATTCTTAACTTATTTTATTTGTGTATGAGATTTTCAGATTAAGCCAATATTATAAACTCTCAAATGTCGTAATAATCTTACATACAATTAAAACAAGTTATTTTATTTAATACTACTATATTGAGAATATCAAAGTTAATTCTTTTTCTTCCCCATCAAATTAGTTAATATAACAAGAATTAATACGTATCTAAATCTGAACAATCAAACTTCTTCAGATTTTCTTATTCGCGACAATATTTAATATTTATGTTAGATAATATTAACAGTTAAATTTGTTTCGTAAAAATATTATTGAAATATGATTTAGATCTCTGTTTCTTATGGATTGCTTGGATACAAGTATGATTTAACTCATTGCACGATTTAGTAAGCTATTAAAATGTAGGTCCTAAAAAATTGTCTGAAAGTAGAAGTGATATTTTCAGTTAAAGCTAAAGAAATTGCAGGCTGACTTACATACCACACAATTCTCATGTAACCACATATCTAATACATAAAATTCAATTATATAGATATGAACACGAAAGACAGTGTATCAGAATAGTCAAAAGACGAAATCACCAAGTGTGGTTTCCTTCAATTGGAACTCTGAACCGACCGAATGGAAGCATAGTCGAACAGATAAATAAAAGGCGCCTAATATGAGGGACAATCATCCATGATAAATTCCCTTAGCCAATTTTGAAACTCATTAAATAATAAACCCCCCACGACCCCCACCAAATGCCTTTTTGATCCACCGAGAAAGCTCGTTTTCCAAGAAGAGTTACCCATCATTTTATGGTGGTACATCCTCTGCTTGTCAACACAAGTTCACCCTAATGACAAGAGAGCCTCTGCTCAGGATTCCCTTGAGAAGGGTGACCAATGATCATTCGGTTGACCGAATGCCTGCCGGCCGACCGAAGGCTTTTGACCAATGGAATGATAAACTATTGGGTCATCAGATGTCCCTCTTCAAGCAGTTATGAATATGAAACAATGCTAATATCGGTTATGAATATGAAATGACGTTGCAATCAGTTACAAATATGAAAGGGTGACATAATAACTTGTAATGGTCTTGTTAATGCTGGGACAAACGTGCAAGTTTACACTAGATCCCCCTAAAAACTATAAATAGGTAGTTCATTGATATATTAGAGGACTAGTGAACTTACTCTATAAAAACTCTTATGTTACTGTGCATTCTTTTCCTCTCCCAATCTTCCTGTCTCTATTTCTCTTATCCATCCTATGCTCTATACCTTAGATGTGATTCACAGGACACATCTTGATTCAACATTTTAAAAGGTACAGTGTACATGGACTCACACAATCAATAAGAAGAGGAGCATGCCACTGAGAATGAACTCATCTGGGAGACACTAGAAACGTGGTATAGAAAACACCGGTCGAATGAAGTTGGCCGAAGATGGCCAACCATACCGAAGTGATTGGTTAATCAAGTTAAGATGGCTGATCAAACTGAAAAGATAGGGTGATCAGAATGGAATGGCCGATTGAACCCAAGATAATGGAAGAACAAGCCAGGGTAGAAATCATATCAAAAAGAAAGGGTAATCAGATCAGGATGGCCAATCAAACCCAAGTTGATCAAATGATTGAGTCGGGGCGGCGATCGTACCAAAAGAAAATGGTGATCAGCCCAGGATGACCGATCAAACCCAAGAGATTAGACGACCGAGCATGAGCAGTTGATCAAATTGAAAAGATAAGGAGATCAGAGCAGGGTGGCTGATCATCCACCCATGAGATTGGAAGATCAAGTTGGGGTGGCGTTCGTACAAAAAGGAAAGGGAGATCGGATTGAGATGATTGATCAAACCCAAAAGATCGGGCGATTGATCTGGGGGGGCCAGTCGAATCAAAAAGATATGGTGATCAGAATGAGATGACCGATTGAACCCAAGAGACCAGACGATCGAGCTGAGGCAGCTGATCGAACCGAAAGGAAAAGGTGATCGACTGAGATGGCTGATCAAAACCAATAGAACAGACAATCGAGCTGGGGTGAAGATCATACCAAAAGAAAAGGGTGGTTAGATCGAGAGAACTGATAAAATCAAAGTGATTTGATGATCGCTTCAGTGCAACCAATCAAACCATAAATAGGTTGATCAGAATAGGGTGGCTGATTGAACCGAAGAGATCAGACAATCGAGCTAGGCAATCGATGGAACTGAAAAGATATGGTGATTAGACAGGGATGGATTATTTAACTTAAGAGATCAGACCATCAGGTCGGGGCTGTGATCGTACCAAAAGGAAAGAATTATCAGACTGGGACGACCGATCAAACCCTAAGAGTTCGGACGTTCGAGTAGAGGAAGCTGATCGTATCAAAAAGAAAGGGTAATTGGTGCGACTTTTTTAAATTGCCAAAATTTATGAACTCAGATTTGTATATATATTGATTTATTTTTCTATTGATTCACACATTTAAACGCAAGTATACGTATCACTCAAGTAATACATGGCTCTAATGGAGTCTTAATTATCGATCCCACGAGGAGGCAATTAATTTTATAATCTAGCACAGATATCACTTCACGAATCACAACACAATTGCAAGTAATTACTAAAAATAAAAGAGGAATAAACAGTTGCAGTTGCTAATTCTACCCAAGCACGTTCTAACTTTCTAGCAAAGCTAACTAACACAAGACTAAACTTATAACAAAAGTTCAATTGTAAGAAAGAATCCTTCTCTCTAATAATAATGCGATGATTTAGTGACATAAATCAGTGATGCAAATAAATTGTGCCAAATAAGAGCATTCCTATTATTTACCTCTTCCAAGCCCATAAAGAACATAGGCTAATCCTAAGTTCAGTCCCCAAATTCGTGGTTAGGCTGGGAGGATACTGGCTCTCACTCCAGAGCTCCCACTTCCCTTCGCCTGAAGGCTAACTCTCTCTTTGGTTTCCAAACCCTCGGACCAAATTGGGAATTTTAGCCTGTCACTCTAAAATCTCCAATTCTACGCCCATCAAAATATATTTCCTTATTTATTTGCACCCAACCCCCATGAACTATGTCACTCATTCATGGACATTGAATGTGACCTTCACTTTTGTTGTGGAAGTCATAATCCTTTCGAAAAATACATTTCCCAACAAGTTTTAACAATTTAAATGGCCAGATCAAAAAGTAAATGAAGTACAAAGTGAAAAGGTCATCACAAGTTCTCCATAATAAATCAACACTTCATTTCGATATCACAACATCAACACATCACATGAAAAGAAAAAGACAAAGAAATCTACTCAAGACTCATGAGAAAAAGATGATAAAAGATGGATTTTATATATAAAAGCAACGTCATACAAACATAATATAGAAAAGACAGCTTATCTCAAACTATTCCCCAAGCGAATCTCAAAGAATTCTTTTAACTCCTCTTCTTTCTTCACAACAACACACAATTATCTCTTTAGATAAGTAAGGAAGAAAAAATCTCTTACTTTTCCTCTCCTCCTACACTCCTTAGAAGAGAATACACACAAACCCTAGATGAAATCTTTACACTAAAACTATGAAAAGATACACTCACTCTTCACTCCCCCACTCTAAAGACTCTCTCCCCCTCTCTAAACTTGGCTCCAAAGCACTTTGAATTCGACTATAACTGATTTCCCAAGAGTTTCTTCAAGCATCCCTCCAAAATCCAGCCAAATACATTGAATCTAGCTTAAAATTGGGATAAGGCGCGGTCCGTTGCCGGATAGGGCGTCGTCCAACGCTATTTTCTACCTTCTGGTCAAAACTCTCTGTAAATTAGCGCGGTCCGGCGCTGGTGACAGCGCCGTTCAACGCTAGTTTAATAAAATGCATTTTGCTTCATTTTGCTCCAAATTTTCTCCTTTTTACTTCCTTTTGCTCCAAAGGCCTAAAATCATTGTACCTGCATGAAATCATGAAAAATACATTTCTTCAAAGTGCAATATCATAAAAAATAAGTATGAAATGGACATTAAAAAGCTATCAAATTTTTAGTTGATCAATAATTGGTTCAGAACGACCGCTTCACCGTAAAAGATTGGTTGATTGATTCAGAGTAGATGATCACACCGAATGAAAAGGGTGATTGGACCAGGACAACTGATCGAACCCAAGAGATCATAAGATCGAGCTGGAGTGGCAATTATATCAAAAGGGAAGGGTGATCAGATTGAGATAGCCAATAAAACTGAATAGATTGGGTGATCGAGCCGATGTGACCAATTGAGTAAAAAAGATAAGCTGATTAAATCGGGATGGCCTATCAAACCCAACATATCGAATGAATAAGTCAGGACAGCTGATCAAACTGAAACGATATTGGTTGATTGAGTTGGAGCGGCCAATCGAACCAATGTGATCACGTAATTAATCTTGCAATTATGTAAAACACAACAAATGAGCATGCAATCCATACAATCCAATGCCTTTTACAACACGTGGAGCTCTGATCCCCGATAGATATAAGTGCAATGGATGCCATAAACTTGGTTCCGCTGGATAAATGCACTGATGATTTAAGATATGAAAATAATGATTTTATAATATGGGATACTACACAAGTATACATATCGTTTATCAAGAAATATAGGCTTTTCTGATTAAGCCCCAAGACATCGAACCCACAGGGAAAATGTGAAATCTTTAAAAGAATCAGAGAAATTATCTTTTTACTTTCTTTAATTGTTTTCGAAAAAGTATGTCTTGATTTTGAAAAGTTTTGAAGGTTGATATGTATTTTTTTTTAAAAAATTTTCTTAATACAATGCAAAGCAAGAAATTAAAATTACAATAACTAATAACACTGAATGTAAAATACTATTAACTAGAATATATTTTTCTTTCCTTTTATGAAGTAGTAATAATTCTTAAAGTATTGTTGTGGAAGTATTCAAATTTTTGTTGTGACAGATAGAAGCAAATGTGTTCTTTACCCTTACTTGGTTCTATAAAGAACATAGGTTAAATTGAAATTTATATTATTTTGAACATGGTTATGCAGGGAAGATACCAATCTCTCACTTTAGAGTTCCCTCGATTCCCACCACCTGGGGGCTAACTTCTCATAACAAAACTCAAAACTTCAAACCAAATTAGGGGGTTTTAGCCTGTTACTCTAAAATCCTCTAATTTTATTCCCTTTTATAAAAATATCTTCTAATATTACATTCAATTATATGGACTACAGTTCTCACCCATATAATTTCATGTGATTCTTACTAACTTTTATAAGACAATACCGCATTGGATCTTAGATAATCTCAAGAAATTTTACAACTTGACAGGCCAAATTAAGAAGTAAACAAAGTTTTTAGAATCAATCTTCACAACATCTTCCAACTTTTAAACACTTATACTTTCCATAACAATTCTCTTTAAATCAATTACTTCTCCATTTAAGAAAGAAAAAGATAAAGTAAACTACTCAGAATGCATTGAGAAAATATAAAAACACATTGATTTGAAATTACAAACAATGATAAGAAAAATAATAAACGAAAACAAGTTTTAATAAACTAAATAAAAGTTAAAACTTTTCTGAAAATCCTCTCTACAAGACTAAGGAAGTTCCTCTGAAACTTTGACTCTTCGCTAAACTACTTCTCATAGCAAGTCTCCCAACTCTGTTGACTTAGAATACAGACTTCAGACTTCAATAAAAACTAATCTAAAAGAAAGAAAAGAAGTGGGAAGAAGAATACTTCACTCCATACCTTTTCTCCTTTCTACTCTCTACTCCTACTCTAAATAAAAACTTTTAAAATGCAGTGGAAGAACAATGAAAGTACTCTTTAAAATGCAGTGGAAGAGTCTCCTCAACTTGCCTCCCTAAATCTTTCCTAAGACTCTCTTTAAATAGTAAACCAAAAGGTGCCTTGGTGTCTCTTCAAAATGTGTCCAGATTCGATGTATCTACCAAGGAATGCACCCCTTCATTCAAACTTGCCGCCCAAAGGAAGTTATGGACGTTACCACCAAGAGTTGCATCCCATCCCCTTTGAAATTGGCGCCAAATCCATTTGAATCTCGATTTTTCATTTTTTTGCTCCAAATTTAATCCAATTTTGCTCCTTTCATCATGACCATCCATTTTCATCATACCTGCAAGAAAAATACAAAATACCTTTCATTAAAGTGCAATATCGTTAAAAATAGGTATAAAAATGTGCATAGAAATACTATATATTTAGGTGTATCAAGCTCGTCCTACCAACTTCACATATGTTCTAAGTTTGAATTATGGTGAAGTGTGCCAACACCATATTGTGAAAAGTAAGATGACACCCACCTCCGTTTGACCGATTGAAATATACCTGATTTACAGGACATGTTGTGACCGAGGGGTGGCTAACCAATCAAAAAAGACTATACATAAGAAAGTTAACCATACCAAATTTACTAGACATGGCTGAGGGGGTTCAACTTGAACACATCCACAACAAAAAAATTGATATGTCTGGCTTATCTTTCAAAATGATAGAACGATGATGGCCTCTACCTGACCACATTTGTAATTATAGAGGAAGAGGCTTCATTGTCTCATGTGATCCAAGTCTCCTGTTGTGCTTTCCCTAAACGAAACCCTGATTGTGAGTCAAATTAATTATGTTCAAAAGAGGCATCCATCACTTCAATTGGGTGAATATAAAGTCTGAGGTATCCCGATTAAAGTGTTTATTGACTAGTAACATAATAGTATGGTCAATTGAGGAGGCCCGGATTATCTCGTTTGACCCAGGTCTCCTGTTGTGCTCTCATTTGAAGAATTGACTAGAAAGTTATCGCCAAGTGAAACAATAATCACAATTATCAAGTAGTTATAAAGCTTAAGGTATCCTGATTACAGGGGAAATTAACCAGTGTCATTAATAATTTAACCAATAGAAAAGACCCTAATCATCTCATGTGACCTATGTCTCTTATCCTCGCAAAAAGAATTTGATTAAAAACATTGTGTTATCACCGTGTGAATTGTCTACTCTTATCTGACATCGTTCACAACAATAGAGATGAGGAACCCAAAATTGCATGATTATATTCATACCAACAAAGGTGGGAGAAGGTTGAGTTATCTCGTGTAACTTGAATTAGCTATTATGTTCTATCAAAGTTGGCACAAAGGTTTGGTAATTTTAGAAAAATCTTTAATATATTGCCTGAAAAATCCAGCGTGTCCTAAGAAACTCCTCACCTCTCTCACAGTAGTGGGTGGTGGTAATCTCTCAATCACTCTAATTTTAGCAGGGTCGACCTCCATACCATGTTCAGAAATTTTATGCTCAACCACAATTTCTCCTGCAATCATAAATTGACATTTCTCCCAATTCAGAACTAGATTTGTTTTCTCACAAAGCTCCAAAACTTTTGTTAAGTTTTCCAGGAAAATTTCAAATGAAGTTCCGAATACAGAGAAATCATCCATAAAAACTTCTATTCCATTATCTATCATACTACTGAAGATAGACATCATACATCTACGAAATGTTGCAGGTGCATTACAGAGTCCAAAAGGAATTCTTCAAAAAGCAAAGGTTCCATAAGGGCTAGTAAATGTTGTCTTTTCTTGATCCTCAGGAGCAATAGGTATTTGATGGTAACCAGTATATCCATTCAAAAAATAGTTGTACTTGTGTCCAGAAGCCTATCTAACATTTGATTGAGAAAAGGAAGATGAAAGTGATCTTTTCTAGTGGCAGCATTTAATTTCCTATAGTCAATACAAATTTGCAATCCATTAATTTATCTTGTGGGTATAATTTCATTACATTCATTCACTTCAACAGTCACTCCTCCCTTTTTCGGTACATAATGTATTGGACTTACCCAAGCACTTTCCAAAATAGGATAAATAATTCCATCATCCAGCCATTTTAAAATCTCTTTCTTAACTACTTCTCTCATTATAGGATTCAGTCTCCTTTGTGGATCAACTCTTGGTTTATGTTCTTCATCTAATAAAATTCTATACATACAAATCGAAGGACTAACTCCTTTAATATCTGCCAAAGTCCATCCAAAAGCTTTCTTGTATCTTTTTAAAGTTTCCAACAACTTCTGTTCTTGGTATTTGTTTAGCTCTGAAGATAAAATAACTGGCAAAGTAGATGATTCTTCAAAAACATATACTTTAAATGATTAGGGAGAATTTTCATTTCAATTTCAGGAGGTTTTATGATAGATGGAATTAAGCTTTTATCTCCACCTGCCATAGTGTCTAATATTTCGAATCTCTCCTGAACATACTCCAATTCTTCATTCTTCTCACTATCTGAATTTTCTTCATATTCACTTTCTTCTTCAAATATATTTTTATATTCTTCTTCTTTTTCAAATATATTTTCAAAATGATCATTTCTCAAGTAATCACAAACCTCTATTCTAAAACATTCATTATTATTTTCCATTGAGGGATAATTCATAGATTTTAAAATATTAAAGATCACCTCTTGATAATTAACTCTCATAGTTAATTCTCTTTTTTGAACATCAATTACCGCTCTTCTAGTAGCAAGGAATGGTCTTCCCAAAATGATTGGAATTTCTTTATCTTCCTCCATATCAAGTATAATAAAATCCACAGGAAAGAAAAATTTATGCACTTTCACTAACACTTCTTCCACCACTTCTTTAAGAGAAGTAATGGAACGATCGGCCAACTGAAGAGTTACAGATGTAGGAGAAATTTCTCCTATTCCCAACCTTTTGAAAGTTGATAAAGGCATAAGATTAATACTCGCTCCCAGATCACATATAGCTTTTCTAAAAAAAAATTCACCTATAACACACGGAATAGTGAAACTACCAGGATCTTTAAGTTTTTCCGGAAGTTTCTTCTGAATAATTGCAATACACTCTCTGCTAAGTGCAATAGTTTCATGATCTGTAAACTATCTTTTCTTTCTCAGAATATCCTTCATAAACTTAGCATAGTCGGGCATTTGTTCTAATGCTTCAACAAAAGGAATGTTAATCGTTAATTTCTTAAGAATCTCCAAAAAATTTTCAAATATGTTATCCCTATTTTGTTTCTTTAATCTTTAAGGAAATGGAGGTGGTGGCTTTTCAACAGTTATCTTCATTGGTTCAAGAAGATAATCCAAGTCTGGATAAATCTTGTTTGAACCTTTTTCAATTTCCACCTTCTCCTTTTCTATTTCAACTTCTTTTTACACTCTAGTTTCCAATTCTTTCCTACTCCTTAATTGAATATCCTTAAGTTATTCCTTATTTTGATCTTTTGGATTGATCTCCACATTACTTGGAAGTGTTCCTGAAGGTCTATTATTAAGTGCAGTGAAAATATGTCCTAATTGATTTTCAATATTCTTCATAGCAACACCTTGAGCTTGTAATTGATTTCCCATATTCAAAATTATTTCTTCAGTAGAAAACTTCTTATCTTTAAATTATGGGTTACTATTAAATCCAGGGGATAAGATGGTCTAAATTTAGAATTTATTTGATTGTTCGAATTTCCAATTGGATTCATATAATTGTTAGTCCAATGCAGGTTAACATTAGCATTATTATTATTCCAATTGAAGTTTGGTTGATTCTTCCAACCAGGATTATAATAATTCAAATAAGGATTGTTAGGTCTATTAATAGCATTTAAGGTCTCGTGAGGTGTTTGAGATTCTGCTATCTGTCCAAATGAATTTTCCTCTAACACTGGAGGTTGTTGAGAATAATTCATTCCATATTGATCTATTTTCTTTGAAAGGGCTACAATTTGAGAAACTACCATAGTCATCATATCTGAATCATAAACACTAGCTTTTCTCCTAGGATTTACCCGTTCAGAGGGGCATTGAAAATTATTAGTAGTCATTTCTTCAATTAATGTGTATGCTTCATCAAAAGGTTTTGACATTAATGATTCACCAGTAGCAGCATCTATAATAGATCTCAATGATCCCACTAATCCATTATAAAATGTTTAAATTACTAACCAATCTGGTAAAGCATGATGTGGGCACTTCCTAAGAAGATCTTTAAATCTCTCCCAAGCTTCATATATTGACTCTCCTTCAAACTGACAAAAAGATGTAATATCATTTCTTAGTTTAGCAGTCTTTGATGGAGGGAAATATTTTGATAGAAACTTTTGAGATAATTCTCCTCAAGTTCTAATAGATCCAGGTGCTAACGAATTCAACCACGCCTTAGCCTTATCCCTTAATGAAAAAGGAAAAAAGTCTAAGTCTGACAGCGTCACTAGACACTTCATCATATTTAAAGTAGCACACAGTTCTAAAAAACTAGCGAGATGTAAATTTGGATCCTCATTAGGTGTTCCAGCAAATTGATTGTTTTGTATCATTTGGATAATAGCAGGTTTAAGTTCAAATGAATTAGCAGCAACATCAGGATTTTGAATAGTTATATGAATTTCATCTGATGTTGGGTTAGCATAATCTCTTAAAGGTCTTGGTAGATTTCCAATTTCATTTCTTTGATTATCTTGAATATTCACCATTTTGCAAGGATTTTCAATTTATTTTTGTTGTTTTCTAATTTTTCTGACAGTACGCTCTAACTCTGAATCATAAGGCACGAAATCTATAGATCCGCTACTACGCATATACAAACACAAATTCTTTTATAAAGGTAAACAAACACAATTACACACTACAAAATAAACTTACTTTGTTACTTAACTTTTGCTTTCTTAACTCCGTTACTTATTTAACTTTGTTAATTTTTTAACTTCGTTAATTATTACCCAGCAACAAGGCCAAAAAATTAATGCTCAACTTTATATTTTGTAAGAATTTATGAACTCATATTTATATATTTATAATAATTTTGTTAAGTTCGAGCATTCAAGGCAAGTATACGTATCGTATCAAGTAATATAGGGATCTAATGGAGTCCTGGATATCAATCCCGCAGGTAAATACTGAAGTTTTAAGAAAATGTTACACAATGTTTAATAAGCACTAAAGTTAAGGTTTACTACTTACTACTACTATGCAGGAAACAGTAAGAACAAGGAAACAGTAACAATTAACTAACTACAATTACTTCTAATGACTTTAAGAACAAGATTAACTAACAGACACACTAAACTAAGTATTTGAAATGTTTTTGATATATGAGAAAAGTATATTTCCTCTTGCAAAGAGAATATCTTCTATGGATTGACCCAAGAAAAAAGGTTGAGATTTTCATGCATATTTTATACTGATTTTGATATATTGAACTTTAAATAAAAGTATTTTTTGAGTTTTTTCTTGGTATGTGTTGACCTCATTTTTGATGAGGTCTTCCCTTTTCTCTTTAGTGCTTAGGATCTAGCCTTAGGCTTTTCC
The DNA here is from genome assembly GCA_022702705.1 of Papilionanthe hookeriana x Papilionanthe teres. Lineage (NCBI taxonomy): Eukaryota > Viridiplantae > Streptophyta > Magnoliopsida > Asparagales > Orchidaceae > Papilionanthe > Papilionanthe hookeriana x Papilionanthe teres. The sequence continues at coordinate 75,454,257 of CM040423.1, forward strand.
TTTGACTATCATAGAGGACTAGAATTGAGACCCATCCATTAGAAATTCAAGCCACTTCTTAACTCCCTGCAAACCCTATATGCTTGATTGTAAACCCCCAAGTCACCGCCCACGAGTCACTTGGAGGGTTGAGATCAAATGTGGAGGTTTAAAGGATGAGTTCCCTATAGGACTCTTTGGCCTTAGGATTACCCCAGGTGGCCCGGTCGGTGAGGGCTGACTTACACATACACTACACTTTCACACACACATTCCAAATCCTAAATCCCACACTCTCACCCAACTTGAACTTTTGACTCGTGAGTAATTCATATGGATGGTCCTTAACCCCTAAGCCCTTGGCTAAGAGGGTTAGGAACAACATGTTGAATGCCTCAAATGAGTTCTTTCATGGCTCATGTAGACTTAATATGGCTTCATAGCTCAACCAGAATGATTCCATTTCACTCACACTTGCTCAATTTTCATTTTTTCAAAATTTCAATTTTTGACCCCCGGGACCTCGGACCCCGGACCCGCCTAACCTACTAAAAGCCCTTGAAACTACCCAAATTCTTCAAAATTTCCAAATCACCCAAAATTAATCTCAAACATTTCCCCACTACTCAAATTGATCATCTCCAACCAAATATACCAAAAATTCCAAAAATACCCCCAATACCCTCCAAATTACCAAAATGCCCCTCTTGACCCAAAAATCCAAAAATTCATAAAATTCCCAGAAAATTCCAGAAAATCCAAATATTCTCAATTTCACTTTTTTCAACTACACCATGGGCCAATTTTGTCAATTTAACCCACTTTTGTCAAAACCCCCAATTTGACCCATTTTGACCCAAATGAACCCAATGTCAAACCAAATCACCCCAATTGAACCCAATTTTGGTCCAATTCAATTCTAAACTTCAATTCAATATCCCTAATATCAATCTAGATCAAATCCAAGTCCAATTTGATTGACATTTGAATCTAATTTCACTTTTAAGCTTAAGGCCCAATTTTGGCCCATGACCCAAACTTAGCCCAAACCAACCCAATTCAATCCCAATTTGACCCAAATCTTTTCTAAAACCTTCCTAACATCCCCACAAACAAAACACTAACATAATTTGCCCAAAATTTGGACCCAAGCCCTACTCAATTTCAACCCAAACCCAAAATCCCTTAAATGGGCCTACACCCAAACCTAACCCAAATAGGCCCAAATCCCAAAATCAAAAACCCAACCAAAGATGAAACCTCTTTGAAACACTCCTATAAATATTTCTCAACATTAATTTTACATCAATTTCAACATTAGCCCAACCTTAGCCCAAGTTAGTCCATTTTGACCTATTTTGACCCTATCACTAAAGAGACCCAATTTTGACTCAATTCAATTCCAAACCACCTCAAGCTTGATCCAAATCACTCATGACACATCCTTAAACTAAACCCAACATTTATTTGACATGTCCCTTTGCAAAATTTTCATTTAAAAGCCCACTTCCAAAAGACATTCGAAAGCCCATTCATAACCAAACTCAAAAGCCCAAACCCATCTTAAAGCCCACACTAAAATCTCATCTCATCCTCACTTAAATCTCATCTCATTCCTAAGTCCTAAATCAGTAATCAAACCTTTCTAAACAAAGCCATTGTCGGCATATTTTTAGGTTATGTGTTTAATTTTGAAAAGGGGGTCGCCTACAAAAATTATCGGCGAATTTTTAATTTAATTTAAATAAATAATTTGAAAAGTAGTATTTGATTTTGAAAATAATTTTAAATTTGAAAATTTTAAGATATGAAATCAAACTGATCTCACATCTCGAATAGTTTATATAAACGAGCACCGCACCATAAACCGTGTATCTATCCCGAAGAATAGACACACTGCTTGATGATGGGGCTCGATTAAATAAACTAGAAGATTTGTGACATCCGTTTGGTCTGCGAACCAATTTTATAAGCCGACAAGTTCTCCTGCTTAATATGAAAACATTAAACAGGGTTTATATTACCTGGTTCTTAAAATTCCCTATAAGGGCAAGCCCCTATAGTTAATTACATCTTAAGTAACGGGAATCACCTAAGAAAACTCTCGATAATAATCAGTAGTTCTACTCTCAAGAATTTCAAAGTTTAAGTTTTCAAGGGACTAAATTTTGGAATTTCAATAGGGAATGGATCAAATTTGGAACATTTTATTTTGGGAATTCAAAGGAAGAAAGGTAGGAGAAATCACAGATTCGAAGCGAACTCCGGTAATTTCCCGACTATCCTATTTGTTTGGCTTGAATTTAGGAAAGCCCTAATGTTTATTTAATGTTTTGATCTTGCCAATTTTAATTAATTAGGACTTATATTCGTATGATGCGATCACACAAATAGCCTCGAAGATGTGAGGGTTTATGTCGTATCGGACGACTACCTCGGAATCCTAAGACCGGTTAGGGCTTAATTTGCAATGCAAATGCCTAACGAAGAGTTGAGGATTTATGTTGCACTAGGCAAACTACCTCGAAGTCATATGGCTTGATTATTTAATTCTAAGAAAGTTTTGCTGAAGTAGACTCAGGTTTTGCTGATGACGATGGTCGTGCTGCCCACCACGCTCCGAGCTCCTTGTTGTTGCAGAGATTTAGTTTTAGAAGTCATAAATCAGGAGATGAGAGAAGTGTTTTGGTTTAGAGAAGGTCTTAATTTCCAAGTATTTTTTATGTTTTAATTAAAATAAATCTTAAAGTTGATTATAACAACACCGGTTAAGATCCCACGGTTCCATCCTTCCGACATCGTTATTTTTATCGGATTCACTTAGTCCAGATGAATTTGCTAAACTCAACTAAATGAGTTCCACACTTTCATTTAGACCGTGGGAAATCCCGTTAGCAACACGTAGGTTACATCATCCGAGGTATTCCCGATCATCCAACAAGACGTTTTAATTTAGTTGTAGTTGTAGTTTTGTTGTTCTGTTTGTGATTAAATTTTGAGTTGTTTTATATTTTGAAATGTTGTGGCGGTGAATTTTATCTTGCAGTGATTTTTAATTTAGTTTTGGTTTCAGTTTTAGGGACTACCCTAAAGGTTTTGGTTTTCATGCAACGATTGTTTATCATGCAAGAAAAGTAAGTGCGATGCGATTAAGTAAATTGCAATAAGGTAAATTGCAATAAAATAAAAGCGTACCTGGAGGGTCTTCCCGTCATCCCAAGCTGCACTTAAAACACAATTTAGAATATTTAAGCATTCAAAGCAAGTTCCTAGGTAAAGCTAAGGGAAGGGTTATGGTTTTCTACCAAGTTCCTAATCCTATAGCTAGTCATCTCCTATGACGTCTAGGTTCTTGTGTTTTTGGTTTAAGGACAATTTTCTTCATCAAAGAACAATTAAGTTCAATTGTTCTTATAAACATCCTATCATATCGAGGAAGTGCTTAAGACGAATCTTAAACATCTTTTCAATACTTCTAGGATTATTTTAAGTCCAAGAGAATTTAATTATACAAATGAATTAATCATCCAGGAGTTTAAGTTTTGCTATCTTGCTCAGTCAACTATGACATTTGAATATCCTATAAGTGAAGTAACACTTCACTTAATACTCCGTTTAGGAGTTATGACAACAAGAGCTTTTGAGGGCAAATTGATGTTCAAGTGATTTGTGATTTAATTTAATTTCGATTAATGGGTTTAAGTTTGGAATAGTGTTCAAGTTGTTTTAGATTTTTTTTTTTTGAATTCTTTATGTATTAAGTGATGTTATTTTTAATTTAATTTAATTTAATTTAATTTTTAATCTGATTTAATTTGGTTTAGTTTTAATTTTAATTTAATCTATTTCATTTAATTTTAATTTTAACTTGATTTTATTTTTTATTTTTAATTTAATTTAATTTAATTTAATATGTTTTAATTTAATTTAATTTAATTTAATTTAATGTGATTTAATTCAATTTAATTTAAACTTTAGTTTAATTTAATTTAATTTAAACTTTAATTAAATTTTAATTTAATTTTATTTTAGATTTTAATTTAATTTAAATTTTTAATTTTATTTTTGATTTTAATTTAATTTACATTTTAATTTAATTTTATTTTTAATTTTAATTTAATATTTTATTTTTTATGTTTTAAAGATGATTCAATATAAATTGTTAAAGTATTAATTTAATTGAAATTTTAAAAGGATTTAATTTAAATAATTTAACTTTAATTTAATTTAATGATTAAGTCTTTTAGCATTTCAAATTTTAAATTTGGGTTATCATTTTAATTAGGAATTAAATACTTTTGAGGTGATTAATTTAGGGATTCTTAAATTAAAGAACAAATCTCTTCCTAATAATATCCCTATTTTAATAATTCCAATTTTTCATTATTCTTCCAAATTTAATTAATTATTTAATTAAGGTTTTATTTTAATTATTTTTAAATTATTTGGTAGGTTTCTACCCTTTAATTATTTAAATTTCAATCATCCAAATCAGATTAGGATCAAATATTTTACTCTTTCATTTTATTAAGCCTAAAGTTTTAATTAAGGGTTAAAATTTTTAATTACCATTTTGCCCTTCAAGCTTATTAATTTCATAACTCACTAAATGGAGCTTAAATGAATTTGAAATTTTTATGTGACTTCACTCATATGTCAATCAAGACATTAGAGGAGAAAATGTGATTTTTCTGTATTTAATTTATTTATTTATTTATTTTTTGTAGAAAATAGGGAATTCCAAGGAAAATTCAATAAAATGACCAACTGAAAGTTTCTGTCCTTAAGAAAATTATGGGACATTCCTAATGACCAGAGAACCACTTGGACCAATTTTGGTGATTTTTTGAATTATATTCTTTTTATTATAATTATTTTAAGTTTTGGAGTATTAATTAATTTAAAAATAAAATAAAGGTTGAAAAATGAATTTTATATTTTTCAAAAATATCTCTGATATCAAGGAAATCAGATAATGAACTTTTACAATTTTTTGATTTTTCTTTGATTTATTAGAATTATTTTAGTGGAAATGCTAGAAAATACATTTTTTATTTTTTAAAATTACCTTAGGGCTTTAAAATTTAATATCTCATCATATAGACTTAAGAAAAATATGGGGTTTGTTCCTAAGTGATTAAAATTTAAAATGTGACATTCTGGTGAATTTTATTATTTTTGTGATTTTTATTATTTTTTAATTATTAAAAATATTAAAATAATGCAAAAAATCAACTTTTTTAGAAAATTGCAATTTTAATTTTCTTAAATTCCCCTAATATCAGAGAGGCTCCAAAACCAATTTTGGGAATTTTTGAGAAGTATTTTGAAAGTTAAGAATTTTTTAAGTTTAATTTTGGCTAAATGGCTTAATCAACCCATTTGATAGGGTTAACCAAGTCCAATTGACTTCAAACTTTTATGGTGAGTTCCTATGATCCTAAAGGTCAGTAGGGAATTGATTTCAAGTTAATTTTATGTATGATTAGCTCTAATTAATTAAAGCTCCATTTTGGGTGTTTAAGCCAATTAGGGTTATTCCAAGTGAGTTAACTCAAAACCTATTTTCCCTAGGGTTCTCTGGTCATAAGAAACATCACCAAATTTTTCTAGAATTTATTTCACAACATGTTAATTATTGGAATTAAAATACTCAGAATAGTGACCTAGAATTGGAAAATCAATAACTCTTCATAGGGATGGCCTGTGACTTTGGAAAATTCAGGGAATGTTCCCAAATTCAGAGACTTCAAAAGCCCTATGGTCTCATGCCATGGTGAATTGCATACATGCATGGAGAATTACAAATGTGCAGAGAGTAAATAAATAATTAAAAATAAAATACTTAATGAAATTATATGATTTCTTTTCCACATTATTCTCCTCTATTCACTGAGCAAGTGGGTATTTTTATTTTATTTTTCTGATTTTCCTACACAAAGTTATGCATTTTCCAAGTTCTAGGAATTAAATAAATAGAAAAATAGCCTATTTATCTACTTATCCACGCGGCGCCGCTTCAACCTCGGCAGCTCCAAAGCTCCACGCGTTGTCTCCTGATTCGGCGCCGCCATCTGACTGGGATGCCACACGGCCCGCGGTTCATGTCCCGTTGCTCCGTCCGGCGCGATCCTGGCCGTCCGCTCGATACGCGCGCAATCCGACGGCTCCTGGTCATCGTCTACGACTGCTGTGAACCCGTGACCGTCAACCTTCTAACCCTAATTTCTCACTCGATTCTCAACAGATTTTTGTGTTCTTATGCTCTATGGATTCGTCTTAAAGAGACGAACACATCCATACGGTAAACATGTATTTAAATTGACTCAAATTAAATGGAGAATCTCTGTAAGCTCGGGAAGAAGAATGAGTCCATACCTTTGCTCAGAGAAGTGAAGCTTCAATCTGAGGGTTGTGTCACCTTCGATTGGGTCCAAGCAAGCTCCAGATGAAGTCCCTTGGCCTGGTGAATTGTCCAAGTATGATTTCGACCACAACCGAATACAAAGCTTGGAGTCTGGAACAGGTGGGTGGCCTGGAGAAGGGGCTTTTGCTGGTAAACTCCTTCTCTTGGTCTGGTGAAGGTGTAGGACCAATCAATTTGGGGATTGGCTCACTATGGAGAAGTGTCCTGGTTTTGGGCTTGGATTTCAACTCTGAAATTGAGCTCACAGAGAGGAAATGGCAGGGGGATTTTAGTGGGGATCAAGCTCTCTATGTGTAGGGAGTAGTCTGGAACAATTTTGGCAGAGTTTCCTTAAGGTTTGTTTCAGCACCTCTCATGGCCGAGAGGAGGTGGTGTTTAAATAGGAGAGGGTGGAGGGTCTCCCAGGGGGGTTTAGGGCTTGGGATCAGCTGCTCTATGCAAGAGAAGAACAGCCCATGGTGGCCACCTGGACTTGGGACGACTCGACGAGGGGGAATTTCAATGTTGGCTCACATGGGAGCTTTCGGCCATGGTGTTTTCCGGCGGCCTGGTGGCCGGCCGGCCAGGCATGAGTAATCATCTTGACCAGGGAGGTCAGGGCTTGGCAATGGTGAAGTCAATTGGGTTTGGACATGTGTAAAGGAGTTGGATCAAAATGGCATGGGGGCATGGCTATTTTGGCTCTAAATGGGTCAATCCATCCTTTTGGGCTAGGTGCACCTTCCCATGGTCTGATTTTGGGCTAGGGGAATCAGTTGGGTCAGCTGCCATGGAGTGGTGAAGTCTCCATCCATGGTGAGGTGGCTAAGCATGGTTTAGTGTGTGACATGCTTATGGTTAAAAAAGCTTAATGAAGGATTAGGAAAGGGGCCCTCCTTTTGCCATTAATGGCTTGGTCACATGTCAAACCTTCCATGGCTTCATATGGCTTGTAAATGGCTTGCTCATGGCTCCATGTGGCTTGGGACAAAGCTTGGTCATTTACATGAAAGAAGGTTTTGAATTTTTGGGACTTATGGGTGATTTTGGCATGAGGTCTAATTTAGGATTATTTGATGATTGATTTAGGACTTAAGGGATGATATCAATTAATGGGGTGGTGAAAAGAATGTCATATGGGCTTTAGCATGAAGTTTGGGCCTTTGAAATTTAGTGAAGATGGGCTTTTAAAATGGTTTAGGGAAGTGGGCTTTTGGATTTTAAAATGGGCTTTTGGGATGAAAGTTTTGTGAAAGACCATGTCAAATAAATGTTGCAATTGGTTTAGGCATGTGTCATGAGTGGTTTGAAACAAACTTGAGGTGGTTTGGGTTTGATTTGGGTTGGATTTGGGCCTCTTTGGTAAATGGGCCAATGTAGGTCAAATTGGGCTAACTTAGGCCATTGTTCGGCTAGAGTTGAAATTGTTGTAAAATTAATGTTGGGAAATGTTTATGGGGGTGTTTCAAAGAGGTTTTGACTTTGGTTGGGTTTTAATTTTGGGGTTTGGGCTTATTTGGGTTAGGTTTGGGTTTAGGTCAAAATTGGGTCTTTTAGCTTTGGGTTGAATTTGAGTGAGGTTTGGGTCTAAATTTTGGGTAAATTATGTTAGTTTTTTGTTTGTGGGGATGTTAGGGAAGGTTTAGAAAAGATTTGGGGTTAATTGGAGTTGAATTGGGTGAGTTTGAGCTAAGTTTGGGTCATGGGTCCAAATTGGGCTTTAAGGTCAAAAGTGAAATTGGGTTCAAATGTCAATCAAATTGGGCTTAGATTTCATCTAGATTGGTGTTGGGGATGTTGAATTGAAGTTTAGAATTGAATTGGACTAGAATTTAGGTCAATTGGGTAGGTTTGGTTTGACATTGGGTTCACTTTGGGTTAAAAATGGGTCAAATTGGGGATTTTGATAAAAGTGGAGTAAATTGACAACATTGGACCCTGGTGTAGTTGAACAAAATGAAATTGGAAATATTTGAGATTTTCTGAAATTTTTTTGGAATTTTCTGAATTTTTGGATTTTTTTTGGCTAAGAGGGGCATTTTGGGTATTTGGAGGGTATTGGGAGGTATTTTTGGAATTTTTGGTATTTTTGGCTATGAATGATCAATTTGAGTGATGTGGGAATGTTTGGGATTGGTCTTGAGGATTTTTTGGGTGATTTGGAGATTTTGGAAAATTTGGGTAATTTCAATGGTTTTGGGTAGGCTAGGCGGGTGTAGGGTCCCCAGGGTCAAAAATTAAAAATTTGGAAAATTGAAGATTGGGTAAATGTAAGTGGAATGAAATCATTTTGGTTGAGCCATGAAGCCATATCAAGCCTATATGAGTCATGAAGGGACTCATTTGAGGCATTCACTATGTTGTTCCTAACCCTCTTAGACAAGGGCTTAGGGGTTAAGGACCATTCATGTGAATCACCTTCATGAGTCAGGAGGTCAAGTTAGGTATGGGTGTGGTTTTAGGAGGTGTGTGAAAGTGTAGTGTATAAGTGTAGTGTGTGTGTAAATCAGCCCCTTCACTGGACCGAGCCACCCGAGGCGATCCTAAGGCCAATGAGTCCTATAGGTACTCATCCTTTAAACTTCCACATTTAATTTCAACCCTCTAGGTGATTAGGGGTTTACAATCAAGTTTGTGGAGTTTGCAGGGAGTTAAGAAGTGGTTTGAATTTCTAAGTGGTGGGTCCCGATTCTAATCCTCTAGGATAGTCAAAGGAAAAGCCTAAGGCTAGATCCTAAGTACTAAAAAGAAGGAGAGAAGACCTCATCAAAAATGAGGTCAACAAATGGACCCCCAATAGGTGTGGTGTGCTAACCAAGCACACCGCGCGTATTGGCGTTGATCGAAAAGATCAACAAAACCAACACAGATGTCCAAGTGACAAACTTAGGACGAAGTAGAAGAATTTCCATCGGGGAGTGTCAAGTATATCTCCGAGACCGGAGATTCCCGAACTCTCGCGGGGAAAGGAAAAGGAGGTGAATCCCAAATCACATGATCCGGGGAATTTTGATTTAGATTTCATTTTGTTTCAGTTTAAGTTTTGATGTGTAAGTTCAGATTTTAGCTTGAGTTTTAATTTAGATTGAAGTTTTGTTAAAATTAATTTGGAGGGATTTGAATCTTGAAATGAAAATTGGAATTTTGTGTTTTTAGATGTAACATCTTCAACCTCAAAAGAAAATTGAATTGATTGGATTGAATCATTACAATGAGGAGAGATCTCAGAGCAATGCGGTATTGGATGTAAAATCCTTAACCTCAATAGTTTGATTTGGTGTGCTTCATTGCAATAGGGAGAGAATCCTAAAGAAATGCAGTCTCGGATGTAAAATCCTCAACCTCAAAAGTTTGATTTTTTTTTTGATGTATTTCATTGCGATAGGGAAAGAACCTAAAGTAATGCAGTATCGGATGTAAAATCCTCAACCCCAAGAATTTGATTTTGATGTATTTCATTGCGATAGGGAAAGAACCTAAAGCAATGTCGTATCGGATGTAAAATCCTCAACCCCAAGAATTTGATTTTGATGTATTTCATTGCGATAGGGAAAGAACCTAAAGCAATGCAGTATTGGATGTAAAATCCTCAACCCAAAGAATTTGATTTTGATGTATTTCATTGCGATAGGGAAAGAACCTAAAGCAATGCAGTCTCGGATGTAAAATCCTCAATCCCAAGAATTTGATTTTGATGTATTTCATTGAGATAGGGAAAGAACCTAAAGCAATGTAGTATCGGATGTAAAATCCTCAACCCCAAGAATTTGATTTTGATGTATTTCATTGCGATAGGGAAAGAACCTAAAGCAATGCAGTCTCGGATGTAAAATCCTCAACCCCAAGAATTTGATTTTGATGTATTTCATTACGATAGGGAAAGAACCTAAAGCAATGCAGTATCAGATGTAAAATCCTCAACCCCAAGAATTTGATTTTGATGTATTTCATTGCGATAGGGAAAGAACCTAAAGCAATGCAAGATATCGGATGTAAAATCCTCAACCCCAAGAATTTGATTTTGATGTATTTCATTGCGATAGGGAAAGAACCTAAAGCAATGCAAGTATCGGATGTAAAATCCTCAACCCCAAGAATTTGATTTTGATGTATTTCATTGCGATAGGAAAAAACCTAAAGCTATGCGATCTCGGATGTAAAATCCTCAACCCCAAGAATTTGATTTTGATGTATTTCATTGCGATAGGGAAAAAACCTAAAGCAATGCAGTCTCGGATGTAAAATCCTCAACCCCAAGAATTTGATTTTGATGTATTTCATTGCGATAGGGAAAGAACCTAAAGCAATGCAGTATCGGATGTAAAATCCTCAACCCCAAGAATTTGATTTTGATGTATTTCATTGCGATAGGGAAAAAACCTAAAGCAATTCAGTCTCGGATGTAAAATCCTCAACCCCAAGAATTTGATTTTGATGTATTTCATTGCGATAGGGAAAGAACCTAAAGCAATGCAGTATCGGATGTAAAATCCTCAACCCCAAGAATTTGATTTTGAATGGTAATTGATTTTGCAAAGATTTGTAGTTTTGATTTGAGAAGTGTGGAATTTTGGTGTTTCGAGAATTTCATGAAAGTTGTAAAAGATTTTTGTGGAAAGAAACAGATTAGGAGGGAATATGTAGATGCTACATATCCCATTCAAAAGAGTTGATCGAAAGTTGCTGGTTTGGATTTGATACAATTCCTCGCCACTAGATCCGAATCGAAAATCTCGTGGCTCCATGTCAATGGAATCGACCGCTTCCATCCCAGACAAGGGAGAGAGTAGAACGGATTGGATTTCAATTTGGAAGGTTGAGTTTAAATTTGATTGAGATTTGATTTGAGATCTGGAAAGTTGAATTTGAATTTGATTGAGATTTGATTTGAAATTTGGAAAGTTGAAGTTGAATTTGCTTGAGATTTGATTTGAAATTTGGAAAGTTGAATTTGAATTTTTTATTTAAAATTTGTGTTCATTTTGTTTGTCTTTTAATGATTCAAATTTGTTTTATCGTTCATTTAATGTTCATGCGAATTTGGAGTTCATCATTTTTTTTATTTAGATTTTTAAGGAAAGTTTTCTCTTATTCTTTTTGTTTCTTTTCTCTTCTTTGTTCGAAGTTCATTTAACTTTAATGGTGTTTCTCAGTCAACTTGCACAAAAGAGGTGAAGGCCAAAAATGTGACATGGTCACTTTCATTCCAATCATGTTGAAGATACATGATACAACTCGATCTGGAATACATCTCATACAATCCATATAGACTCAAAACGGACTATGTATGATCTTTGTCGATCCATCCAAAAAGGTATCTGTCAAAAATCCATGTCTGAATAGTGAGGTACATGGTCAATAACATCACCTTCTAAGCCATCCTTGGCAAGAATGCCGTATGGATGTATGTTGGAGGTGTGATATTTTCCATGTAACTCACAGCTCGTAAGGTCGGAGGCTCTCTAGCTTCGGGTCTGGCTGGAAGTGGTAAGGTGCTTTCCTGTCATCCATTCTTCTGAAAGTAACTGAGATCCGCTTCATTGGTACTCTTGGTATGCAATGTTTAGCGACATCTGCTCCGTTGCCCTTTAGTATCATGACGGAACCTACCGGTAATGGTATCTTTACTGGCCCTCGGAACTCACCTGGGCCTGCTATCCGGAGGTCAGATCCGAACATGATATTACACTCGTTCGAGAAAGAAACTATGCGAAAGGTCCGATAAAGTCGTGGTGATCTATGTGCGGGGGTATGCGATCACCCTTATTGTAAATGTTAATGATGCAACCGTTAGGTATGCAATCTGCTGGCGTACCCTCCATGTTATCATTCTTTTTACCATCCTTTTAATGACTAATGGCATTGGATCCACTTGGCCATGACGGAGTATCCCCGGTGGGTTTCCCTTCCTGTCTTCTGCGAAGTTGTAGCAGCATCCACATTGTATTGTAATTCTCCCTTTCCCTGGCATCCACCTCCGGGGTTCCAAGTAAGTGTTTTCTCTTAGGCGGCTCGCTCGACCCATTCTTTTCAAATCCGGATGCGGTCCACGATTTGTTGTTGTTCGTATTCGAGAATACGTACGTATGTAGCTCGAGGCCTTCTAAGTATATTGATCCTTCGCCTCCGATTCTTTCGAAGTATTCAAAAGTTTGCTTCTCGACATTCTGCATTCTTTCTAATTCGTATTCTGGAATAATCTGCAAATGGCAAGGCCTGGTGACGTACTGTGGGATATATGGCTCAATAACTTCGCGTTCTCCTGCGTACCTCGGCTCCTCGAGGATGGTCTCCGTCGGGACATCCTCTGGGGTTGCTTCTGCAACAAGGTCATGCATTACTGGTGGCTTTATCTGGTGGCGTGGTAGCCTTCCTTCTTCTGATCTTTTTGAGATTTCCCTGGTCTCTTCTGTTATCTTCAGAGCCGGCCTCCTTTCTTCGAGTTCTCGGCGAACCGGTATCCTCGAAGTATATGCATCGCGTAGCAGAATCGCCTCGTCGCGCCGGTCCGCTTCTAGTTTAGTTAACATCTTGCGGATACGGCGATTTTTATTTCTTCGCCGAGTTCGTTGTGAGAGTAGCCCTTCGTACTTCCTGAATTTCTGTGGGCGCGGCGCTGACAAGCCTGCCCTCTGCTGTAGCGACTACAGACTTGATTTTCTTGTCTTCTTCAGTGTTTGTTTTCCTTTTCTTGCTGCTGGATTGGTGGCTTGGGCCACCCACCTTCATTACAATCGGCCGGGCGGTTCCTCTCGGTCGATCGGGACCCGATCACCTTCCTCGTATTGCGAGGCTCGCCGGTGCGAAGTCCGAGTCAATCTCTATTATCGCTCCATCTTTCACCCTCTTTTCGTTGAGTGCGAGGCTTATGCCATTTCTAAATTTCAGGACCAACCGCCCGTTCGACATTTCCTCGCGAAAAGACAAGGAAAATGATCGAGGGCATGTACTAAGAACAAGAACATTAAGAAAATGTTTATTAAAGACGAGTTTTTTTTTATTACTTTTGTATTTTTAAATTTAACAGGAGTGAAGTGGGATAAGATCAGGAAAGAGATTTTGATATGGAAGAGAAAACAAGGAAAACTTTATTATCATGATTTTATTTATTTTAGCACATTTTTTTTATTTTTGGGTTCGGACCCAATCATAAGTAATTACTTCACCCGTGCTTCTAGGGATGAAAAAAAAAATCCATTCCTTCGAAACATCAGGTAGCGTAATACTTTTTCAAGTATCGTCCATTGATCGGAAGCATATGTCGTTCTCCTTGGCAATTCACTAGCTGGTAGGAGCCTCCTGAGTAGACTGCCTCAACCACAAACGGCCCTTCCCAAGTGGGTTCAAACTTTCCTCCTATCTTGCGGTGTGCAAGGATAGGTCTCTTGAGAATGAGAACTAAGTCACCAAATTTGAAGGTTCTTGGGCGGACCAGTTTGTCATGGGCTTGAACCATCTTAGCTTGGTATAGTTCTAAATTCTGCTGCGATGCAAGTCTTTTCCCTTCCAGGCTTTCTAATTCCTCTAGTAGTAATTTGGCATTCTCTTCTGTCGTGATTTTGTTTGCAACTGCAATTCTGAGTGAAGGAAGTTGGACCTCTAAGGGTAACACTGCCTCGGACCCATACACCAGAGCGTAAGGTGTAGCTTGAGTAGGAGTTCTGAAGGTTGTCCGGTAGGCCCATAAGGCTTCTAATAACTTCTCGTGCCAATTTCTCTTATTATCGTCCAAGGTTTTCTTTAAGATTTGAACGAGAGTTTTATTAAAAGCCTCAGCCGAGCCGTTTGCTCTTGGGTAATAAATTGTTGAATACCGCCGATCGATTCCGTGTCTCCCGACAAAATTGTTGATTTGCGTGCTTCGAATGCCGACCCATTATTTGAGATGATCTCGCGCGGCACTCCGAAACGGTAGACAACTTGGTTCTTGAAATACCGTAGCACGTGGTGTGCTTTCACTTCTACGAGTGGAGCCGCCTCTGCCCACTGGAAAAGTAATCCGTAGCCGCAAGAATGAAGCGATGTACTTTTGAAGATGGTGGTTCTATTAGACCCACTATATCCGTGCCCCAACATTCAAATGGCCACGACGCAATTGTCGGATGTAGCACATTTGGAGGTTGGTGTAGAACCACTCCGTGCACTTGGCATTGGTGACAGCTCTTGGCGATTTTCATGCGATTGGTCATCATCGAGGGCCAATAGTACCCTAGTCTTTTAATTTTCATTTTCATCTTCGGACCCGACTAATGAGCGCCACAGAGTCCTGAATGCACCTCTTTAATAATTTCACGGGCCTCGGACCCGCTTAGGCACCTTAGCCACATTTGATCGAAAGACCTTCTGTATAACGTGTTGTTTATTAATGCGTAGGACGAGTTCTTTTCTTGATCCGATGGGCTAACGACCTATCGTCCGGTAGTTTTCCTGTTTGCGGTGTAGTCCATTAATGGCTATCGCCAATCTTTTGTGTTTTCACGTCACCGCTCGCAATTGATTCTTCTTCTTTTTCCGATTTGTGTATTGTGTCTATGTCGAGTCGTGATAGGACCCGACGTCCGTGAACCGACACTTCCATCGATTCATCTTGCAAGCGTGCAAATTCTTTTGCGAGGCGGGCTAACGCATCTGCTAAAGCGTTTTCTTTTCTGGGAATTTTGTAGATCGTCACATTCGGAATCTTTTCCAACAACTGTATGGCATACTGGAAGTATTGCTCGAGTCTTGGCTTTAAAATTCTGTACTGTTTGGTGATCTGTTGAATTATTAACTGCGCATCCCCGTAGATGTTGATGTTTTTTATCCCCATTTGAATAGTTAATTCCAGTCCTGTTACGAGAGCTTCGTATTCTGCTTCGTTGTTTGTACACGCTCTGTTAAGTGGTAGGAGTATCTTAACATCCCCAGCTCCGGTGTTATAAAGATTAGTCCGATTCCTGCCTTACCAGGCACTATCACTTGCGATTCTTTGTCTTTGTGTGTTGAAGATGCTTCGTCGAAATATAATTCCCAACGTCGATCATCAAGGTCTTCTAAGCTCATTATTTGTTTATCTGGCAAGTCGTCATTGAGAGGAGATTCTGCCGGCAAAGGGTGTCTTGCGAGGAAGTCTCATCAGGACTTGCCCCTTTACGGCACGAAGAGGCATGAAAGTTATATCGAATTGCAATAATACCATTGACCACCTGGCAAGTCTGCCAGAAAGCATCGGACGGGTCATCAAGTATTGCAATGGATTAAATTTTGAGATCATGTTGACCTTATGAGAAAGCATGTAGTGCTTGAGCTT
The DNA here is from genome assembly GCA_022702705.1 of Papilionanthe hookeriana x Papilionanthe teres. Lineage (NCBI taxonomy): Eukaryota > Viridiplantae > Streptophyta > Magnoliopsida > Asparagales > Orchidaceae > Papilionanthe > Papilionanthe hookeriana x Papilionanthe teres. The sequence goes on from CM040423.1 coordinate 75,469,931, forward strand.
TTGAGCGGCGAAGATCAGGGCCAAACAATGCTTTTCAATTGGAGGATACTTTATTTCCGTTGGAAGTAAACAACGGCTTAGGTAGTAAAGAGCATTTTCTTTACCCTCATCATTGACCTGGGCTAACAGGGCTCCGAGAGAGTCGTCTAAGGCTGCGGTATAAAGTATCAACGGTCTACCTGAGACTGGGGCTGCTAAGACAGGAGGTGTCATTAAATATTGTTTAATGTCCTCGAAGGCTCTTTGGCATTTTTCTTCCCAAATAAATTTGGCGTCCTTTTTAACTAATGCCGAGAAAGGCTGACACCTACCTGACAAGTTCGAGATAAAGCATCGAAGATATGCCAACTTCCCTTGAAAAGATCGTAGTTGTTTTAAGGTTACGGGAGGTGGCATTTCTAAGATAGCTTTAATCTTTTCCAGGTCGATCACAATTCCACGATGTCGGACAACAAATCCTAAGAATTTCCCGGAGGTGACGCCGAAGGCGCATTTTAAGGGATTCATCTTAAGGTTAAATTGTCTTAATCATTCGAAAACAATTCTCAAATCATACAGGTGGTTTTCCTTTACTTTGCTTTTGATGACCACATCATCCACGTAGCATTCGACTTGATTGTGGATGAGATCATCAAAAATTCTTGTCATAGCTCTCTGGTAAGTTGCTCCTGCGTTCTTCGATCCGAATGGCATCATCGTGTAGCAATATACTCCGATCGGCGTTACGAATGCTGTAAGTTTTTCATCTTCCGGAGCCATTTTTATCCGGTTGTATCTCGAAGATCCATCCATGAATGAGAATATTTCATGTGTTGAAGCAATGTCGATCATTAATTCGGGATCGGTAGAGGGAATTCATCTTTTGGACATGCCTTGTTTAAATCTCCGAAATCCACACAAATTCGATCCGACCATTCTTCTTCCTAATCGGTACCACATTAGGCTAACCAAGTCGGGTATTGTTCTTCACGGACAAATTTAGCGTCTATTAGCTTTTTAACTTCAGCTATGACTTGTTGTTCGATTTCTAGACGCAATCTTACGGAACCTTGTCTGGCGGAACGAAGTAGGATCCACTCCTAGCTTATGGACTGCGACCTCTGGAGCTAATCCTGGCATCTCATCGTAGCTCCAAGCAAAACAGTCTTTAAATTTCATTAATAACTTGATTATTTCTTCGGAGTCTTCTTTATTGAGTAAGGAGCTAACAAAGGTAGGTCTAGGCTCTTTGCTAGTACCTAAGTTAACTTCCGTTAACTCATCTATTATAGATTTGATCTCTTCTTCGAACTCTGGTGGAGCATTTCCAATTTGTAAATCTTCAAGTTCTTCTGTAGCTTCCATGCAGTCTTCATTAGACTTGCAAGTGACAACCATGCAAAATTCAGTATCGTCAACTGATCCTACTGTGCCGAATCTGAGACCATGCTTTGAATTGGTTGGACAACCGGAGTTATTCCATAAATTTTCAAAATGTTGTGATTGACCTTTTGTCCATTGTCGAGGTAAGAAACCACGCTGAATTAAATTTTGAACACGGGGAGAGTACCACTCAAAAGGCAATTCCATTAATTCTGATGAAGTAGCATCTTCAAATTGTACATTATTTTCAGTTTTGGAGGAAGGAGCACCACGGTAGAATTTGATGGGCTTTGCACCGCCGCTACGTACCTCTTTGACCACCATACCCTTGATCTTATTAGAATGGATCGGGGTCAGGGTCATAGTATGTACATAGTGGTTAATCTTCTCGTACATCGATTTATATTCCTTGTTCTTTTCATCTTCGAGAGAGATCCTGAATTGCGGCTTCTTCCGACTTATTGTCGCTGCTTCTTGCTTGATTTCTTTTTCTTCTTCAGAACTATCTTCCCAATCAACATTGATGGCTGGTTTCCTCCGTTCGACTCGTCCTAACGTCTCGCCACGACCTCGTCCCCGGCCTCGACCTCGGATGCGAGTTGTGGAGAAACCTTCACCATCTCGCCGTAAGGGAGTGTCGAGTGATTGTTGGACTAGAACTTCGGGTTCTTCGTCGTCCCGAACTTCCTTTGCTTCATTCGTTATGGTATCTCTGGAGAAGATTGTTTTCTTCGGAGGTGCATAATAAGCTGCATCTTCATGGATTCCAATTTAATGTACGGAGAATGGTTGTAAGTCGCCTTTGATGCACTGTTCCCCTCCATCGTAGTTTTTGATGCACTGATGTAGAGATGATGGTACCATCCGGTTTTCATGTATCCATGGTCGGCCCGATAGAGCGTTGAATGACGTTTCGAATCAATTATGTGAAATTTCGCGGTTGTCTTTGCTAAGTCACCGGTCTTCATTAGCGGTGTTATTGATCCGAGGGCTCTTTATCCTTTCCGGTTGAATCCTCTTAATAACATTTTGTACGCTTCGAGCTCGCGAGCATCAATTTCCAAGTATGCTTAGCGTTCGAAGATTCATTATATTGATTGATGCTCCTGGATCCACCAATACTCGGAGAGTGTAAACTTCCCGATTGTAAGCTCGAAATGTACAACGGTCGGTTGTGGTCTCATCATCCCAAGTACTAGGTCATTGTCCGTGAAGGTAACACCTCGTCGTTCCTTTAACGAGCAAACCTCATCTAAGGAATCTCCGGTCATTTGAGCTAGGCAAATTTCTGGATCAAGTAAGGCCTTAATCAGAGCTTCTCTCATCTCCTTTGATAAGATGAGAGTGTTGTAGATGCTCAGTTTGGCTGGTAGTTTCCTAAGATGGGCTAGCCCGTTGTAGTCCACTTTATTTTCATGTGTCTCGTTTTCTTCCCGGATGGGTATTTCTCTGTCAGGGTTGGTTCTTCCTGAACAACCACCTGCTTTCCTTTGTCCTTTGGACCCATTCTCGAAGGTAGAACTCTTCCACTTCTTAAGTTGACTTCGTGATTTCTTCGAATCTAATATTGAGTTTCTTTGGTGTCTCCTTCGAATCGGAATGACGGGTTCTTACGGATTAGCTTCGAAGTCCGAAGGCTCTAACTCTATTGTGATCGGAGCTCCTCGAAACTCGCAAATAGATTCGTTGCTTGTTGAACTCTCGTAGCCTCCTTGGTGGATGTCTTCTTTGTCATTGTGATCGTCGAGATTGTGTATGATTTGAGAATTGTCATTTGTATCGGGATTGACGTCTGGATTAGGTTGATTGTCGCTAGTTACGTAATCGTTAGAAACAGTCAAAACGTAGCCAACGCCATAACCCTTATCATTATAAGATCCCATCGGAGTAAGCAAATAATCATACAGAGTCAGAGGTTCGAGGGATTTCTTCCCCGAATCGGAAACAACTATCTTAGGATAAGCAGCCCCTAGTCTAGCCTCAGGAGCCTCGGTCTTTTCTTCTTCATCAATTTTCTTCTTTTCTTCAACGATCTCTTGTTGAGGTGGTTCTTCTATCGCAAGTGATAGTGCCGACTTGACAGGTTTCAAACTCTGAATTGAGGCTCGCACCGAAGTGGTTTGGATGCGATCTAAAATCTTCTTCGAAGACTTTGTCCAAGCGGTACTCCATCCATCATCAGTCGCATAGGGATCTATTGGAACAATGAAATCCGTCGAGATAACATTGACGGAACCTCCTTTCTGGGGTTCCTTCATGTATTCCTTCGGGATCGTTATGTTCCCTTTTCGAAGATTGTCGTTGAGCCAACTTTTGAAGGTAATACAATCTTCTATCTTGTGTCCAAGCATCCGATGGTAAGGGAAAAAGTTGGGATCACCTTTCTTGTCTACTTCTTCTGGTCTCTTAGGCTCTGGCAGCTGGAAATCTGGAGTCTTCATCAGACTGCGAAACATTTTCGGCATTGCCTCATTCTTGAACCGTTCGGTAATTCCGCATACCAATCAAAGGCGATCCCTGATAGGCTGCTGACAAATTGTCGGAAGAGTAAAGCATCACTTTCGCCGGCATTGCAACAACTGGCACGAAAATGTGCAACATGCTGCCGAGGGTTTCCGGTTCCGTCAAAGGTCTTGAACAGAGGTGGTACAAAGTCTTTCGGATATTGGACGGCGTCGAATTCTTCGGGGTAAGGTCTACCCGTCCGAATGGATGTCCCGCTCTTTGATTGTGCCAAGGCTTCTCGCACTCTGTTGTTCCACCATGCTCTTAATATCCTTCTCTGGATTCATATTACAGGTAGAATCTTTCTTTGGTCGATCGTCTCCGTTAACGGATGTAATCTCTTTTCCTCCGTCACGTAATATGAATAACTTACGGAGGCGTTTCTCTTGGGGTCTGAGCTCGACTGCGAAGAGTGGCTAGGACTGCAGCCATCTCTTCCATCCTTTTTGCCAATTGAGAGATTGTATCGTCTTTTCTCGAATTTGTGCTCTTAATGCTTCCGGTTCATCTCTTTCCACAGCTGTCGGAGCACCTTGCGAAGCTGACGATGCTCGTGTTTCAACCATGTTAATTTCTGCATATTCATCATCCATGAATTCTGACGATTCGACTTCATCTCCGAATTTTTTTTCTCTTTCTCTTGCTAATCGCTGAATATCAGTTCTTAGCTTTTCCATAGCGTCTTCCTATGGTCTTTTTCATGCGGTTTCGCAGTTATCATGTGATGGCTGTCAGGTTTCCTTTTTGGGAGTCCCTTTCATTGCGGTAGCACTTTCTTCGGACTCGAGTCTCCTGACGAGACTTTCCTTTTCTGGTTGTTGTTTCGGTCTTAATTGGCCGGTAGTAGGACGCCATACCATCCTTCTAGCGACGGAAGGCCTAGGACCCGGATGGTACGTCGTCCGAATGCTTGGAAGGTGGTATCCTCCACGATCCGTAAACCCGAAACAACAACGGGTGGACTAGCCTTTATCTTCTTATTTGGCTTTTCCGCAGCGATAGCAGGTTCTACTCGTGGCCCAAGACGGGATTTGGCCGGCACCCGTCCTATCCTTTTTAAAATCTCCGATACAGGGCATTTCTCTTTCTTTGCTAACTTCTCAATCATAGTCTGTAGTCGGGAAAATGGTGTAATCCTTGCCCTTTTCTTTCTGTTGTCGCCATAGTATGCGGGTCGAGGTAATGTAGAAGCAATCTTGTGGACATTTTCCTCGTCAGCTGCGGCGGAAAGGGGATGGAATCTACTTCCTTCCAAAAGCGGTGTATACTCAGGCAATGGTATGTACTTAGGTAGTGGTGTGTACTCAGGGATTTCTTCTAAGAAAGCGACTTCAGTAGCTCTGGCCTTTCTGGCAATCTTCCTCCCTTTGTTTCTTCTCTGAGTCCGTGTTAGGGGTGGAACCCTTGAGCTGGACCCAATTTCAAAAACAGAAGGTTTTGCACGGAAATCTGTACCCTCCACGGTAACATGCTCGTTACAAATTTGAACTTCCTTCCCCTTCAGTTTGGCGGAAGCCGGGGTAGGTGCAGAGACGACTAGACCAGTGGGGGTAGAGATAACAGTCCTCCTATGGACGGTAGTATTCCTCTCGAGTGGAACCCTTTGCAGGGGAGGGAACTCTTGAGTTGACTTAAGGTTGAACTCGATCAAAGGTCATTCAGTTTCAGATACTTTGTCTGTCAGTGCGAAAAGGGTAACGTCAGTGATCTTGACATTTGTGTTCTCGAATCCTTATCCAAACCGGATGATCCCATTGTCGGGCAGCTCATCCTTGTAAACGGCGAAGTCCGATCCATTGGTGAAGGAGAAAATCGGTTTTGGGGCTTCCATTTCTGCAAGGTAGATTCGATTGTCAGTCCCAAGTTATGCTTCTTCTCATCAGGACGAAAAGAAAGGAATTGAAAAGAGTCCGAACACATTCTTGTTCATGTATTTATAAAAAAAGGTGTTGTTTGTTAAAAGAGTCATTCATTAGAGGGTTTGTTTATTAGGAACGGAATGTTCAAAGGTGTAGAGAAGGTAAGGAATCCGATTCAGAATTGGAAAGGAAAAGAAAGTCTTATGCAAGACTTCTCGACTCGAAGGACCGCTCCTACACTAACACCTATGGGGGTCCACCCCACCTCGGAAAAGAGGCAAAAGGATCTCGGAACCTCTCTGTTTAGGGGTGTCTAAACAGTGGCTCCTAAATCCGAGAGAATGTTGGCTATACTCGTTCAAGGTAGAAATGAACATAGTATTCCAACGAAAAGAATGGTAGTTTGATCCACTAGGGACATGGATACACTACCGATTTTTGAAAACGAAACTATACGATTAAAAATGGAGAGAGGAATTTTCCCCAGCAGAGTCGCCAGAAATTGTCAGCATATTTTTAGGTTATGTGTTTAATTTTGAAAAGGGGGTCGCCTACAGAATTTGTCGGCGAATTTTAATTTAATTTAAATAAATAATTTGAAAAGTAGTATTTGATTTTTGAAAATAATTTTAAATTTGAAAATTTTAAGATATGAAATCAAGCTGATCTCACATCCCGAATAGTTTATATAAACGAGCACCGCACCACAACCGTGTATCTATCCCGAAGAATAGACACCTCTGCTTGATGATGGGGCTCGATTAAATAAACTAGAAGATTTGTGACATCCGTTTGGTCTACGAACCAATTTTATAAGCCGACAAGTTCCCCTGCTTAATATGAAAACATTAAACAGGGTTTATATTACCTGGGTTCTTAAAATTCCCTATAAGGGCAAGCCCTATAGTTAATTACATCTTAAGTGACGGGAATCACCTAAGAAAACTCTCGATAATAATCGAGTAGTTCGCTCTCAAGAATTTCAAAGTTTAAGTTTTCGAGGATTGAATTTTGGAATTTCGATAGGGAATGGATCAAATTTGGAACATTTTATTTTGGGAATTCAAAGGAAGAAAGGTAGGAGAAATCACAGATTCGAAGCGAACTCCGGTAATTTCCCGACTATCCTATTTGTTTGGCTTGAATTTAGGAAAGCCCTAATGTTTATTTAATGTTTTGATCTTGCCAATTTTAATTAATTAGGATTTATATTCGTATGATGCGATCACACAAATAGCCTCGAAGATGTGAGGGTTTATGTCGTATCGAACGACTACCTCGGAATCCTAAGACCGGTTAGGGCTTAATTTGCAATGCAAATGCCTAACGAAGAGTTGAGGATTTATGTTGCACTAGGCAAACTACCTCGAAGTCATATGGCTTGATTATTTAATTCTAAGAAAGTTTTGCTGAAGTAGACTCAGTTTTTCTGATGACGATGGCCGTGCTGCCCACTACGCTCCGAGCTCCTTGTTGTTGCAGAGATTTAGTTTTAGAAGTCATAAATCAGGAGATGAGAGAAGTGTTTTGGTTTAGAGAAGGTCTTAATTTCCAAGTATTTTTTATGTTTTAATTAAAACAAATCTTAAAGTTGATTATAACAACACGGTTAAGATCCCACGGTTCCATCCTTCCGACATCGTTATTTTTATCGGATTCACTTAGTCCGGATGAATTTGCTAAACTCAACTAAATGAGTTCCACACTTTCATTTAGACCGTGGGAAATCCCGTTAGCAACACGTAGGTTACATCATCCGAGGTATTCCCGATCATCCAACAAGACGTTTTAATTTAGTTGTAGTTGTAGTTTTGTTGTTACGTTTTGTGATTAAATTTTGAGTTGTTTTATATTTTGAAATGTTGTGGCGGTGAATTTTATCTTGTAGTGATTTTTAATTTAGTTTTGGTTTCGGTTTTAGGGACTACCCTAAAGGTTTTGGTTTTCATGCAACGGTTGTTTATCATGCAAGAAAAGTAAGTGCGATGCGATTAAGTAAATTGCGATAAGGTAAATTGCAATAAAATAAAAGCGTACCTGGAGGGTCTTCCCGTCATCCCAAGCTGCACTTAAAACACAATTTAGAATATTTAAGCATTCAAAGCAAGTTCCTAGGTAAAGCTAAGGGAAGGGTTATGGTTTTCTACCAAGTTCCTAATCCTATAGCTAGTCATCTCCTATGACGTCTAGGTTCTTGTGTTTTTGGTTTAAGGACGATTTTCTTCATCGAAGAACAATTAAGTTCGATTGTTCTTATAAACATCCTATCATATCGAGGAAGTGCTTAAGACGAATCTTAAACATCTTTTCAATACTTCTAGGATTATTTTAAGTCCAAGAGAATTTAATTATACAAATGAATTAATCATCCAGGAGTTCAAGTTTCTTTATCTTGCTCGGTGAACTAGGACATTTGAATATCCTATAAGTGAAGTAACACTTCACTTAATACTCCGTTTAGGAGTTATGACAACAAGAGCTTTTGAGGGCAAATTGATGTTCAAGTGATTTGTGATTTAATTTAATTTCAATTAATGGGTTTAAGTTTGGAATAGTGTTCAAGTTGTTTTAGATTTTTTTTTTTTTTTGAATTCTTTATGTCTTAAGTGATGTTATTTTTAATTTATTTTAATTTAATTTAATTTTTAATCTGATTTAATTTGGTTTAGTTTTAATTTTAATTTAATCTATTTCATCTAATTTTAATTTTAACTTGATTTTATTTTTTATTTTAATTTAATTTAATTTAATTTAATATGTTTTAATTTAATTTAATTTAATTTAATTTAATGTGATTTAATTTAATTTAATTCAATTTAATTTAATTTTTAGTTTAATTTAATTTAATTTAAACTTTAATTAAATTTTAATTTAATTTTATCTTAGATTTTAATTTAATTTAAATTTTTAATTTTATTTTAGATTTTAATTTAATTTAAATTTTAATTTAATTTTATTTTTAATTTTAATTTAATATTTTATTTTTTATGTTTTAAAGATGATTCAATTTTAGTTGTTAAAGTATTAATTTAATTGAAATTTTAAAATGATTTAATTTAAATAATTTAACTTTAATTTAATTTAATGATTAAGTCTTTTAGCATTTCAAATTTTAAATTTGGGTTATCATTTTAATTAGGAATTAAATACTTTTGAGGTGATTAATTTAGGGATTCTTAAATTAAAGAACAAATCTCTTCCTAATAATATCTCTATTTTAATAATTCCAATTTTTCATTATTCTTCCAAATTTAATTAATTATTTAATTAAGGTTTTATTTTAATTATTTTTAAATTATTTGGTAGGTTTCTACCCTTTAATTATTTAAATTTCAATCATCCAAATCAGAATAGGATCAAATATTTTACTCTTTCATTTTATTAAGCCTAAAGTTTTAATTAAGGGTTAAAATTTTTAATTACCATTTTGCCCTTCAAGCTTATTAATTTCATAACTCACTAAATGGAGCTTAAATGAATTTGAAATTTTTATGTGACTTCACTCATATGTCAATCAAGACATTAGAGGAGAAAATGTGATTTTTCTGTATTTAATTTATTTATTTAATTATTTTTTTGTAGAAAATAGGGAATTCCAAGAAAAATTCAATAACATGACCAACGGAAAGTTTCTGTCCGTAAGAAAATTATGGGACATTCCTAATGACTAGAGAACCACTTGGACCAATTTTGGTGATTTTTTTAATTATATTCTTTTTATTATAATTATTTTGATTTTTGGAGTATTAATTAATTTAAAAATAAAATAAAAGGTTGAAAAATGAATTTTATATTTTTCAAAAATCTCTCTGATATCAAGGAAATCATAGAACTAGTTTTTACAATTTTCTGATTTTTCTTTGATTTATTAGAATTATTTTAGTGGAAATGCTAGAAAATACATTTTTTATTTTTTAAAATTACCTTAGGGCTTTAAAATTTAATATCTCATCATATAGGCTTAAAAAAAAATATAGGGTTTGTTACTAAGTGATTAAAATTCAAAATGTGACATTTTGGTGAATTTTATTATTTTTGTGATTTTTATTATTTTTTAATTATTAAAAATATTAAAATAATGCAAAAAATCAACTTTTTTAGAAAATTGCAATTTTAATTTTCTTAAATTCCCCTGATATTAGAGAGGCTCCAAAACCAATTTTGTGAATTTTTGAAAGTATTTTGAAAGTTATGAATTTTTTAAGTTTAATTTTGGCTAAATGGCTTAATCAACCCATTTGATAGGGTTAACCAAGTCCAGTTGACTTCAAAATTTTATGGTGAGTTCCTATGATCCTAAAGGTCAGTGGAGAATTTATTTCAAGTCAATTTGATGTATGATTAGCTCTAATTAATTAAAGCTCCATTTTAGGTGTTTAAGCCAATTAGGGTTATTCCAAGTGAGTTAACTCAAAACCTATTTTCCCTAGGGTTCTCTGGTCATAAGAAACATCACCAAATTTTTCTAGAATTTATTTCACAAAATGCTAATTATTGGAATTAAAATACTCAGAATAGTGACCTAGAGTTGAAAAATCAATAACTCTTCATAAGGATGGCCTCTGACTTCGGAAAATTCAGGAAATGTTCCCAAATTCAGAGACTTCAAAAGCCCTATGGTCTCATGCCATGGTGAATTGCATACATGCTTGGAGAATTGAAAATGTGCAGAGAGTAAATAAATAATTAAAAATAAAATACTTGATGAAATTATATGATTTCTTTTCCACATTATTCTCCTCTGTTCATCGAGCGAGTGGGTATTTTTATTTTATTTTTCGATTTTCCTACACAAAGTTATGAATTTTCCAAGTTCTAGGAATTAAATAAATAGAAAAATAGCCTATTTATCTACTTATCCACGCGGCGCCGCTTCAACCTCGGCAGCTCCGAAGCTCCACGCGTCGTCTCCTGATTCGGCGCAGCCATCTGACTGGGATGCCACGCGGCCCGTGGTTCATGTCCCGTTGCTCCGTCCGGCGCGATCGTGGCCGTCCGCTCGATACACGCGCAATCCGACGGCTCCTGGTCATCGTCTACGACTGGTGTGAACACGTGACCGTCAACCTTCTAACCCTAATTTCTCACTCGATTCTCAACGGATTTTTGTGTTCTTATGCTCTATGGATTCGTCTTGAAGAGACGAACACATCCATACGGTAAACATGTATTTAAATTGACTCAAATTAAATGGAGAATCTCTGTAAGCTCGGGAAGAAGAATGAGTCCATACCTTTGCTCAGAGAAGTAAAGCTTCAATCTGAGGGTTGTGTCACCTTCGATTGGGTCCAAGCAAGCTCCAGATGAAGTCCCTTGGCCTGGTGAATTGTCCAAGTATGATTTCGACCACAGCCGAATACAAAGCTTGGAGTCTAGAACAGGTGGGTGGCCTGGAGAAGGGGTTTTTGCTGGTAAACTCCTTCTCTTGGTCTGGTGAAGGTGTAGGACCAATCAATTTGGGGATTGGCTCACTGTGGAGAAGTGTCCTGGTTTTGGGCTTGGATTTCGACTACGAAATTGAGCTCGCGAGAGGAAATGGCGGGGGATTTCGGTGGGGATCAAGCTCTCTATGTGTGGGGAGTAGTACGGAACAATTTTGGCGAGTTTCCTTAAGGTTTGTTTCAGCACCTCTCATGGCCGAGAGGAGGTGGTGTTTAAATAGGAGAGGGTGGAGGGCTTCCCAGGGGGGTTTAGGGCTTGGGATCAGCTGCTCTATGCAAGAGAAGAACAACCATGGTGGCCACTGGACTTGGGACAGCTCAGCAAGGGGGAATTTCAATGTTGGCTCACATGGGAGCTTTCGGCCATGGTGTTTTCCGGCGGCTCGGTGGCCGGCCGGCCGAGCATGAGTCACCATCTTGACCAGGGAGGTCAGGGCTTGGCAATGGTGAAGTCAATTGGGTTTGGACATGTGTAAAGGAGTTGGATCAAAATGGCATGGGGGCATGGCTATTTTGGCTCTAAATGGGTCAACCCATCCTTTTGGGCTAGGTGCACCTTCCCATGGTCTGATTTTGGGCCAGGGGAATCAGTTGGGTCAGCTGTCATGGAGTGGTGAAGTCTCCATCCATGGTGAGGTGGCTAAGCATGGTTTAGTGTGTGACATGCTTATGGTTAAAAAAGCTTAATGAAGGATTAGGAAAAGGGGCCCTCCTTTTGCCATTAATGGCTTGGTCACATGTCAAACCTTCCATGGCTTCATATGGCTTGTAAATGGCTTGCTCATGGCTCCATGTGGCTTGGGACAAAGCTTGGGCATTTACCTGAAAGAAGGTTTTGAATTTTTGGGACTTATGGGTGATTTTGGCATGAGGTCTAATTTAGGATTATTTGATGATTGATTTAGGACTTAAGGGATTATATCAATTAATGGGGTGGTGAAAAGAATGTCATATGGGCTTTAGCATGAAGTTTGGGCCTTTGAAATTTAGTGAAGATGGGCTTTTAAAATGGTTTAGGGAAGTGGGCTTTTGGATTTTAAAATGGGCTTTTGGGATGAAAGTTTTGTGAAGGACCATGTCAAATAAATGTTGCAATTGGTTTAGGCATGTGTCATGAGTGGTTTGAAACAAACTTGAGGTGGTTTGGGTTTGATTTAGATTGGATTTGGGCCTCTTTGGTAAATGGGCCAATGTAGGTCAAATTGGGCTAACTTAGGCCATTGTTGGGCTAGAGTTGAAATTGTTGTAAAATTAATGTTGGGAAATGTTTATGGGGGTGTTTCAAAGAGGTTTTGACTTTGGTTGGGTTTTGATTTTGGGGTTTGGGCTTATTTGGGTTAGGTTTGGGTTTAGGTCAAAATTGGGTCTTTTAGCTTTGGGTTGAATTTGAGTGGGGTTTGGGTCTAAATTTTGGGTAAATTATGTTAGTGTTTTGTTTGTGGGGATGTTAGGGAAGGTTTAGAAAAGATTTGGGGTTAATTGGAGTTGAATTGGGTGAGTTTGAGCTAAGTTTGGGTCATGGGTCCAAATTGGGCTTTAAGGTCAAAAGTGAAATTGGGTTCAAATGTCAATCAAATTGGGCTTGGATTTAGTCTAGATTGGTGTTGGGGATGTTGAATTGAAGTTTAGAATTGAATTGGACCAGAATTTAGGTCAATTGGGTAGGTTTGGTTTGACATTGGATTCACTTTGGTATTTGGAGGGTATTGGGAGGTATTTTTGGAATTTTTGGTATTTTTGGCTATGAATGATCAATTTGAGTGATGTGGGAATGTTTGGGATTGGTCTTGAGGATTTTTTGGGTGATTTGGAGATTTTGGAAAATTTGGGTAATTTCAAGGGTTTTGGGTAGGCTAGGCGGGTGTAGGGTCCCCAGGAGTCAAAAATTAAAAATTTGGAAAATTGAAGATTGGGTAAATGTAAGTGGAATGAAATCATTTTGGTTGAGCCATGAAGCCATATCAAGCCTATATGAGCCATGAAGGGACTCATTTGAGGCATTCACTATGTTGTTCCTAACCCTCTTAGACAAGGGCTTAGGGGTTAAGGACCATCCATGTGAATCACCTTCATGAGTCGGGAGGTCGAGTTAGGTATGGGTGTGGTTTTAGGAGGTGTGTGAAAGTGTAGTGTATAAGTGTAGTGTGTGTGTAAATCAGCCCCTTCACCGGACCGAGGCCACCGAGGGCGGTCCTAAGGCCGAAAGAGTCCTATAGGCACTCATCCTTTAAACTTCCACATTTGATTTCGACCCTCTAGGTGATTAGGGGTTTACAATCGAGTTTGTGGAGTTTGCGGGGAGTTAAGAAGTGGTTTGAATTTCTAAGTGGTGGGTCCCGATTCTAATCCTCTAAGATAGTCAAAGGAAAAGCCTAAGGCTACATCCTAAGTACTAAAAAGAAGGAGAGAAGACCTCATCAAAAATGAGGTCAACAGCCTTATGACAAATCATCCAAATTTTATACCAAAATACCAAAATTCCTTAAACCCATTTCCATGAAACCAAGCCAAGCCATCCTAAGCCATAGGCAAGCCATAAAGCCATGCACAAGCCACATGGGAGTCATGAAAGCCACTTTACACCTCACCATCCCATTAATGGTAAAAGGAGGGCCTTCTTTCTTAAACCTCCCTTAAACCTTTTTAACCTTATTTATGCCACACGCTAAACCATGTTTAGCCACCTCACCATGGATAAGGACTTCACTACCCCAATTTAGCTGACCAAAATGATTCTCCGTCGGCCCAAGGTCAAGCCTTGGATGGTGAACCTAGCCCAAAACCAAGGGTTGACCCAAACCTAGCCAAAATCACCCCTTTCCCATTCCCATTCCATTTCAATTCACCACCTTTACATATGGCCAACTCCAATTGACTTCACCATTGCCAAGCCACTGCCCTCACCGGTCAAGATGGTGACCCATGCCTGGCCGGCCGGCCACCCGGCCGCCGGAAAACCCCATGGACGAGACCTTGGGAGGAGCTCAACATTGAAATTCTCCCTTGCTGAGCTGCCCCATGCCCGATAGGCTGCCATGGCTGTTCTTCCCTTGACCCAAGCAGTGATCCAAACCATCGAACCCCCACGGGAGGCCCTCCGACCACTCCTATTTAAACACCACCTCCTCTCGGCCAAGGGGGCATTTTGAAACAAACCATACGGAAAATCGCCAAAATCATTCCGGACTCTCCCCCACACCGGAGAACTTGATCCCCACCGAAATCCCCTGCCATTTCCTCTCGCGTGAGCTCGATTTCGGAGTTGAAATTCAAGCCCAAAACCAGGACACTTCACCACGGTGAGTCAATCCTCGAATTGATTGACCCTACACCTTCACCGGACCGAGAGGAGAAGTTTCCCGGTAAAAGCCCCCTCACTAGGCCAGCCATTGCTTCCGACCTCCAAGCTTTGTGATCGAGCTGTGGTCACTTTTGTACCTAGGCGATTCACCGGGCCAAGGGACTTCATCCGGAGCTTGTTTGGACCCGATCGAACGTGTCACAACTCTCAGATCGAAGCTTCACTTCTCTGAGCAAAGGTATGAGCTCTCTCTTCCTCCCGAGCTTCTGGAGATTCTCCATTTGATATGATTTCAATGCATGTTTACCGTATGGATGTGTTCGTCTCTTCAAGATGAATCCATAGAGCATAAGAACACAAAAATCCGTTGAGAATCGAGTGAGTTCTTAGGGTTTTAGTGTGGACGGTCACGGGTGCACACCAGTCGTAGACGATGACCAGGAGACGTTGGATCGCGCATGTATCGGATGGACGGCTCAGACCGCGTCGAACTGGAAGATGTTACGTGAAAGGCGGGCCCCGGGATGGCTGACTCAGATGGCGGCGCCCAATCACAGCGCGACACGCACCCCTTCGGAGCCGCCGAGGTTGACACGACGCCGCGTGTATAAGTAGAAAAATATGGTTATTTTCCTATTTATTAAATACCCAGAACTTCAAAAATGCATAACTTTGTGTAGAAAAATCCTAAAAATAAAATAAAAATACCCTCTTGCTCAATGAACAGAGGAGAATAATAGTGGAAAATAAATCAAGTCATTTCATCAAGTATTTTATTTTTAATGATTTATTTACTCTCTGTGGTATTTTAATTCTCCATTTGCATAGACAATTCACCATGGCATGAGACCATAGGACTTTTGAAGCCTCTGATCTAGGGAACATTCCCTGAATTTTCTAAGGTCAGAGGCCATCTCTATGAGAAATCATTGATTTTCCAAGTTCATGTTACTGTTTTGAGTATTTTAATTCCAATAATTAGCATGTTGAGAAATAAATTCTAGGAAAATTTGGTGATGTTTCTTATGACCAGTGGAACCTAGGAAAAATAGTTTTTGAGTTAATACACATGGAACAACCCTAATTGGCCTAAACACCTAAAATTGAACTTTAATTAATTAGGGTTAACTACACATCAAATTAACTTGAAAATAATTCTCCACTGATCTTTAGGATCAGAGGAACATCACATAAAAATTTGAAGTCAATTGGACTTGATTAACCCCACCAAATGGGTTGATTAAGCCTCTTAAGCAAAATGAATAAAATTAAACTTTAAAAATTCATAACTCACAAAATACTTTTCAAAAATTCACAAAAATGGTTTTGGAGCATCTCTAATATCAGAGGAACTTAGGAAAATTAAAATTATAATTTTCTAAAAAAAGTTGATTTTTATCATTATTTTAATATTTTTAATAATTAAAAAAATAATAATAATAAAAATCATAAAAATATTAAAAATCACCAAAATGTCACATTTTGAATTCTAATCACTTAGGAACAAACCAAATATGTTTTTTAAGTCCCTAGGATAAGATATTGAATTTTAAAGGCTTAATGTAATTTTTAAATATTAAAAAATGTATTTTCCAACCTTTTCACTAAAATAATTCTAATAAATCTAATAAAAATCAAAAAAATATAAAGTTTGTTTCTCTGGACTCCTTGAGGTCATAGAGATTTAAGAAAAATATAAAATCTATTTTTCAAGTTTAATTTTATTTTAAAATCAATTAATACTCCTAAATTCAAAATAATTCTAATAAATAAAATATAATTCAAAAAATCACCAAAATTGGTTCAAATGGTCCTCTGGTCATTAGAAACATCCCATAATTTTCTTAAGGATAGAAACATTTCCTTGGTCATGTTATTGAATTTTCCTTGAAAACCCCTATTTTCCATTAAAAATAATTACATAAATAAATTAAATACAGAAAAATCACATTTTCTACTCTAATGTCTTAATTGACATGTGAGTGAGGTTACATAAAAATTTCAAGTTCATTTGAGCTTAATTTAGTGAGTTATAGAATTATTAAGCTTGAAGGGCAAAAGGGTAATTAAAAATTTCAACCCTTAATTAAAATTTTAGGATTAATCAAAAAGGGGAGGGTAAAATATTTGATTTTAAACTGATTTTGGATGATTGAAACTTAAGTGATTGATGGTAGAAACCTACTAACCATTTCAAATATAATTAAAATAAAACTTTAATTAATGAATTAATTGAAATTTTGGAAGAATAATAGAAATTGGAATTATTAAAATAAGGATATTATTAAGAGGATATTTATTCTTTAATTTAAAAATCCCTAAATAAATCACTTCAATAATACTTAATTCTTACTTAAAAAAAATTTAAATAATAATCCAAATTAAAATTAAACTAAAATTAAATTAAATTAAATTAAATTAAATTAAATTAAATTAAAATTAAATTAAAATTAAATTAAATTTAAATTAAATCTAAATTAAATTAAAATTAAATTAAAATTAAATTAAAATTAAATAAAATTAAAATTAAATTAAATCAAATTAAATTAAATTAAATTAAATTAAATTAAAATCAAATCAAATTAAATTAAATTGAATTAAAATCAAATCAAATTAAATTAAAAATTAAATTAAATTGAATTAAAATTAAATTGAATTAAAATTAAATTGAATTAAATTAAATTGAATTAAATTAAATTAAAATCATTTAACAACAAACCTAAATGAAATCATTATGAATTAAATCTAAAATAACTCGAACACTTATTCCAAACTTAAAATTATTAATTAAAACCTCATAATTAAATTAAAATACTTTAAATCATTAACTCAAACTTTAAATTAAAAATGATTAAAATTTTCAACAAACCAACTTGCCCTGAAAGCTCTTATTATTATAACTCTTAAATGAAGTATCAAGTGAAGTGTTATTTCACTTATAGGATATTCAAATGTCCTATTTCACTGAGCAAGAGGACAAAACTTAAACTCCTGGATGATTAATTCACTTGTATAATTAAATTCTCTTGGACTTAAAACAATCCTAGAGGTATTGAAAAGATGTTTAAGACTCGTCTTAAGCACTTCCTCAATATGATGGGATGTTTATAAGAACAATTAAACTTAATTGTTCTTTGGTGAAGAAAATCATCCTTGAACCAAAACACAAGAACCTAGACGTCATAGGAGATGACTAGCTATAGGATTAGGACTTTGGTAGACAACCAAAACCTTTCCCTTAGCTTTACCTAGGTACTTGCTGAAACATTTAAATGTCTTAGCATGTTTTTTAAGTGCAGCTTGGGATGACGGGAAGACCCTCCAGGTACGCTTTTATTTTATTGCAATTTACTTTATTGTAATTTACTTACATGCACTGTACTTTACTTTTCTTGCATGATAAACAACTGTTGCATGAAAACCAAAACCTTTAGGATAGTCCCTGAACTGAAACCAAAACTAAATTAAAAGTCATTACAAGATAAAAATCACCGCCACAACATTTCAAAATATAAAACAACTCAAAATTTAATCACGAAACGAACAACAAAACTACAACTTTAACTAAATTAAAACGTCTCGTTGAATGATTAGGAATACCTCGGATGATGTAACCCACGTGTTGCTAACGGGATTTCCCACGGTATAAATGAAAGTGTGGAACTCATTCAGTTGAGTTTAGCAAATTCATCTGGACTATGTGAATTCAATGAAAATAACGGTGCCGGGATGACGGAACCGTGGGATCTTAATCGGTTCTGTTTAAACAACTTTAAGATTTGTTTTAATTAAAATATTAAAAACACTTGGATTTTAAGATTTTCTCTAAACCAAAACACTTCTCTCATCTCCTGATTTATGAGTTATAAAACTAAACCTCTGCAACAACAAGGAGCCTGGAGCGTAGTGGGCAGCACGGCCATCTTCGTCAGCAAAACAACTCTACATCAACTAAACATTCCTAGAATTAAACAACAAAGATATAGGATTTCGAGGTAGTTTGCCTAGCGCAGCATAAATCCTCAACTCTTCGTTAGGCATTTGCATAATCATGTTATACAAATTAAGCCCTAACCGGTCTTAGGACTCCGAGGTAGTCGTTTGATACGACATAAACCCTCATATCTTCGAGGCTATTTGTGCGATTATGTCATACAAACATAAGTCCTAATTAATTAAAATTGGTAGGGTTGTAACATTAAATAAACTCCCAAATTGAAGCCAAATAATAGGATAGTTTGGGAAGTTGCCAAGATTCTTCTTGTATCCTCAACTTCTCCTACTTCTCTTCCTTTGGACTCCTAAAAATAACTGTTCCAAATTTTGATCCATTCCCAATTGAAATTTCCTAAAATCCAATCCTTTGAAAACCTTAAACTTTGAAATTCTTGAGAGCAAAACCACTGATCATTATCGAGAGTTTTTTTAAATGATTCCTGTCATTTAAGATGTAATTAACTATAGGGGCTTGCCCTTATAGGGAACTTTAAGAACCCAGGTAATATAAACCCTGTCTAATTCATTTATATTAAGCAGGGGAACTTGTCGGCTTATAAGATTGGTTCGCAGACCAAACGGATGTCACAGATCTTCTAGTTTATTTAATTGAGCCCCATTATCGAGCGATGTGTCTATTCTTCGGGATAGATACACGGTTTGTGGTGCGGTGCTCGTTTATATAAACTATTCGGGATGTGAGATCGATTTGATTTCATATCTTAAAATTTTCAAACTTAAAATCATTTTCAAAATCAAATGCTACTTTCTAAATTATATATATTTAAATTAAATTTAAAACTTAAAATTCGCCGACAATTTCTGTTAAGCGACCCCTTTTTTTTAAAATACAACACACAAACCTAAAAATATGCCGACGAGCTTCTGGTGACTCCGCTGGGGACTAGTTCCTCTCTCCATTTTTGATTAGATGGTTTTGCTTTCATAAATCGGTAGTGAGTCCATATCCCTAGTGGACCAAAACTATCATTCTTCCGTTGGAATACCCCGTTCATTTCTGTCTTGAACAAGTATAGCCAACTCCTCTCGGATTTAGGAGCCACTGTTTAGACACCCCTAAACAGAGAGGTTCCGAGATCCTTTTACCTCTTTTCTGAGGTGGGGTGGACCCCCAATAGGTGTTAGTTTAGGAGCGATCCTTCGAGTCAAGAAGTCTTGCATAAGACTTTCTCTTCCTTTCCAATTCTAAATCGCATCCTTTACTTTTTTTTCTATAACCTTTTTCCTTTAATCGTTTTGTTTCTAACAAACGATCCTTCTAACAAACATTCTCTTTTGAAAATCACAAATACACTAAGATAAACGAAAATGTGTTCGGACTCTTTCTTTTTCGTCCTAAACTTTACGATGAAAAGAAGCATAATTCGGGACTTACATTTGGAATCTGCCCTGCAGAAAATGACTGCCCCAAAGCTAATCTTCTCCTTCACCAATGGAATGGACTTCGCCGTTTACAAGGATGAGCTGCCCGACAATGGAATCATCCGTTTTGGATAAGGATTTGGCAAAACAGATGTTAAGTTCGCTGACATCACTCTCTTCACACTAATGGACAAAGTGTTAGAAACTGAAGAGCCCGTGATTGAGTTCAACCTGAAGTCGACTCAAGAATTCCCTCCCCTGCAAAGGGTTCCGACTGAAAGGAGTACCACTCGTTCGTAGAATGATCGTTGTCTCTACCCCCACCGGTCTAGTCATCTCGGCACCTACCCCGACTTCGCCAAGCCGAAGGGGAAGGAAATCTAAGTCCGTGATGAGCTCGTCACCGTGGAGGGTGCGGACTTTGCTACAATACCATCTATTTTTGAGATTGGGTCCGGTTCGAGAGTTGCACCCCTAACTCGGACTCAAAGGAGAAATAGAAGCGGGAAAATCACCAAGAAAGCTAGAGGCTGCTCGAAGTTGCTTTTCTAGAAGAAATTCCCGAAGAAAGAGAAGAACTGCCCGAGTATATACCTCTGTTGGAAGGGAGCAGGTTTCACCCCCTCTCTGCCGCATTAGATGAAGAGGATGTTCGTACGATTGCCACCGTATTACCCCGACCTGCATACTACAACAATTACAAAAGGAAAAGGGATAAGACTACGCCATTGGCCCGGCTGCAAGCTGTTATAGAAAGATTGGCAAAGAAAGAAAGATGCCCTGTATTGGAAATCTTAAGAAGGATAAGACGGGTGCCAGCTAAATCCCGTCTCGGACCGCGAATAGAGCCTGTTACTGCCACAGAGAAACCAAAGAAGAAGATAAAATCCAGTCCACCCATTGTTGTATCGGGTCTACAAATTAGGGAGGATACCACCTTTCAGCATATAACCGACGGACCATCCGGTCCTAGGCTTCCGGCTGCAAGAAGGATGGTGTGGCGACCTACTACCGGCCAGCTAAGACCAATACAATGTCCTGAGAAGAAAAGTCTCGCCAGGAAACTTGAATCAGAAGAAAGTGCTACTGCAATAAAGGGGACACTCGGGAAGGAAGTTCAACAACCGTCACGAGACAACTGCAAGACCGTGCGAAAAGAGCCACTAGAGGATGCCATGGACAAGTTAAGGACCGACATCCGATGTTTAGCAAAGGAAAGAGAAGAAGAATTAGGAGATGAAACTGACTCATCAGAGTTCATGGATGAGGAGTATGCCGAGATCAACATGGTTGAGACACGAGCATCGTCAGCTTCACAAGGTGCTCTGGCAGCTGCGGAAAGAGATGAACCGGAGTGTTGAGAGCACAACTTCGGGAAAGAGATGATACAATTTCCCAGATGGCATAGAGGATGGAAGAGATGGCTGCTGCCTTAGCCACTCTCCAGAGTCAGGCCCAGCATCAGAAAGAGACACCCCCAGAGATCATCCATATTGCGGATGGAGGAAAAGAGATCACATCCGTCAATGGAGACAAGCAACCAAAGAAGGATTCTACACAAAGCATGATTCCAGAAAAGGATATTAAAAATATGGTAGAACAGCAGGTGCGAGAGGCCCTAGCACAATCTAAGAATGGAGCATCTATTCAGACGGGTAGACCTTACCCCGAGGAGTTCGATGCGATCCAATACCCGAAAGGCTTTGTACCACCTCCGTTTATGACTTTTGATGGAACGGGAAACCCTCGGCGGCATGTCGCACATTTTCGTGCAAGTTGTCTGCAATGCCGGTGGGAGCGACGCTTTACTCTTCCGCCAGTTCATCAGCAGTTTGTTAGGGATTGCCTTCGACTGGTATGCAGAATTGTCGAATGGTTCAGTAAAGACCTTTTCAGAACTGGAGAGTCTCTTCGTTAAACGAGTTGCCGGAGCTCAGCACCACATCACTATCGGTGATCTAGTGGTGGAGCAGCAAAAGCCGAACGAGACTTTAGTGGATTACATACTTCGATGGAGAAGCTTAAGCATGAAGTCTGAACCACAACTTCAAGAACAACATGCAGTCGGTATCCTGCTTAAAAGTATCCATGGCCCGATAGCACTTCTCTTTAAAGGATTTACAATCAAGACTTTTGAGAAGTTGCTCAGCAAGGTCGGGAGCTTGCAAGAAGAGGCAAAACAGTTAAGTTTCGCTGATAAGAACGATAAACAGAAGCCCGTTAAAGTGTTCGAAAAGAAGTCCGGACTCGTCGCGGCAGTAGATAAGGGCAAGCAGCCAGTGCAGATACAGTCAGAGCGGCCACAGCCTAGTTATCAACCGCCACAACGGACTTATCAGCAACCTCAGCAGGATTATCAGCAACCTCGTCCGAGCTATCAGTCGCCTCGGCATTATGAACAACCACCTCGTTCATCACGTACTTTAAGAGAACTTTTAAACAAAGAATACTCATTCAAAGCGAAGCGATAGCGAAGATGTTCCGCAGCTTAATGAAGACACCGAATTTTCAGCTGCCAGAGCCCAAGAAGCCGGAGGAAGTCAATAAGAAAGATCATCTGAACTATTGCCCTTACCACTAGATGCTTAGACACAAGATAGAGGATTGCATCACTTTCAAGAGTTGGCTTGATGAAAATCTTCGAAAAGGGAACATAATGATCCCAAAGGAATACATGAAGGAACCCCAGAAGGGAGGTTCCGTCATTGTTATTTCAACGGATCCCATTGTTCCGATAGACCCTTACACGACTGATGATGGATGGAGTACTGTCTGGACAAAGTCATTGAAGAAAATTTTGGATCACATCCAGGCCGCTTCGGTACGCGCTTCAACTCAGAGTTTGAAACCTGTCGAGCCGGCACTATCACTTGCGATTGAAGAACCGCCCCAGAAGGAGGAGAAGATTGTGGAAGAAAAGAAGACCGAGGCTCTGAAGGGTAGACTAGGGGCTGCTTATCCTAGGATGGTTGTTTCCGATTCGGGGGAGAAATCCCTCGAACTCCTGACTCTGTATGATTATTTGCTCGCCCCAGCGGGATCTTGTAATGATAAGGGTTATGGCGTTGGCTACGTATCTACTGTCTCTAACGATCACGTAACTAACGATAACCGGCTTAATCCGGATCTCGATTCCAGTACAAATAACGATTCTCAAATCATACGCAACCTTGATGACGACGACGAAGAAGGTGTTCACAAAGGAGGCTACCAAAGCTAAACAAGCAACGAGTCCATTTGTGAATTCCGAGGGGCTTCGATCACGATAGAATTAGAACCATTAGACACCGAGGCAACTTCAGAAAAGCCAGTTGTTCCAATTCAGGAGGATACACTGGCAGATTCAACACCAAATTCAGAAGAAATAACTGAAGTAAATTTAAGAAGTGGAAAGGTTCTACATCGAGAATGGGTCCGAAGGATAAAGGAATGCAGGTGGTTGCTTAGGAAGAACCAACCCCGACAGAGGAGTTGCCCATTCGGGAAGAAACCGAGGAACATGGTAATAAAGTGGACTACAACGTGCTAGCCCATCTTAGGAAGCTACCAGCCAAACTAAGCATATACGACGCTCTGATCCCGTCAAAGGAGATGAGAGAGGCTCTGATCAAGGCTTTACTTGATCCAGAGATTTGTTTAGCTCAAATGGCCGGTGATTCCTTCGACGAGGTTTGCTCGTTAAAAGAACAACGAGGTGTTACCTTCACGGACAATGATCTATTACTAGGAACAGCAGATCACAACCGATCGTTATACATTTCAGTCACTATTGGAAAGTTTACGCTCTCCAGAGTGTTGGTTGATCCGGGAGCATCAATCAACATAATGAATCTTCAGACGCTAGCATATTTAGAAATTGATGCTCGTGAGCTTGAAGCAGACAAGATGTTATTAAGAGGCTTCAATCAGAAAGGAGAAAGAGCTCTTGGATCGATAACACTACTAATGAAGACCGGTGATTTAGCAAAGAAAACTGCAAAATTCCACATAATTGATTTTGAGACATCGTTCAACGCTCAACTGGGTCGGCCATGGATCCATGAAATCCGGATGGTACCGTCATCTCTGCACCAGTGCATAAAGTATTACGAAGGAGGGGAACAGTGCATCAAAGGTGAGTTACAACCGTTCTCCGTACACGAGATTGGAATTCATGAAGATGTGGCCTACTACGCGCCCCCGAAGAAAACAATCTTTTCCAGAAATACCTTACCAAATGAAGCAAAAGAAATCCGAGACGATGAAGAACCTGAAGTTCTAGTCCAACAGTTACTCACCACTCCCTTACGGCGAGATGGTGAAGATTTCTCCAGAACTCGCACCCGAGGTCGAGGCCGGGGACGAGGACGTGGAAGAAATATCGGAACAGTTGGACAGAAGAAACCGGTCATCGATGTTGATTGGGAGAAGACCTCCGAAGAAGAAGAAGAAATCAAGAAAGAAGCAGCAACAATAAATCAGAAGAAACCACAGTTCAAGATCTCTCTCGAAGATGAAAAGAATGAAGAATATAAATCAATGTACGAGAAGATTAACCATTATGTACATACTATGACCCTGACCCCGATCCATTCTAATAAGATTGAGGGTATGGTGGTCAAGGAAGTACATGGTGGTGGTACTAAACCAATCAAGTTTTACCGTGGTGCTTCTTCTTCCAATACTGAAAAAGATGTACAATTTGAAGATGTTACTTCATCTGAATTAATGGAACTACCTTTTGAGTGGTACTCTCCCTGTGTTCAAAATTTAATTCAACGTGGTGTCTTACCTCGACAATGGACAAAAGGCCGATCACAACACTTTGAAAAATTATGGAATAATGCCGGTCGGCCTCCCAATTCAAAACATGGTCTCGGATTCGGCACAGTAGGATCAGTTGACGATACGGGATTTTACTTGGTTGTCACTTGCGAACCTAATAAAGACTGCTTGGAAGCTTCAGAAGATCCCGAAGATCTACCAATCGGAGATGCCCCACCAGAATTTGAAGAAGAAATCAAATATACAATAGACGAGTTAATGGAAGTTAACTTAGGTACTGGCGAAGAGTCTAGGCCAACCTTTGTTAGCTCCTTACTCAATAAAAAAGACTCCGAAGACATAATCAAGCTACTAATGGAATTCAAGGACTGTTTTGCTTGCAGTTACGACGAAATGCCAGGATGAGCTCCAGAAGTCGCAGTTCACAAGTTAGGAGTAGATCCTACTTTTGTTCCAGTCAGATATGCTCCCAGAAGAATGCGTCTAGAAATTGAACAACAAGTAATAGTCGATGTTAAGAAGCTAATAGACGCTAAATTTGTCCGTGAAGAACAATACCCAACTTGGTTAGCCAACGTGGTACCGGTCATAAAGAAGAATGGTCAGATCAGAATCTGCGTTGACTTCAGAGATTTAAACAAAGCATGTCCAAAGGACAAATTTCCACTACCAAGCACAGAACTGATGATCGACATTGCTTCAACACATGAAATATTTTCATTCATGGATGGATCATCAGGATATAACCAGATAAAGATGGCATCGGAAGATGAAAAGCTCACAGCCTTCAGAACGCCAATCGGAATATACTGCTACACAGTGATGCCATTCGGACTAAAAAACGCAAGAGCAACATACCAAAGAGCGATGACTAAGATTTTTGATGATCTCATTCACAACCAAGTTGAGTGCTACGTGGATGATGTGGTCATCAAAAGCAAACTGAAAGAATATCACCTGTATGATTTGAGAATTGTTTTCGAACGACTAAGACAATACAACCTTAAGATGAATCCCTTAAAATGCGCCTTCGGCGTCACCTCAGGGAAATTCTTAGGATTTGTTGTCTGACATCGCGGAATTGAAATTGATCCGGAAAAGATTAAAGCTATCTTAGAAATGCCACCTCCTAAAACCTTGAAACAACTACGATCCTTTCAAGGGAAGTTGGCATATCTTCGACGCTTTATATCAAATTTGTCAGGAAGGTGTCAGCCTTTTCTCGCTTTAGTTAAGAAGGATGCCGAGTTTACTTGGGACTCCAAATGTCGACATGCCTTCGATGACATCAAACGATACTTAATGACACCTCCTGTCTTAGCGACCTCGGTTTCGGGTAGACCGTTGATACTTTATACCGCGGCTTTAGATGACTCCTTGGAGCCCTGCTAGCCTGGGTCGATGATGAGGGAAAAGAAAATGCTCTCTACTTACTTAAGCCATCGTCTAATCCCGACGGAAGTAAAGTATCCTCCTATTGAGAAGCATTGTTTGGCCCTGATCTTCGCCGCATAGAAGCTCAGGCATTACATGCTTTCTCATAAGGTCAACCTTATTTCGAGAGTTAATCTGTTGCAATATTTGATGACCCGACCGACACTTTCTGGCAGACTTGCCAGGTGGTCAATGATACTATTGCAATTTGACATAACTTTCGTTCATCTTCGTACCGTAAAGGGACAAGTACTAGATGACTTCCTTGCAGCACACCCTTTACCGGCAGATTCGCCTCTCGATGATGACTTACCTGACGAGCAGATAATGAACCTAGAAGACCACGATGATCGACGTTCGAACTATACTTCGATGGAGCGTCCTCGGCACGGAAGAACAAAGAGTTGCAAACGATAGTGCCCGGTAAGGCGGGAATCGGACTAATCTTTATAACACGGAGCGGGGGATGTTAAGATACTCCTACCACTTAACGGAGCGATGCACGATCAATGAGGCGGAATACGAAGCCCTCGTAACGGGACTAGAACTAACCATTCGAATGGGAATAACGGACATCAACGTCTACGGAGATTCTCGGTTGGTCATTCAACGAGTCGCAGGACAATACAGAATTTTAAAGCCAAGACTCGAGCAGTACTTTCAGTATGCCATGAAACTGTTGGAACATATTTCGAATGTAACGATCTACAAGATCCCCAGAAAAGAAAATGCTCTTGTGGATGCGCTAGCTCGCCTTGCAAAAGAATTTGCCTGCTTACAAGATGAGTCAGTTGAAGTGTCAGTTCAGGGACGACAGGTCCTATCACAGCTCGACATGGATATGATACAGATATCGGAAAAGCGAGAGGAATCGGTTGCAGCAATAACAGAAAACACAGAAGATTGGCGTCAGCCGCTAATAGATTACACGCAAACAGGGAAATTACCAGACGATAAGTCATTAGCCCATCAAATCAAGAAAAGAACTCTGTCTTACGCATTAATAAACAATACATTATACAAAAGGTCTTTTGATCAGATGTGGTTAAGATGCCTGAGCGAGTCCGAGGCTCGTGAAATTGTCAAAGAGGTACACTCAGGACTCTGTGGCGCTCATCAGTTGGGTCCGAAAATGAAAATGAAGATTAAAAGACTAGGGTACTACTGGCCCTCAATGATGATCGACCGTATGAAGATCGCCGAGAGGCGTCACCAATGCCAAGTGCATGGAGTAGTTCTACATCAACCTCCAAATGTACTACATCCGACAATCGCGTCGTGGCCATTTGAGTGTTGGGGCACAGATATAGTGGGTCCGATAGAACCACCTTCTTCGAGAGGACATCGCTTCATCCTTGCAGCTAAGACTACTTTTCTAAATGGGCAGAGGCTATACCACTCAGGGAAGTGAAGGCACACCATGTGCTACAGTTTTTTAAGAACCAAGTTATCTACCGTTTTGGGGTACCGCGCAGAATCATTTCAGATAATGGGTCAGCATTCAAAAGTACAAAGGTCAATAATTTTGTCAGAAGACATGGAATCGATTGGCGATACTCAACAATCTACTATCCAAGAGCAAACGGCTTGGCCGAGGCTTTTAATAAAACTCTCATTCAAATTCTAAAGAAAACTTTAGATGAAAACAAGAGAAATTGGCACGAGAAGTTGTTAGAGGCCTTATGGGCCTACAGGACGACTTTTAGGACTCCTACTCAGTCTACGCCTTACGCTTTAGTGTACGGGTCCGAGGCAGTATTACCATTGGAAGTCCAGCTTCCATCACTCAGAATTGCGGTTGCAAATAAAATTACTACGAAGAAAATGTCGGATTACGGCTGGAAGAAGCTGGAAAGCTTGGAAGGGAAAAGACTTGCGGCGCAGCAAAATTTGGAGCGCATGCCAAGCTAAGATGATCCAGGCCCATGATAAACTGGTCCGCCCAAGAACTTTCAAAGTTGGTGACTTAGTTCTTGTTCTCAGAAGGCCTATTCTTGCACATCGCAAGATAGGAGGTAAATTTGAACCAACATGGGAAGGGCCATTCGTGGTCGAGACAGTCTACTCAAGAGGTTCCTACCAGCTTATGAATTGCCATGGAGAACGACCTATGCTTCCAATCAATGGACGATATTTAAAGAAGTATTACACAACCTGATGTTTCGAAGGGTGGCCTCTAAAATAGAATCTTATCTCTAGAAACACGGGTGAAGTAATCACTTTGTGACTGGGTCCGAACCCAAAACAAAATAAAATGGATGATAAAAAATAATCTCATCAACGAAAATGTTAAAAAAAAAGAGAAAACATGGGAAGTCGTAATAATAAAATGTCAATCTTTCCTTTCAAATCCATTCATTCACGATATTTTCTCATCTCTTCCTACTTCCTTTAAATTAAAATAAGTGAATAAGAATCTTCGGTGATAAATATTTTCTTAATGTTCTTGTTCTTAGTACGACCCTCGATCCTTTTCCTTGTCTTTTCGCAGGGAAATGTTGAACGGGCGGTTGGTCCTAAAATTTAAAAATGGCGTGAGTCTCGCACTCGATGAAAAGAGGGTGAAGGATGGAGCGAGTGATAGAAATTGATTCGACTTCACACTAGCCGACCTACGGTACGAAGAAAATGATTGGGTCCCGGTTGACCGAGAAGAGCTTCACGACCGGACGGTGATGAAGATGGGTGGCCCAAGCCACCAATCCAACAACGAAAGAGAAGGACAAACATCGAGGAAAGCAAGAAAATCGAGTCGGTAGTTGCCGCGGCGAGAGGGCGGGCTCGTCGGCGCCGCGCCCGCGAAGTTCGAGGGGTAAGGGGAGCCACTCTCACTCGCTACCCGGAGAAGGAATAAGAATCACCGTATCCGCAAGATGTTGACTAAACTAGCAGCGGATCAACACGAAGAGACAGCCGCTTTTGCCGGAACACACATTTCAAAGATACCGGTTCGTCAGGAACCAGAAAGAAGAAAGTCAACGCCAAGAAAATCGGAACAAATCGAAGAAGTGCCAAGAAGAACATAAATAGAGCCAGTGCCTCGACGTCGGACAGAGAGACCAGATCTGAAGAACCTTGTTGCGGAAGCAACCCCGGAGGATGTCCCGACAGAGACAATCCCCGAGGAGCCAAGGTATGCAGGAGAACGTGACGGGATTGAGCCATACATCCCGCAGTACGTTACTAGTCCTCGTCACTTGCAGATCATCCCAGAATATGAATTAGAAAGAATGCAAAATATTGAGAAGAAGACTTTCGAATACTTCGAAAAAATTAAAGGCAAAAGAATCAACATTTTGGAAGGCTTCGAGTTACACACAGATGTATTCTCAGAGTACGAGCAGCAGCAGATTGTGGACTGCATCTTAGAGCTTCAGAAGATGGGTCGAGTAGGCCGTCTGAGGGAAAAGACTTATTCAGAACCCCGGAGATGGATGTCAGGGAAAGGAAGAGTCTTAATACAATGCGGATGTTGTTATAACTTCGCAGAGGACAGAAAAGGAAATCCACCAGGGATACTACGTCACAGTGAGGTGGATCCAATGCCGAGGATAATTAAAAGAATGGTGAAAAGAATGGTAACATGGAGGGTGCGCGGCGGACGCATACCCAACGGTTGCATCATCGACATTTACCGAAAAGGCGACCGCATACCTCCACACATAGACCACCACGACTTTGTCGGACCTTTACGCACGGTTTCGTTCGTCAACCAATGCAATATCATGTTCGGATCCGACCTCCGGATAGCGAGGCCCGGGTAAGTTCCAAGGGCCGGTGGAGATACCACTTCCGGTAGGTTCCGTCATGATATTAAAAGGAAATGGAGCAGACATCGCAAAACATTGTATACAGGGAGTGCCAGTGGAGCGGATCTCCATTACTTTTAGAAGGATGGACGACAGGAAGGCGCCTTACCACTTCCAGCCAGATCCAGAATTGGAGAGTCTCCGGCCCTACGAGCTGTAAGTTACATGGTAAATAGCACACTTCCAATGCACATCCATGCGGCATTCTTGCCAAGGGTGGCTTGGAAGGTGATGTTATTACCCTTGTTTCTTACTATTCAGACATAGATTTTTGATAAACGCTTTTGGATGTATCAACAAGAAGTTTATACAGTCCGTTTTGGATTTACATGGATTGTACGAGATTTTAAATTTCTGAGGAAAGTGTCATCATGACTAGATCAAGTTGTATGATGTACTTTCAGCAAGTTGGAATGAAAACGGCTACGCCATATTTTATCTTCACCTCTTTTTGTGCAAATTGACTGGGAAACGCCATTAGAGTTAAATGAACTTTAAACAAAGAACAGAAGAGAAAAGAAAATAAATGAGAACTTTTCCTAAAAATCTAAATAGTAAAATGAACTCCAAATTCACATGAACACTAAATGAACAACAAAAATAAAATCAGATCGCTAAAAGACAAGTGAAATGAACCTAAATCTCAAATTGAATTCCGGTCTAAATCCATCTTTTCAAACCCTCCAATTCTTCTTCAAATCAAGATCTACTTCAGACTTCCTTTGAAACCCTCTTTCGGGATGATTTCAGAACCACGAAAAATTTTCGATTTGGTTCTGATGGCATAGATTCATACCGTTCGCCAAATAATCAAACTTCGATTGATGATCGTGGGATGTGGAACACTTTCACATCTCATCTCAATCTCCCGCTAAATCCAAATCTACACAGTACATTTTCATTCAAAATTTCTGAGACTGGTACCTACATTCTAGTTCTCATTTCGAGATCGATACCTACATTTCGATTCTCATCTGAATTGATACCTACATTTCAGTTCAAAATTTTCGAGACTGGTACCTACATTCCAGTTCCCATCTTGAGATTGATACCTACATTTTGATTCTCATTTGAATTGATACCTACATTTCAATTCAAAATTTCCTAGACTGGTACCTACATTCCAGTTCTCATTTCGAGATCGATACCTACATTTCGATTCTCATCCGAATTGATACCTACATTTCAATTCAAAATTTCCGAGACCAGTACCTACATTCCAGTTCTCATTTTGAGATCGATACCTACATTTTGATTCTCATCTGAATTGAGACCTACATTTCAATTCAAAATTTCTGAGACTGATACCTACATTCCAGTTCTCATTTCGAGATCGATACCTACATTTCGATTCTCATCTGAATTGATACCTACATTTCAGTTCAAAATTTCCGAGACTGGTACCTACATTCCACTTCTCATCTTGAGATCGATACCAACATTTCGATTCTCATTTGAATTGATACCTACATTTCAATTCAAAATTTTCGAGACTGGTACCAACATTCCAGTTCTCATTTCGAGATCGATACCTACATTTCGATTCTCATCTGAATTGATACCTACATTTCAATTCAAAATTTCCGAGACTGGTACCTACATTCCAGTTCTCATTTCGAGATCGATACGTACATTTCGATTCTCACTGAATTGATACCTACATTTCAGTTCAAAATTTCCGAGACTGGTACCAACATTCCAGTTCTCATTTCGAGATCGATACCTACATTTCAATTCTCATATGAATTGATACCTACATTTCAATTCAAAATTTCTGAGACTGGTACCTACATTCCAATTCTCATCCCGAGGTCAGTACCTAAATTCTGATTCTCATCCTCTTCGAGGTCGATACCTAAATTTTGACTCTCTTTCGAGATTGATACTTAAATTTCAATTCTCATCCCTTTCGAGATCGATTACCTAAATTTTGATTCTCATCATTTTCCCGTCGATACTCAAACTACGATTCTCACTCCGAGGTCTGGTACCTAAATTCCAGTTCTCTTCGCAATCCCGAGGTTGAAACTTGGGTTTCAATTCTCATTCCAAATCCAAATTTCCTCAAATTGATTTTAAATCAGACTTCAATCTAAATTAAAACTCAAAATCTAAACTTACACATCAAAACTTGAACATAAAATGGAACGAAATCTGAATCAAAATTCCCCAGATCTGGTGGTTTGGAATTCACCTCCTTTTCTTTTCCCCAGCGAGAGTTCAGGGATCTCCAGTCTTGGAAACATACTTGATACTCCCCAACGGAAACTTTTCTACTCTGTCCTAAGTTTGTCACTTGGACATCTGTATTGGTTTTGTTGATCTCTTCGGTCAACGCCAATACGCGCGGTGTGCTTGGTTAGCACACTACACCTATTGGGGGTCTATTTGTTGACCTCATTTTTGATGTGGTCTTCCCTTTTCTCTTTAGTGCTTAGGATCTAGCCTTAGGCTTTTCCTTTGACTATCCTAGAGGGCTGGAATTGTGACCCATCCTTTAGAAATTCAAGCCACTTCTTAACTCCCTGCAAACCCTATATGCTTGATTGTTAACCCCCAAGTCACTGACCCTGAGTCACTTGGAGGTTGAGATCAAATGTGGAGGTTTAAAGGATGAGTACCCTATAGGACTCTTTGGCCTTAGGATTACCCTGGGTGGCCTGGTCTGGTGAGGGCTGACTTACACATACACTACACTTTCACACACACGTTTCAGATCCTAAAACCCACACTCTCACCCAACTTGACCTTTTGACTCATGTGAGTAATTCATATGGATGGTCCTTAACCCCTAAGCCCTTGGCTAAGAGGGTTAGGAACAACATGTTGAATGCCTCAAATGAGTTCTTTCATGGCTCATGTGGACTTAATATGGCTTCATGGATCAACCAGAATGATTCCATTTCACTCACACTTGCTCAATTTTTATTTTTTCAAAATTTCAATTTTTGACCCCCGGGACCCCGGACCCGCCTAACCTTTTAAAAGCCCTTGAAACTACCCAAATTCTTCAAAATTTCCAAATCACCCAAAATTTCCTAAAATTAATCTCAAACATTTCCCCACTACTCAAATTGACCATCTCCAACCAAATATACAAAAAATTCCAAAAATACTCCCAATTACCAAAATGCCCCTCTTGACCCAAAAATCCAAAAAATCAGAAAATTCCCAGAAAATTCCAAAAAATTCCAAATATTCCCAATGTCACTTTGTTCAACTACACCATGGGCCAATTTTGTCAATTTAACCCACTTTTGTCAAACCCCCAATTTGACCCATTTTGACCCAAATGAACCCAATGTCAAACCAAATCACCCCAATTGACCCAAATTTTGGTCCAATTCAATTCTAAACTTCAATTCAATATCCCTAATATCAATCTAGATCAAATCCAAGTCCAATTTGATTGACATTTGAATCTAATTTCACTTTTAAGCTTAAGGCCCAATTTTGGCCCATGACCCAAACTTAGCCCAAACCAGCCCAATTCAATCCCAATTTGACCCAAATCTTTTCTAACACCTTCCTAACATCCCCAAAAACAAAACACTAAAATAATTTGCCCAAACTTTGGACCCAAGCCCTACTCAATTTCAACCCAAACCCAAAATCCCTTAAGTGGGCCTACACCCAAACCTAACCCAAATAGGCCCAAATCCCAAAATCAAAAACCCAACCAAAGATGAAACCTCTTTGAAACACTCCCATAAACATTTCTCAACATTAATTTTACATCAATTTCAACATTAGCCCAACCTTAGCCCAAGTTTGTCCATTTTGATCTATTTTGACCCTATCACTAAAGAGACCCAATTTAGACTCAATTCAATTCCAAACCACCTCAAGCTTGATCCAAATCACTCATGACACATCCTTAAACTAAACCCAACATTTATTTTACATGGCCCTTTGCAAAATTTTCATCTAAAAGCCCACTTCCAAAAGACATTCAAAAGCCCATTCATAACCAAACTCAAAAGCCCAAACCCATTCTAAAGCCCACACTACAATCTCATCTCATCCTCACTTAATTAAAATCATTTCTAAGTCCTAAATCAGCAATCAAACCTTTCTAAACAAAGCCATATGACAAATCATCCAAATTTTACACCAAAATACCAAAATTCCCTAAACCCATTTCCATGAAACCAAGCCAAGCCATCCTAAGCCATAGGCAAGCCATAAAGCCATGCACAAGCCACATGGGAGCCATGAAAGCCACTTCACACCTCACCATCCCACTAATGGTAAAAGGAGGGCCTTCTTTCTTAAACCTCCCTTAAACCTTTTTAACCTTATTTATGCTACACACTAAACCATGTTTAGCCACCTCACCATAGATAAGGACTTCACTACCCCAATTCGAGTTGACCCAAATGATTCTCCCTCAGCCCAAGGTCAAGCCTTGGATGGTGAACCTAGCCCAAAATCAAGGGTTGACCCAAACCTAGCCAAAATCACCCCTTTCCCATTCCATTTCAATTCACCACCTTTACACATGGCTAACTCCAATTGACTTCACCATTGCTAAGCCCTGCCCTCACTGGTCAAGATGGTGACCCATGTCTGGCCGGCCAGCCACCCCTGTCGCCAGAAAACCCCATGGCCGAGACCTTTGGAGGAGCCTAACATTGAAATTCTCCTTGTCGAGCCGCCCCAGTGCCCGATCGGCTGCCATGGCTCGTTCTTCCCTTGACCTAAGCAGTCGATCCAAACCATCGAACCCCCACGGGAGGCCCTCCGAGCCACTCCTATTTAAACACAACCTCCTCTCGGCCAAGGGGGCATTTTGAATCAAACCATACGAAACTGCGCCAAAATCATTCCGGACTCTCCCCCACACCGGAGAACTTGATCCCCACCGAAATCCCCCGCCATTTCCTCTCTGCGAGCTCGATTTCGGAGTTGAAATTCAAGCCCAAAACCAGGACACTTCACCACAGTGAGTCAATCCTCAAATTGATTGACCCTACACCTTCACCAGACAAAGAGGAGAAGTTTCCCAGTAAAAGCCCCCTCACCATGCCAGCCATTGCTTCCAGCCTCCAAGCTTTGTGATGCTGTGGTCACTTTTGTACCTAGGCAATTCACCAGGCCAAGGGACTTCATCTGGAGCTTGCTTGGACCCAATCGAACGTGACACAACTCTCAGATCGAAGCTTCACTTCTTTGAGCAAAGGTA
This sequence comes from Papilionanthe hookeriana x Papilionanthe teres, assembly GCA_022702705.1. Classification (NCBI taxonomy): domain Eukaryota; kingdom Viridiplantae; phylum Streptophyta; class Magnoliopsida; order Asparagales; family Orchidaceae; genus Papilionanthe; species Papilionanthe hookeriana x Papilionanthe teres. The sequence goes on from CM040423.1 coordinate 75,504,970, forward strand.
TGAGCTCTCTCTTCCTCTCGAGCTTTTGGAGATTCTCCATTTGATATGAATCGATTTCAATGCATGTTTACCGTATGGATGTGTTCGTCTCTTCAAGACGAATCCATAGAGCATAAGAACACAAAAATTCGTTGAGAATCGAGTGAGTTCTTAGGGTTTTAGTGTGGACGGTCACGGGTGCACACCAGTCGTAGACGATGACCAGGAGCCGTTGGATCGCACGTGTATCGGATGGACGGCTCGGATCGCGTCGGACCGGAAGATGTTACGTGAAAGGCGGGCCTCGGGACGGCTGACTCAGATGGCGGCGCCCAATCACAGCGCGACACGCACCTCTTCGGAGCCGCCGAGGTTGACGCGGCGCCGCGTGGATAAGTAGAAAAATAGGGTTATTTTCCTATTTATTAAATACCCAAAACTTCAAAAATGCATAACTTTGTGTAGAAAAATCGTAAAAATAAATAAAAAATACCCTCTTGCTCAGTGAACAGAGGAGAATAATGTGGAAAAGAAATTAAGTCATTTCATTAAGTATTTTATTTTTAATGATTTATTTACTCTCTGTGGTATTTTAATTCTCCATTTGCATAGACAATTCACCATGGTATGAGACCATAGGGCTTTTGAAGCCTCTGATCTAGGGAACATTCCTTGAATTTTCCAAGGTCAGAGGTCATCCCTATGAGAAGTCATTGATTTTACAAGTTCATGTTACTGTTTTGTGTATTTTAATTCCAATAATTAGCATGTTGAGAAATAAATTCTAGGAAAATTTCGTGATGTTTCTTATGACCAGTGGAACCTAGGAAAAATAGTTTTTGAGTTAATTCACATGGAACAACCCTAATTGGCCTAAACACCCAAAATTGAACTTTAATTAATTAGAGTTAACTACACATCAAATTAACTTGAAAATAATTCTCCAGTGATCTTTAGGATCAGAGGAACATCACATAAAAATTTAAAGTCAATTGGACTTGATTAACCCCACCAAATGGGTTGATTAAGCCTCTTAACCAAAATGGATAAAATTAAACTTTAAAAATTCATAACTCACAAAATACTTTTCAAAAATTCACAAAAATGGTTTTGGAGCATCTCTGATATTAGAGGAACTTAGGAAAATTAAAATTGTAATTTTCTAAAAAAGTTGATTTTTATCATTATTTTAATATTTTTAATAATTAAAAAATAATAATAATAAAAATCATAAAAATATTAAAAATCACCAAAATGTCACATTTTGAATTCTAATCACTTAGGAACAAACCAAATATTTTTTTTAAGTCCCTAGGATAAGATATTGAATTTTAAAGGCTTAATGTAATTTTTAAATATTAAAAAATGTATTTTCCAACCTTTTCACTAAAATAATTCTAATAAATAAAAGACAAATCAGAAAAATATAAATTTTGTTTCTCTGGACTCCTTGAGGTCAGAGAGATTTAAAAAAAATATAAAATCCATTTTTCAAGTTTAATTTTATTTTAAAATTAATTAATACTCCAAAACTCAAAATAATTCTAATAAATAAAATATAATTCAAAAAATCACCAAAATTGGTTCAAATGATCCTCTTGTCATTAGGAACATCCCATAATTTTTTTAAGGACAGAAACATTTCCTTGGTCATGTTATTGAATTTTCTCTGAAAACCCCTATTTTCCATTAAAAATAATTACATAAATAAATTAAATACAGAAAAATCACATTTTCTACTCTAATATCTTAATTGACATGTGAGTGAGGTTACATAAAAATTTCAAGTTCATTTGAGCTTAATTTAGTGAGTTATAGAATTATTAAGCTTGAAGGGCAAAATGGTAATTAAAAATTTCAACCCTTAATTAAAATTTTAGGATTAATCAAAAAGGGAAGGGTAAAATATTTGATTTTAAACTGATTTTGGATGATTGAAACTTAAATGATTGAGGGTAGAAACATACTAACCATTTCAAATATAATTAAAATAAAACTTTAATTAATTAATTAATTGAAATTTTGGAAGAATAATAGAAATTGGAATTATTAAAATAAAGATATTATTAAGCGGATATTTATTCTTTAATTTAAAAATCCCTAAATAAATCACTTCAATAATACTTAATTCTTACTTAAAAAAAATTAAAATAATAATCCAAATTAAAATTAAACTAAAATTAAATTAAAACTTAATTAAATTAAAATTAAATTAAATTAAAATTAAATTAAATTAAATTAAATTTAAATTTAAATTTAAATTAAATTAAATTAAAATCAAAATTAAATTAAAATTAAATTAAAATTAAATTAAATTAAATTAAATTAAATTAAAATTAAATTAAATTAAAATTAAAGTAAAATTAAATTAAATTAAATTAAATTAAATTAAATTAAAATTAAATTAAATCAAATTAAATTAAATTAAAATCAAATCAAATTAAATTAAAAATTAAATTAAATTGAATTAAATCTAAATTGAATTAAATTAAATTGAATTAAATTAAATTAAAATCATTTAACAACAAACCTAAATGAAATCATTATGAATTAAATCTAAAATAACTTGAACACTATTCCAAACTTAAAATTATTAATTAAAACCTCATAATTAAATTAAAATACTTTAAATCATTAACTCAAACTTTAAATTAAAAATGATTAAAATTTTCAATAAACCAACTTGCCCTGAAAGCTCTTATTATTATAACTCTTAAATAAAGTATCAAGTGAAGTGTTACTTCACTTATAGGATATTCAAATGTCCTAGTTCACTGAGCAAGAGGATAAAACTTAAACTCCTGGATGATTAATTCACTTGTATAATTAAATTCTCTTGGACTTAAAACAATCCTAGAGGTATTGAAAAGATGTTTAAGACTCGTCTTAAGCACTTCCTCAATATGATGGGATGTTTATAAGAACAATTAAACTTAATTGTTCTTTGGTGAAGAAAATCATCCTTAAACCAAAACACAAGAACCTAGATGTCATAGGAGATGACTAGCTATAGGATTAGGACTTTGGTAGACAACCAAAACCTTTCCCTTAGCTTTACTCAGGTACTTGCTGAAACATTTAAATGTCTTAGCATGTGTTTTAAGTGCAGCTTAGGATGACGGGAAGACCCTCCAGGTACGCTTTTATTTTATTGCAATTTACTTTATTGTAATTTACTTACATGCACTGTACTTTACTTTTCTTGCATGATAAACAACTATTGCATGAAAACCAAAACTTTTAGGATAGTCCCTGAACTGAAACCAAAACTAAATTAAAAGTCATTACAAGATAAAAATCACCGCAACAACATTTCAAAATATAAAACAACTCAAAATTTAATCACAAATAGAACAACAAAACTACAACTTTAACTAAATTAAAACGTCTCGTTGAATGATCGAGAATACCTCGGATGATGTAACTCACGTGTTACTAACAGGATTTCCCACGGTCTAAATGAAAGTGTGAAACTCATTCAGTTGAGTTTAGCAAATTCATCTAGACTAAGTGAATTCAATGAAAATAACGGTGTCAGGATGACGGAACCGTCACATCTTAATCGGTTCTGTTTAAATAACTTTAAAATTTGTTTTAATTAAAATATTAAAAACACTTGGATTTTAAGATTTTCTCTAAACCAAAACACTTCTCTCATCTCCTGATTTATGACTTCTAAAACTAAACCTCTGCAACAACAAGGAGCTTGGAGCGTAGTGGGCAGCACGGCCATCTTCGTCAGCAAAACAACTCTACATCAACTAAACATTCCTAGAATTAAACAACAAAGCCATAGGATTCCAAGGTAGTTTGCCTAGTGCAGCATAAATCCTCAACTCTTCGTTAGGCATTTGTATAATCATGTTATACAAATTAAGCCCTAACCGGTCTTAGGACTCCGAGGTAGTCGTTTGATACGACATAAACCCTCATGTTTTCGAGGCTATTCGTGCGATTATGTCATACAAACATAAGTCCTAATTAATTAAAATTGGCAGGGTTGCAACATTAAATAAACTCCCAAATTGAAGCCAAACAATAGGATAGTTTAGGAAGTTTCCAAGATTCTTCTTGTATCCTCAGCTTCTCCTACTTCTCTTCCTTTGGACTCCTAAAAATAACTGTTCCAAATTTTGATCTATTCCCAATTGAAATTTCCTAAAATCCAATCCTTTGAAAACCTTAAACTTTGAAATTCTTAAGAGCAAAACCACTGATCATTATCGAGAGTTTTCTTAAATGATTCCTGTCATTTAAGATGTAATTAACTATATGGGCTTGCCCTTATATGGAACTTTAAGAACCCAGGTAATATAAACCCTGCTTAATTCATTTATATTAAGCAGGGGAACTTTTTGGCTTATAAGATTGGTTCGCAGACCAAACAGATGTCACAGATCTTCTAGTTTATTTAATTGTGCCCCATTATCAAGCAGTGTGTCTATTCTTCGGGATAGATACACGGTTTGTGGTGTGGTGCTCGTTTATATAAACTATTTGGGATGTGAGATCGGTTTGATTTCATATCTTAAAATTTTCAAACTTAAAATCATTTTCAAAATCAATTGCTACTTTCTAAATTATATATATTTAAATTAAATTTAAAACCTAAAATTTGCTGACAATTTCTGTTAGGCGACCCCTTTTTTTAAAAATACAACACACAAACCTAAAAATATGCCGACAGTATAAAGATTTAAGGACAAAGGAGCGAAAACATGCAAAATTGACCTAGGGTGTCGACGGTGAGGACGATGGTGCCGATGGCTTGATTTTCCCGAGAATTCAAAATTAATTGCATGGGAGGCCGCCGACGGTGGGGCCTATTTAAAGCACAATTTCTTGAAGGTCGCCGACGGTGGGATCGACGGTTCTTTTGAAATACGTCGAATGTGGATGATTTTCAAAGGGGTGCCTGCAAAACCCTTAGAGACTCTTCTACAACTTAAAAAAAAACCATTTTAGGCCGAAAAAGTGGTCTCCTACGTGTTTACTAGAGAGTCTAAAGTGTCCAAAAGAGTCTATTAGTGTGTTTATAGTGAGTAGATAGTTATTTTAGTGTTGTTATTTAGTGAGTAGTGAGTTCAAATAGAGATTTTGTGAGGAATTCTTCGAGGGATTGTAAGATTGAAAGAGAAGTGAGAGATCTCTTCTGGATTTCCGTTTCTAAGGAGAATTCTGTGTGATGTAAAAAAGGAAGAAATCTAGAGAAACTTCAAGGAGTTTGCTTGGGGAGGAATTTAAGATAAGTTGTGTTTATTTACTATAGTTTGTAGAACTTTACTTTATTATATTAAATCTAAGTTTTATTGCATCCTCTTCATGAATTATGAGTAGTTGTTCTATCTTTCTCTTTGTTTTGATGTTTTCGTGAAATAATTATATGAATTAGTGTATCAAACCTATTATAAAGAAGTTGTGATGATACTATACCTAAACTTACTATACTATACGAATTACCCATTTGTATTGTTAAAATCTCTGAAGAATTCTTAAGATCTGATCATGGGCAAGGGATTCTTAACTAGTATGTATCACATTTCTCTTTGAAAGGTAGACGGGTAAATCCTTGAAAGGAGAAGTGCAAATAAATTGGGAAATAATATTAATCGGGTGTAGAATTAGAGATTTTAGAGTGACAGGATAAAATCCTCAATTCGGTCCTATTGTTTGGGTGCTGAGGTGTAGATTGTTAGCTGATCACTGAAAAATTTATTAAGAAATTCATACCTATTTTTGATGAAATTGCACTTTAAAGAAAGGTATTTTCTTTATTTTATTGCAGGAATGGAGAATTTAGGTGATAAAAGCAAAAATCATAAAAAGGAGCGGAATTGGAGCAAAAAGGAAGAAAATAATGCAATTTGTGCTGAGTCGCCGACGGCGAGATCGAGCACGCCGACGGCGAGGGTACGAGGAAGAAAATTCTGAAGGATTTATAATTGTCTCGCCGACAGCCGAGCCCGAGCCCGCCGACGCCGAGATAGCGCGGTTCAAAGACTTTTCAGAAGCCTCGCCGACAAGCGAGGTAGTTCGTCGCCGACGGCGAGCTAGTTCAAATGGCACGTATAAATTGAACCTGGACACCTTTTGAAGAGATGCTTACACACCTCTTGGACCTTTGCTTACCTCTATATATAGAGGCCGAAATTCAGCCTCTAAGTGTGCAGTTTGTGTCTTTTGTGTGTCTTTGTGTGTTCTAAGTAGTCTTTAGAATCTTAATTAGTGCAATTAGTGAGTCTTTAGTGAGATTAGTGAGTAATTAGTGAGTCGTGCTGTACTGGAAGGAAGAGTCAAAGGAACCACGAGGAGTCTGCTTGAGGATAAATCAAGATAATTATTTGTATTTATTGTTTTTAACTTTAAATGAAATCCATGCTTAGTTTAGTTCCCATGCATTCTGAGTAGTTTATTTAGTCTTTCTCCCTGTTTATGAAATTAAGTGACTTGATGAAATTAAAATAGATATACTTTTATATATTTATAAATTGTGATAATTTTTACTTAAAACTTAATTTACTTTTCAAACTGGCCATTTGATTTGTTAAAATGTGTTGATTTACAACTATAGTAAAAATTACATCTCGATATTCGGGGAATTCAAAAGCCTTGGAAGGAAGGTGCAAATAAATATGGAAATAATATCATCGGGCGTAGAATCGAGCATTTTAGTGTGACGTGACTAAAATATTCAATTCGATCCTATTGTTTCGAGAGCCGAAGTGTAGATGTTAGCCCTCGGGCGAGGGGAACGTGGGAGCTCGAAGTGGCAGTCGGTATCCTCCCGAACCTAGCCGCAGATTCAATAATCAAACATAGGATTAGTCAATATTCTTTACACTCGGACCAAAGGGTAAAGAATAGGAATGCTCCTATTTGTCACAATACCTTAAAATTATTTATTTAAATTCATCAATCACTTAAATTTCTAAACAAGGGGAAAGATACTTTTTCTGAATAGTTAAGACTTATTTAGCAATTAGTTTAATTTCCTGCACTTTCAATACGTATTAATTTTGTACTTAGTTAAGTTACCTAATTAAAATACTTAGTTTACTTTATTGCGCTTAAATTTAGAATTCCAAATTTCCGTATACTATTTTAAAATTATTATTATTATTATTTTAAAATTAGTTGTTATTTAATTTTCTCTTTCCCCGCTGGATCGATAACCGAGACTCCACTAGAGCCTCGTATTACTTGATACGATACGTATACTTGCGTAGCATCCACAACATAAATAATTACAATTCTATACATATAATATAGCGGGGTGAAGTTTTTGGCGTCGTTGCAATTAAATTAAAAATATCATAATATAAAATTGTAGGTCAAGTTTTTGCGCCGTTGCCGGGAAAGTAAGAAAAATTTTACTAGAGTAACGTACTATTTTAAAATAATCATAATAAATAAATTAATATCTATTCTAAAATTGTATGCGCAAATTTGGAAACGAAAATTTAATACCTTATGATTCTGAATTAGAGCGTACAATTAAAAGAATTAGAAAACAAAAGAAACAAATTATAAATTTAACACAAATGGCAAATATTCCTGAAATTCAAAATATGAACCAACAAAGACCATTAAGAGATTATGTCAACCCTACATCGGATGAAATTCATTTAACTATTCAAAACCCCGATGTAGCTGCTAATTCATTTGAACTTAAACCTGCAATTATCCAAATGGTACAAAACAATCAATTTAGTGGTTCACCTACTGAAGATCCTAACTTACATCTTGCTAGTTTTCTAGAACTTTGTGCTACTTTTAAATAACAAGGAGTATCTGACGATGCTATAAGACTTAGACTTTTTTCCTTTTTCATTAAGGGATAAGGCTCAAAATGTGGTTGAATTTGTTAGCACCTGGATCTATTAAAACTTGGGGAGAATTATCACAAAAATTTCTATCCAAATATTTTCCACCATCTAAAACTCGCTAAGTTTAGAAATGATATAACTTCTTTTTGTCGGTTAGATGGAGAATCAATATATGAAGCTTGGGAGAGATTTAATGAACTTCTTAGGAAATGCCCACATCATGCGCTACCGTATCGGTCGATTATTCAAACCTTTTATAATGGATTAGTAGGATCTTTAAGATCAATCATCGATGTTCTGCTTGGAGGTTCATTAATGTCTAAACCATTTGATGAAGCTTATGCACTAATCGAAGAAATGGCAACAAATAATTTCCAATGGCCTCGTCGATAGAGTAAATCCGAAAAAAATAGCCGACATTCATGAAAACAATGCAATATCTATGTTAGCTTCTCAAATTGCTGCTATATCTAAGAAATTAGATCATTTTGGAATGAACTACTCTTTTACTTTAGAAGAAAACTCATCTGGACAAATCATAGAATCTCAATCTAATTATGAAACTTTAAATGCTATTAATAATAGAACTAATAACCCTTATTCAAACTATTATAATCCCTGGTTGGAAAACTCATCCAAATTTTAATTGGAATAACACATCTAATCAACAATGGATGAATCAACCTAATCAAGCAAATCCAAACTATAAACCTAATTACCCACTCGGATTTAATAACAATAACCCTCAATTCAAAGATAAGAAATTATCTATGGATGAATTAATTTTGAATATGGGTCATCAACTACAAAATCAAGGAAATCAACTACAAAATCAAGGAAATCAACTACAAATTCAAGGAAATCAATTACAAATTCAAGGAACATCTATTAAAAATATCGAAACTCAACTTGGACATATTGCTACTGCGCTAACTAATATAATACCTGGAACTTTTCCTAGTAATGTGGAAATAATTCCTAAAGATCAAGGAAAAGAACAAATTAAAGCAATACAACTAAGGAGTGGAAAAGAATTAGAACCTCAAATTCAAAATGAAATTGAAAGCCAAAAAGAGGAAGTGGAAATTGAAAAGGAAACAATTCAACAAGATTCAAACTTAGAACATCCTTTAATACCTATGAAAATTTCTGTTGAAAAACCCCCACCACCATTTCCTCAACGACTAGCTCAACATAAAAAAGATAAACAATTTGCTAAATTCCTTGAAATATTAAAGAAATTAACAATCAATATACCTTTTGTCGAAGCTTTAGATCAGATGCCAAATTATGTAAAATTTATGAAAGATATTCTAAATAAGAAAAGAAAATTCACTGATAATGAAACAATCGCACTTAGTGAAGAGTGTAGTGCTATTATTCAGAAGAAGCTTCTTGAAAAATTGAAAGATCCTGGCAGTTTCACTATACCCTGCGCTATAGGAGAAAATTTTTATGGAAAAACTTTGTGTGACTTAGGAGCAAGCATCAATCTAATGCCTCTATCGATTTTTAAGAGATTAGGATTAGGAAAAATTACACCTACTTCAGTAACCCTTCAATTAGCCGATCGTTCGGTTACTCTATCCTAAGGGAGTTATTGAAGATGTGTTAGTAAAAGTGGATAAATTTATCTTCCCAGTAGATTTTATTGTTTTAGATATGGAGGAAGATAAAGAAATTCCTATCATTTTAGGAAGACCATTTTTAGCTACCTGGAAAAGCTATGATTGATGTTCGTAAAGGAGAATTAACTATGAGAGTAAATGACCAAAAAGTTACATTTAATATTGCAAAATCAATGAAATAACTCGCGCTAGAAAAAGATGATGAATGTTTTCGGATGGAAATACTTGAACATTTACAACGCGAACATTTTAAGGAATATTACGAAGATAAATTAGAAAAAGAAAACACTGAATTAATTAAAGATAATAATGAAGAACTAGATTATATTCAGGAAAGATTTGAATTTTTGGATAATATTGAAAACACTGACAAGAATATAGTTCCATCAATTATTAAACCTCCTGAACTTGAGCTAAAAATATCACCTGATCATTTGAAATATGCTTATTTAGGTAATTCTTCAACTTTACCAGTTATTATGTCATCTGCATTAAACGAATCTCAAGAACAAAAACTTTTAGAAACTTTAAAAAAATCTAAGAAAACTTTTGGTTGGACTTTAGCAGATATTAAAGGAATTAGTCCTTCAATCCGTATGCATAGAATTATCTTAGATGATGAACATAAACCTAAAGCGAGATCCCCAAAGGAGATTAAACCCGATAATGAAAGAAGTAGTTAAGAAATAAATTTTAAAATGGTTAGATAATGGTATTATATATCCTATTTCACGACGATGCTTGGGTTAGCCCAATTCACTCGTGTTCCTAAGAAGGGAGGAGTGACCGTCATCGCCAATGAAAATAATGATCTTATTCCTATAAGACAAGTTACTGGTTGGCGTATATGTATTGATTATAGGAAATTAAATACCGCCACCAGGAAAGATCACTCCCTTTACCATTTCTAGACCAGATGTTAGATAGATTAGCTGGACATAAGTATTTTTGTTTTCTAGATGGATACACCGGTTATCATCAAATACAAATTGCTCCTGAGGATCAAGAGAAAACTACATTTACTAGTCCTTATGGAACTTTCGCTTTTCGAAGAATGCCATTTGGATTATGTAATGCACCAGCAACATTCCGGAGATGTATGATGTCTATATTTAGTAAGTTAATTGACAATGGAATAGAAGTATTTATGGATGATTTCTCCGTATTTGGAACATCATTTGACACATGCTTAACTCATCTTGAAAAAGTATTAGAAGTATGTGAGAAAACAAATTTAGTTCTAAATTGGGAGAAATGTCAATTTATGGTTGCGGGCGGCATTGTATTAGGGCATAAAATTTCGGAAAAGGCATGGAAGTGGACCCCGCAAAAATTCAAGTTATAGCTAAATTACCACCTCCAACTACGGTAAAAGGGGTAAGAAGTTTTCTTGGACATGCTGGATTCTACGGACGCTATATAAAAGATTTTTCAAAAATTACTAAACCTCTATGCCAACTTCTCGAAAAGGACAAGAAATTTGAATTTACAATCGAATGCCCGAATGCTTTTGAACTCTTAAAAGAAAAATTAATTACAAGACTCTATAATAGTTTCACCTAACCTGGAGAAACCATTTGAGCTTATGTGTGATGCTAGTGATTATGCTCGTAGGAGCAGCTTCTTGGGCAAAGATATGAAAAGATTTTTAAAGTTATATACTATGCTAGTAAAACTCTAAATAATGCTCGAAATAAATTATACGAGTTACGTAAAGAGAACTATTAGCGGTAGTATATGGTTTTAATAAATTTAGACCTTATCCGATCGGAACAAAATGTATCGTGCATACCGATCATTCTCGCTATCAAATATTTAATGCAAAAGAAAGATTCCAAACCAAGATTAATTAGATGGATGTTATTAATGCAAGAATTTGATTTTGAGATCGTTAATAAGAAAGGAACTGATAATCAAATTACGGATCATTTATCAAGATTAGAAAATCGTGAATTATCTGATATTGAAAATGAAATTATAGACAGTTTTCCTGATGAACAACTATATAATATCAATGAGTGGAAAATACCATGGTATGCTGATATAGTAAACTATATAGTTAGTAATATTTTACCACCTTTGCTAACTTTACAACAACAGAAAAAATTCATCCATGATACGAAAACCTATTTTTGGGATGAACCATATTTATATAAGCAATGTAAGGATTTAATTATTAGAAGATGTGTACCTTATGAAGAAACGGAACCAATTATTCAAAAATGTCATGATTCGATTTTGGAGGACATTTCGGGATCGATAAAACCGCTTATAAGATTCTACAATCTGGATTTTATCGGCCTACTCTATTTAGAGATGTGTACAGATATATTAAAACTTGCGATAAATGTCAAAGAGTAGGAAATATATCTAGAAAAAACGAAATGCCTCTAAATTTTATATTAGAAGTTGAAATTTTTGATGTTTAGGGATTAGATTTTATGGGACCTTTTATTCCTTTGTTTGGAAACTCATACATATTAGTAGCTATTGATTATGTTTCTAAATGGATTGAGGCACAAGCTTTACCTAGGTGTGATGCTAAGAGTGTTTCAAAATTTCTGATGAAAAATATTTTTACTAGATTTGGAATGCCGAGAGTGATTATCACTGACGGAGGAACTCATTTTAGAAATAAATACATTCACAAACTAGTAGAAAAATACAATATTACTCATAAGATATCCACTCGCTTATCATCCACGTACTAGCAGATTACTGAAGTATCTAATCGTGAGATTAAACGTATTTTAGAAAAATCCGTAAACCCAAATAGGTTAGATTGGTCTATTAGATTATACACTCGCATTATGGGCTTATAGGATCTGCTTATAAAACTCCGATTGGAATGACTCCTTACAGAGCTTATATATGGAAAAACATGCCACTTACCGATTGAATTAGAACATAAAGCATATTGGGCGATTAAAGAATTTAATTATAATATGAAGGAAGCTCGGTGAGAAAAGATTGCTCGCAATTAAATGAATTGGAAGAATTAAGAAATGAATCATATGATAATGATCGGATTTATAAAGAAAAGATGAAATTATGGCATGATTGGAAGATTAATCGAGAGAAATTTTGAACCGGGACGGAAAGTTTTGCTATATAATACTAGATTGAAATTATTTCCTGGAAAATCGAAGTCTCGATGGTTAGGACCTTTTACCATAACTCAAATATTTTCATACGGAACTATAGAAATCGAAGATCCAAAAACCGGACATAAATTTAAAGTTAATGAACATAGATTAAAACCATATTTCGAAGGTATAAGACCTAACTATAAAAAGGTTTTAATGCTTAGTCGACTCGATTAATAATTGAAATTAGGTCGAGCCGACGACGTTAAACCAAGCGCTTTATGGGAGGCAACCCATATTAGTTATCTATTTTTATTGTATCTTAATAGTTAATCTATATTATTGAAACTTTACGACTCAATTATTATTAAGAATCATCGTCATATCGGAAATATCAGAGAAGATGAAGATTCTGACATTGAAGAGTAGTAGTAAAGATTTCCATAAGTATGTTTGTATTTATGTTATTTGATTTGATTTAGATTTTATTATATGTGGAGTGATGATTTGAATATCTCAAACTTAATTGAGATATGCGTCATAGTTTTGTATCGGCATTTAGTGTGTCGTGGATTGGGTTGCGATGCTCGATTAGTAGTAAGGATTGGAGAATTGAAGTTTGATTATAGAGTTTAAAATTATGTTAGTTTGTACATCTCATGGATTTCAATATTAAAGTTAATTTGTTGTGTTGTGTGAATTTGTTTGTGTATAAGTAGCTAATCTTCATATTAAATTAATAAATGATGTGATCAGAAATATAATATAAGGCAGATCAAGGAGGGAATGACAATATAGTTTGGGACTTCAATATAGAAGATTAGAACTTTATTTGTTTTGTTTGTTTGATGTTAAATTATTTTGGAAACTTTTATATGTTTGTAATATTCAGTACTTTATGTTGTGAGACATTGGATGTTTGTTAGATTATTTGCTTGAATTGTTATAATAATTTAGTTTTTGTTTTTGTGTTAGTTAATTGCATTTGTTTTTATGTTAAATAGGATGTTAGTTTTCTTTAGTATGTTTTTATTTTATTCTGTATTGTTTTAAGTTGTAAAATTGTTAATGTGTTAGTTAAATTGTTTTAATATGTTAGTAATTCATATGTGTAGCGTAGAGTTAATTTTAATTGTTGTATTTAATACTTATCTCAGATTTTATCCATGCATTTTCTTTAAATTGTTATATATATATGGAGAATACTAACAGTACAGGTTCAATGAAAAATGAAAAAGCCTGCAAAAATTTCAAAGAAAAAAAGAAATACCTAAACTTCAAAGGTATGATTTATTTACTTTCCCTTTTTCATTATTTAGAGTAGATATAAAAATTTAAGTTTGGGGGGAGTAAAATACAAATTTAGTTATTAACTTGTTCTCGCTTCTATTTTCAAATTATTATAAAATAATTTTTATAAGCAAATTTTTCAATTTAATTAATATGAATTATTTTATTTAATTATTATAAAAAAGGTTAAATGAAATATTTCTAGTGCTTTAATTAATTAAATAGAATAAAATATTTGGTTAAAGGGAATAAGAATATAGTAAACTATTTTTAGTAAGGAAAACTATATTCTAAAATTAAAATTCTTAAGTATTCAAGTGAAAAAGAAAAGATTGAAAATCAATGAAGTAAAAACTATGAAGTATATATAAGCTAAGAAATATTTCTAAGTTTCAAATTTAGGAAGATGAAAATGAAGTTCAAAATTATTAACGAGCTCTCCGGATACAGTAATCCTCGGTTAAAAAAAAAAATGTGGAGAAGCTTCGAGGAGATGCCTTATCAAAAATCGGCTTCATTTGAATTAACCTAAAGGGAAAAACTTAGATATTTCCAAACTTATGTTTATGGATTAGAATTTTACCTAATAGTGTTTTCTTGAATTTCTTATCATATGAATATCTTAAGTAGTTATTCTTTTAAATATAGTCATTCCCGAAATGAATAGTAAGCTAGAAATCTTAGACCTGATAACTAAATAATTTATTTCTATAAGATTAATTAAATTACATGAATTATTTTTATTTAACTTTATTATGATATTAATTAATCTAATTCATAATTTATTTAAATTGAAAAATCTTATTATAGAACTCATTATTTTTATGTAGTACTAAAATTACTTGAGGACAAGTAATAAGTAAGTTTGGGGGATTTTGATCACTGAAAAATTTATTAAGAAATTCGTACCTATTTTTGATGAAATTTCACTTTAAAGAAAGGTATTTTCTTTATTTTATTGCAGGAATGGAGAATTTAGGTGATAAAAGCAAAAATCATAAAAAGGAGCGGATTTGGAGCAAAAAGGAAGAAAATAATGCAATTTGTCCGAGTCGCCGACGACGAGATCGAGCTCGCCGACGGCGAGGGAAGAAAATTCGAAGGATTTATAACTCGTCTCGCCGATAGCGAGCCCGAGCCCGCCGACAGCCGAGATAGCGCGGTTCAAAGACTTTCTAGAAGCCTCGCCGACGACGAGGTAGTTCATCGCCGACGGCGAGCTAGTTCAAATGGCACAGATACATTGAACCTGAACACCTTTTGAAGAGATGCTTACACACCTCTTGGACCTTTGCTTACCTCTATATATAGAGGCCGAAATTCAGCCTCTAAGTGTGCAGTTTTGTGTCTTTTGTGTGTCTTTGTGTGTTCTAAGTAGTCTTTAGAATCTTAACTAGTGCAATTAGTGAGTCTTTAGTGAGATTAGTGAGTAATTAGTGAGTCGTGCTGTACTGGAAGGAAGAGTCAAAGGAACCACGAGGAGTCTGCTTGAGGATCAATCAAGATAAGTATTTGTATTTATTGTTTTTAACTTTAAATGAAATCCATGCTTAGTTTAGTTCCCATGCATTCGAGTAGTTTATTTAGTCTTTCTCCTCGTTTATGAAATTAAGTGACTTGATGAAATTAAAATAGATATACTTTTATATATTTATAAATTGTGATAATTTTTACTTAAAACTTAATTTACTTTTCAACCGGCCATTTGATTTATTAAAATGTGTTGATTTACAACTATAGTAAAAATTACATCCGATATTCGGGAATTCAAAAGCCTTGGAAGGAATGTGCAAATAAATAGGGAAATAATATCATCGGGCGTAGAATTGAGCATTTTAGTGTGGCAGTACTAAAATATTCAATTCGGTCCTATTGTTTGAGAGCCGAAGTGTAGATGTTAGCCCTCGGGCGAGGGGAACGTGGGAGCTACGAAGTGGCGATCGGTATCCTCCCGACCCTAGCCGCAGATTCAGTAATCAAACATAGGATTAGTCAATATTCTTTACACCTGGACCAAAGGGTAAAGAATAGGAATGCTCATATTTGTCACAATACCTTAAAATTATCTATTTAAATTCATCAATCACTTAAATTTCTAAACAAGGGGAACATACTTTTTCCGAATAGTTAAGACTTATTTAGCAATTAGTTTAATTTCCTGCACTTTCAATACGTATTAATTTTCTACTTAGTTAAGTTACCTAATTAAAATACTTAGTTTACTTTATTGCGCTTAAATTTAGAATTCCAAATTTTCGTATACTATTTTAAAATTATTATTATTATTATTTTAAAATTAGTTGTTATTTAATTTTCTCTTTCCCTCGTGGGATCGATAACCGGGACTCCACTAGAGCCCCGTATTACTTGATACGATACGTATACTTGTGTAGCATCCACAACATAAATAATTACAATTCTATACATATAATATAGCGGGGTCAAGTTTTTGGCGTTGTTGCAATTAAATTAAAAATATCATAATATAAAATTGTGGGTCATTAGCCCTCAGGCGAGGGGAACATGGGAGCTATGAAGTGAGAGCTGGTATCCTTTCAGCCTAGCCCAGATTCAGTAACCAAACATATGATTAGTCAATGTTCTTTATGCCTAGACCAAAGGGTAAATAATAGGTATGCTCCTATTTGGCACAACACATATAAAACTAATTCTAATTATTGTTTCACTTAAATATCTTAACAAAGGAGAAATATTCTTGCTATTATATATTTGAACTTAACTTCAGTAGTATTAGTAAATTGTTAGTAAAACTAGTTTAGATATAAGAACTCTATATTATTATCGATTGCATATTAGTGACAGATAAGCAATTTTGATTTAGTTGTAATTCTAACTTGGTTTATATAATCTTAGTTTGTAGGCTTTAAAATATTTCCCTGTGGGATCGAAATTCAGGACTCTACTAGAGCCCGTATTACTTGAGCGATACGTATACTTGCGTTTAAAGGTAACTCAGCGATTAAAAGATTATAATATTTTATTATTACTAAAATTAAAATTAAACTCCAAATCAAGTTTTTGGCGTTGTTGCTAAGAATTTATATCTTTTAGTAGTGGTGTTGAATTCTTATATTTATAAGTATATTTAAAATCGCGGGATCAAGTTTTTGGCACCGTTGCCGGGGAAATATTTTATTTATAGGAATATAGGAATATTTTATAACATAATTAAAGTAACAGACAATTTAGGACTGTTAGAAAACCTTAATAGAATTGCAACTTATTTAGTTAACTGTTTTACTGTGTACTGATTTCGATTGTATGCGCAAATTTGGTTTTGAAAATCTTATACCCTACGATTCGGAATTAGAACGCACTGTTAGGAGAATTAGAAAAATAAGAAAAGAACCTATAAATTTTGATATATTGGAAAATAATGTAAATAACCAAAGAAAAGAAAATGAACATCAATCTAGACCATTAAGAGATTACGCTAATCCTACAATAGATGAAATTCACTTAACTATCCAAAATCCTGATGTAGCCGCTAATTCATTTGAGCTTAAACCTGTAATTATCCAAATGATACAAAACAATCAATTTTGTGGAACTTCAAATGAAGATCCTAATTTACATCTTGCGAGTTTCTTAGAACTTTGTGCTACTTTTAAGTACGACAGTGTCTGATGATGCTGTCAGAATTACACTTTTTCCTTTTTCGTTAAGGGATAAGGCTCAGGTTTGGTTAAATTCGTTAGCACCTAGATCTATTAGAACTTGAGGAGAACTTTCACAAAAATTCTGATCGAAATATTTTTCACCATCTAAGACTGCTAAACTTAGAAACGTTATCACATCTTTTAGTCAGTATGAGGGAAAATCGATATATGAATCTTGTGAAAGATTTAAAGAACGTCTTTGAAAATGTCCACATCAAGCTTTACCAGATTGGTTAATTATTCAAACATTTTATAATGGATTAGTAGGATCTCTTAGATCTATAATAGACGATGTTACTAGTGGATCACTAATGTCTAAACCTTTTGAAGAAGCCTATGCGTTAACAGAAAAAAGGGCTACCAATAATTTTCAATGGCCTTTTGAAAGGGTAAATCCTAAGAGAGTAGCCGGTATTCATGATTCTAATGATTTAACTATGATAGTTTCTCAAATTGTTGCTCTTTCAAAGAAAATAGATCAATACGGAATGAATCGTTCTCAAATACCTCCAGTGTTAGAAGAAAATTCATTAGGACAAATCGTAGATGCTTAATCTTCATATGAAACTATAAATGTAATAAATAATAGACAAAATAATCCTTACTCAAACTATTATAATTCAAATTATAAGAATCATCCAAACTTTAATTGGAATAACCAAAATAATAATGTTAATCATCAGTGGGGGAACAATCCTGTAAACCCATTAGGAAATATAAACAATTAAAGTAATTCTAATTTTAGACCTTCTAATCCACCAGGTTTTAATACTAATTCACAATTTAAGGAGAAGAAGTTGTCTATGGAAGAATTAGTTTTGAATATGGGTAATCATTTACAAAATCAAGGAAATGCTATTAAAAACATAGAAAATCAATTAGGGCAAACTGCTTCTGCATTAAGCAATAGACCTGTTGGAACTTTACCTAGCAATGTTGAAGAAAATTCTAAAGATCAAGGAAAAGAACAAATCAAAGTTATTCAATTAAGAAGTGGAAAAGAGTTGGAAACAAGAGTGACCCAAGAAAAAAGGTCAAGATTTTCATGCTTATTTTACACTGATTTTTATGATATTGTACTTTAAAGAAATGTATTTTTGGTGTTTTTTGTAGGTATGAAGAATTAAGGACAAAGGAAAGAAAATATGCAGAAATGAGGGAGCAAAAAGGACTAAATTATGTAAATTTGACATAGGCCGCCGATGGCGAGATCGAGGCCGCTGACAGTGTGATTTTCCCGAGAGTTCAGAATTAATTGCAAGGGAGGCCGCCGACGATGAGGATGGAGGCCGCTGACGGTGGGGTCTATTTAAATGCATTGTTTCTAGAAGGCCATCGACGGCGCCTCAAGGACGCCGACGGCGGGGTCGACGGATATTTCCAGAAATATGTCGAATGTGGATGATTTTCGAAGGGGTGCCTTCACAACCCTTAGAGTCTCTTCTACAACTTAAAAGGATCGAATTTAGGCCAAAAAAGGGCTCTTCTTCTGATCTCTAAAGTGATTATTAGTGAGTCCATAGTGTAAAAGAGAGTCTATTAGTGAGTTTAATTTAGTGAGTTGTTAGTTCAAATAGAGAATTTGTACAGAAATCTTCGTGGGAGTGCAAGAGTGGCAAGGAAGTCAGAGAACTCTTCCACATTGACGTTTCAAAGGAGAATTCCAAGGAAAAGATCCAGAGGAACTTCAAGGAGTTTGTTTGGGGAGGAATTTGAGATAAATAGTGTCCATTTGTTTTTAGTGTGTAGAACATTACTTTATTATATGAAATCTAAGTTTTATTTCATCCTCTTCATGAATTATGAGTAGTTGTTCTATCTTTCTCCTAGTTTTGATGTTTTTTGTGAAATGATTATAGTATTAGTATATTAAATAAATTATAAAAGAAGTTGTGATGGTACTATACCTAAGCTTACTTTACTATACGAATTGGTCAATTGTATTGTTAAAATCAGTGAAGAATTCTTAAGACCTAACCGTGGGCTAAAGATTCTTAACTTGTATGTATCAATTTCTCTTTGCAAGGTAGACTGGTAAATCCTTGAAGGGAGAAGTGCAAATAAATAGGGAAATAATATTAATTAGGTGTAGAATTAGAGATTTAGAGTGACCGACTAAAATCCTCAATTCGGTCTTATCGTTTGGGTGCTGATGTGTAGATTGTTAGCCCTCATGTGAGGGGAACGTGGGAGCTCCAAAGTGAGAGTCGGTATCCTCCCAGCCTAGCCGCAGAATCAGTAACCAAGCATAGGATTAGTCAATGTTCTTTATTCCTGGACCAAAGGGTAAAGAATAGGTATGCTCCTATTTGTCACAACACATTAAAACTAATTATAATTATCATTTCATTTAAATATCTTAACTAAGAAGAAAGATTCTTGTTATTATCTATATTTGAACTTAACTCTAGTAGTATAAGTAAATTGTTAGTAAAACTAGTTTTAATATAAGTTTCATATTATTATCGATTGCATATTAGTGACAGATAGGCATTTCGATTTAGTTGTGATTCTAAATTGGTTTTTATAATCTTAGTTTGTAGGCTTTAATATATTTCTCTGTGGGGTCGATATCCAGGACTCCATTAGAGCACTGTATTACTTGAACGATACGTATACTTGCGTTTGAAAGTAACTCTGCGATTAAAAGATTAAAATATTTAATTGTTACTAAAGTTAAAATTACACTACTAGTCATGTCTTTGGTACTATTGCTAAGGATTTATATCTTTTAGTAGTGGTTCCGAATTCTTATATTTTAAAGTACATTAGCATTGGATAAAAGCGCAGGGTGGTTAAAGTTTTTGGTGTCGTTGCTGGGGAGATTTTATATGTTATAGGAATATAACAAACTCAGAGTAACGGACAATAGTTTAGGACTGTTAGAAACCCTTTATAGAATTGCAACTTATTTAGTTAACTGTTTTTGCTATGTACTGATTTCGAGTGTATGCACAAATTTGGTTCTGAAAATCTTATACCTTACGATTCAGAATTAGAGCACACTGTTAGGAGAATTAGAAAACTGAGAAAAAAACCTATAAATTCTGAAACAATGGAAATCAACGTAAATAACCAAAGAATAGAAAATGAACAACAATCTAGATCATTAAGAGATTATGCTAACCCTACATTAGATGAAATTCACTTAACTATCCAATATCCTGATGTAGCTGCTAATTCATTTGAGCTTAAACCTGCAATTATCCAAATGGCACAAAATAATCAATTTGGTGGAACTTCAAATGAAGATCCTAATTTACATCTTGCAAGTTTTTTAGAACTTTGTGCTACATTTAAGTACGACAGAGTGTCTGATGATGCTGTCAGACTTAGACTTTTCCCTTTTTCACTAAGGGATAAGGCTAAGGCTTGGTTAAATTCGTTAGCACCTGGATCTATAAGAATTTGGGGAGAACTTTCACAAAAATTCTTATCAAAATATTTTCCACCATCTAAGACTGCTAAGCTTAGAAACAATATCACATCTTTCAGTCAGCATGAGGGAGAATCGTTATATGAATCTTGGGAAAGATTTACAGAACTTCTTAATAAATGTCCACATCATGCTTTACCAGATTGGTTAATTATTCAAACATTTTATAATGGATTATTAGGATCTCTTAGATCTATAATAGATGTTGCTGCTGGTGGATCACTAATGTCTAAACCTTTTGAAGAAGCCTATGCGTTAATAGAAGAAACGGCTACCAATAATTTTCAATGGCCTGCTGAAAGGGTAAATCCTAAGAAAGTAGCCAGTATTCATGATTCTAATGCTTTAACCATGATAGTTTCTCAAATTTCTGCTCTTTCAAAGAAAATAGATTAATATGGAATGAATCGTTCTCAAACACCTCAAGTGTTAGAAGAAAATTCATTAGGACAAATCATAGATGCTCAATCTTCATATGAAATAATAAATGCAATAAATAATAGACAAAATAATCCTTATTCAAACTATTATAATCTAGGTTGGAAGAATCATCCAAATTTTAGTTGGAATAACCAAAATAATAATAATAATCCTCAGTGGGGGACAATCCTGTAAACCCATTAGGAAATATAAATAATCAAGGTAATTCCAATTATAGATCTTCTAATCCACTAGGTTTTTATAATAATTTACAATTCAAGGAGAAGAAGTTGTCTATGAAAGAATTAGTTTTGAATATGGGTAATCAATTACAAACTCAAGGAAATGCTATTAAAAAGTTAGAAAACCAATTAGGGCAAATTGCTTCTGCATTAAGCAATAGACCTGTTGAAACTTTACCTAGCAATGTTGAAATAAATCCTAAAGATCAAGGAAAAGAATAAATCAAAGCTATTCAATTAAGAAGTGGAAAAGTGTTAGAATCGAGAGTTCAAAAAGAAACTGTAGTTAAAAAGGAAAAAGAAGAAACTGAAGGAGAAAACGAAAGTTTATATCCTGATTTTTTACTGAAACCTATGAAAATTCCTGTTGAAAAATCATCTCCACCATTTCCTCAAAGACTAAAGCAACAAGATAAAGGAAAAAGATTTGCTAAATTCTTAGTCATTTTGAAAAAATTATCAATAAATATTCCTTTTGTTGAAGCTTTAGAACAAATGCCGGATTATGTTAAATTTATGAAGGATATACTCAACAAAAAGAGGAAGTTATTAGATCATGAGACTGTTGCACACAGTGAAGAGTGTAGCGCTATAATTCAAAGAAAACTTCCTGAAAAACTTAAAGATTCTGGTAGTTTACTATTCCATGTGCTATTGGTGAAAAATTTTATGGGCGAGCATAATGTGATTTGGGAGTTAGCATAAATTTGATGCCTCTATCAACTTTTAAAAGGTTAGAAATTGGAGAGATTGCACCAACTTTTGTAACTCTACAGTTAGCTGATCGATCTATTACACATCCTAAGGGAGTTGTAGAAGATTTTTTGGTTAAGGTTGATAAGTTTATTTTTCCTATGGACATTATCATTCTAGAGATGGAAGAAGATAAAGAAATTCTAATCATTTTAGGAAGACCATTCCTAGCTACAGGAAGACCAATGATAGACGTTCAAATAGGGCAATTGACTATGAGAGTAAATGATCAAGAAGTAAAATTTAACATCTCAAAGTCAATGAATTATCCATCAATAAAAAAAGATGATGAATGTTTTAGAATGGATATATGTGATTATCTAAGAAAAGAATATTTCGAAGAAAATTATGATGAAATTGAAAGCGAAGAAGCTGATTATATTCAGGAAAAATTTGAAATGCTCAATTCAACAACACCATAAAATGAAATATTTCAAAAATTTGAGATTTTGAAAAGAACCTGTAAATTTCAAAAAGACAAAAATGCTTAAAGTGCAAAGGTATGAATTTTATATTTAGAAATTTTCTTTTTACCCATGTACTATTTCTATTTATAGAAAAATTTAAGTTTGGGGGAGAGAAGAGAAATCTTAACTATTATATGTTCTCAAATAACATATTTTCAAAAATTATTAATATGATTTTTGAGATAAAATTTAATTCTAAATACTATGTTTAGATTCTATCTAAATATTATAAAAGATTCAAAGAAATATTTTTAATAATAAAAATTAATTTTGTAGATTAAGATATTTAGTATAAGAGGATGAGGTAATAGTTAACTATTTAAAATAAAGAAAACTATAGTTTGAAATATTAAGAATCTTAGGAATTCAGTTGAAAAAGAAAAGATTAGGATTCAATAATGTAAAAACTATGAAGTACATATAAGGTAAAGAATGTTGAAAGTTTCAAATTTAAGAAAAGAAGAGTGAAGTTCAAAATTATTAACAGACTATCCAGATATAGTAATCCTCACTTGAAAAAGAAAAAGAAAGAAAAAGAAAAATGATTGAAAAACAATCCCTGAAAAGAAAAGAAAATAAGTGAGGAGAAGCTTGAGGATATGTCTTATCAAAAATTGGCTTCACTTGAATTAACCTAAAGGGAAAACTAAAAGCAGTTCTAAACTTATATATATGATTAGTTTTCTTACTTATAGATTCCTCATGAACTTCCTGTCTTCTGAATATTCTAAGTGAATTTGTATTGCAACATGTAGTCATTCTTGAAATAAATAGAAGACAAGAACTCTTAGACTTGATGACTAAATAGAATTATATCTGCAAAATTAATCTAATTATTTAAAAATCTTTCTCGGAATTCTTATTAAAATATTTATTTAAATCAAAATTATAGTATTTTTGAATTAAAACTTTACACAATGAATCATAACTTTTATGTAGTATTAAGGATTACTTGAGGGCAAGTAATAGTTAAGTTTGGGGGATTTTGACCCAAGAAAAAAAGGTCAAGATTTTCATGCTTATTTTACACTGATTTTGATGATATTACACTTTAAAGAAAGGTATTTTTGGTGTTTTTCTGTAGGTATGAAGAATTAAGGACAAAGGAACGAAAATATACAAAAACGAGCGGATTTGGAGCAAAAAGGACTAAATTATGCAAATTTGAAATAGGCCCCGACGGCGAGGTCGAGGCCGCCGACGGTGTAATTTTCTCAAGAGTTCAGAATTAATTACAAGGGAGGCCACCGACGGCGAGGATCGAGGCCGCCGACGGCGGGGTCTGTTTAAATGCATTATTTCTAGAAGGCCGCCGATGACGCCTCGAGGCCGCCGACGGTGGGGTCGACGGATCTTTCTAGAAATACGTCGAATGTGGACAATTTTCGAAGGGGTGCCTTCACAACCCTTAGAGACTCTTCTACAACTTTAAAAGGAACGAATTTAGGCCAAAAAAGGGCTCTTCTTCTAGTCTCTAAAGTGATTATTAGTGAGTCCATAGTGTAAAAGAGAGTCTATTAGTGAGTTTAATTTAGTGAGTTGTCAGTTTAAATAGAGAATTTTTACGGAATTCTTCGAGGGATTGCAAGAGTAGAAGGGAAGTGAGAGAACTCTTCCACATTTATGTTTCAAAGGAGAATTCCAAGGAAAAGATCCAGAGGAACTTCAAGGAGTTTGCTTGGGGAGGAATTTGAGATAAGTAGTGTTTATTTGTTTTTAGTGTGTAGAACTTCACTTTATTATATGAAATCTAAGTTTTATTGCATCATCTTCATGAATTCTGAGTAGTTGTTCTATATTTCTCCTGGTTTTGATGTTTTTGTGAAATGATTATATAATTAGTATATTAAATAAATTATAAAAGAAGTTGTGATGGTTCCATACCTAAGCTTACTTTACTATACGAATTAGCCTTTTGTATTGTTAAAATTAGTGAAGAATTCTTAAGACCTGACCGTGGGCTAAAGATTCTTAACTTGTATGTATCACATTTCTCTTTGCAAGGTAGACGGGTAAATCCTTGAAGGGAGAAGTGCAAATAAATAGGGAAATAATATTAATCGGGCGTAGAATTAGACATTTTAGAGTGACAGGTTAAAATTCTCAATTCAGTCCTATCATTTGGGTGCTGATGTGTAGATTGTTAGCCCTCATGTGAGGGGAACGTGGGAGCTCCGAAGTGAGAGCCGGTATCCTCCCAGCCTAGCCGCAGAATCAGTAACCAAGCATAGGATTAGTCAATGTTCTTTATGCCTGGACCAAAGGGTAAATAATAGGTATGCTCCTATTTGACACAACACATTAAAACTAATTATAATTATCATTTCATTTAAATATCTTAACTAAGGAGAAAGATTCTTGTTATTATCTATATTTGAACTTAACTCTAGTAGTATTAGTAAATTGTTAGTAAAACCAGTTTTAATATAAGTTTTATATTATTATCGATTGCATATTAGTGACAGATGGGCATTTCGATTTAGTCTTGATTCTGAATTGGTTTTTATAATCCTAGTCCGTAGGCTTTAATATATTTCTCTGTGGGATCGATATCCAGGACTCCATTAGAGCCCTGTATTACTTGGACGATGCGTATACTTGCGTTTGAAAGTAACTCCGTGATTAAAAGATTAAAATATTTAATTGCTACTAAAGTTAAAATTACGCTCCTAGTCAAGTCTTTGGTACTATTGTTAAGGATTTATATCTTTTAGTAGTGGTGCCAAATTCTTATATTTTAAAGTACATTTGAATTGGATAAAAGCGCAGGGTGGTTGAAAGAGTTCAAAAAGAAACTGTAATTGAAAAGGAAAAGGAAGAAACTGAAGGAGAAAACGAAAGTTTATATCCTGATTTTCCTCTGAAAACTATGAAAATTACTGTTGAAAAATCACCTCCACCATTTCCTCAAAGATTAAAGCAACAAGATAAAGGAAAAAGATTTGTTAAATTCTTAGACATTTTGAAAAAAATGGTCAATAAATATTCCTTTTGTTGAAGCTATAGAACAAATGCCTGATTATGTGAATTTATGAAGGATATACTCAAAGAGAAGAGGAAGTTACTAGATCATGAGACTGTTGCACTCAGTGAAGAGTGTAGTGCTATAATTCAGAGAAAACATCATGAAAAACTTAAAGATTCTGGTAGTTTTACTATCCTGTGTGCTATTAGTGAAAAATTTTATGGGCGAGCATTATGTGATTTGGGAGCTAGCATAAATTTGATGCCTCTATCAACTTTTAAAAGGCTAGAAATTGGAGAGATTGCACCAACTTCAGTAACTCTACAGTTAGCTGATCGATCTATTACACATTCTAAGGGAGTTGTTGAAGATGTTTTGGTTAAGGTTGATAAGTTTATTTTTCCTGTGGACATTATCATTCTAGAGATGGAAGAAGATAAAGAAATTCCAATCATTTTAGGAAGACCATTCCTAGCTACAGGAAGACCAATGATAGACGTTCAAAAAGCGCAATTGACTATGAGAGTAAATGATCAAGAAGTAAACTTTAACATCTTAAAGTCAATGAATTATCCATCAATAGAAAAAGATGATGAATGTTTTAGAATGGATATATGTGATTATCTAAGAAAAGAATATTTCGAAGAAAATTATGAAGAAAAAGAAGATATATAAAAAGATAATTATGATGAAATTGAAAGCGAAGAAGCTGATTATATTCAGGAAAAATTTGAAATGCTCAATTCAACAACACCATAAAATGAAATATTAATTCCATTTGTTGTAAAACCCCAGGAACTTGAATTAAAGAATCTTCCAATTCATCTGAAGTATGTATTTTTAGGAGAGTTTTCAACATTACCAATAATTGTATCTTAGACTTAAATGAAATTCAAGAATAAAAATTAATGGATACGTTAAAAAAATACAAAAAAGCTTTTGGTTGGACTCTAGCTAATATTAAAGGAATTAGTCCTTCGATTTGTATGTACATAATTTTATTAAGTGAAGAACATAAACCAAGAATTGACTCTCAAAGGAGACTAAACCCTATTATGAAAGAAGTAGTTAAAAAAGAGATTTTGAAATGGTTAGATGCTGGAATTATATGTCCTATTTTGGATAGGACTTGGGTAAGTTCAATTCATTGTGTTCCCAAAAAAGGAGGAGTGACTGTTGAATAAAATGAAAATAAAGAATTAATACCTATCAGATAAGTTTCTGGATGGAGTATTTGTATTGATTATAGAAAATTAAATGCAGCCACCCGAAAATATCACTTTCCTCTTCCTTTTCTAGACCAATTGTTGGCTAGACTTGCTGGACACAAGTACTACTACTTTCTGGATGGATATACTGGTTACCATCAGATACCTATTGCTCCTGAGGATCAAGAGAAAATAACTTTTGCTAGTCCTTATGGAACTTTGGCTTTCAGAAGAATGTCATTCGGACTATGTAATGCACCTGCAACATTCTAAAGATGTATGATGTCTATTTTTAGTAAATTAATAGAGAATGGAATAGAAGTATTTATGGATGATTTCTTTGTATTTGGAACATCATTTGACGCATGCTTAAATCATCTTGAAAAAGTTTTGGAGCTATGCGAAAGAACTAACTTAGGTCTAAATTGGGAGAACTGTTAATTTATGGTTGCAGGAAGAATTCTATTAGTGGCATAAAATTTCGTAAAATGGCATGGAAGTAGACCCTACAAAAATTCAAGTAATAGCTAAATTACCACCTCCTACTACAGTGAGAGGGGTAAGAAGTTTTCTTGGACATGCTGGTTTCTACAGGCGCTATATTAAAGATTTTTTAAAAATTACAAAACCTCTATGCCAACTTTTAGAAGAAGGTAAGAAATTTGAATTTACTGAAGAATTCTCAAATTCCTTTGAGTTATTAAAGGAAAAACTAATCACAGCACCTGTAATAGTTTCACCTGAATGGGAGAAGCCATTCAAACTAATGTGTGATGCTAGTGATTATGCTATTGGAGCTATTCTTGGTCAAAGATATGATAAGATTTTTAAGGTTATATACTACGCTAGTATAACTCTTAATGATGCTCAAATTAACGATACAGTTACTAAAAAGGAGTTATTGGCTATTGTGTATGCTTTTGATAAATTTAGATCATATTTAATTGGAACTAAATGTATTGTGCATACTGATCATTCAGCTATTAAATATCTGATGCAAAAGAAGGATACTAAACCAAGATTAATTAGATCGGTACTTTTAATGTAAGAATTCAATTTTGTAGTGATTGATAGAAAAGGAACTGAAAATCAAATTGTTGATCATTTGTCGAGACTAGAATATACCAGAAAGAAATAATAGACAGTTTCCCTGATGAAAAACTTTATAATATTAATGAGTGGAAAATACCTTGGTATGTTGATATAGTAAATTATTTAGTAAGCGATATTTTGCCACCTATGCTAACATTGCAGCAACAGAAAAAAATTGTTCATGATTCAAAATCATATTTTTGGGATGAACCATATTTATATAAACAATGTAATGACCTTATTATTAGGAGATGTGTGCCTTATGAAGAAACTGAACAGATTATTCAAAAATATCATGATTCTGATTTTGGAGGACATTTTGGGATTAACAAAACTGCATATAAAATTTTACAAGCTGGATTTTATTGGCCTACTCTTTTTAGAGATGTTTACAGATATATCAAAACATGTGATATATGCCAACGAGTAGGTAATATATCTAGAAGAAATGAAATGCCTCTGAATTTCATATTGGAAGTTGAGATTTTTTATGTTTGGGGATTAGATTTCATGGGACCATTTATTCCTTCATTTGGAAACTTATATATTTTGATTACGGTTGATTATGTATCAAAGTGGATTGAAGCACAAGCTTTACCTCGTTGTGATGCTAAAAGTGTTTCAAAATTCTTAATGAAAAATATGTTCACAAGATATGGAATGCCGAGAGTGATTATCACTGACGGAGGATCCCATTTTAGGAATAAATACATTCAAAGATTGGCATAAAAGTTTAGTATTGTTCATAAATTCTCTACTGCTTATCATCCTCAAACCAGTGGATTAGCTGAAGTTTCTAATCGTGAGATTACACAGATTCTAGAAAAGACTGTAAATCCTAATAGAGTAAATTGGTCTATGAGACTGGATACTACATTATGAGCATACAGGACTGCGTAAAAAAATCCTATTAGTGTAAGTCCTTACAGGCTTATATATGGAAAAACTTGTCACTTACCAATAGAATTGGAGCATAAAGCATATTGGGCAATTAAAGAATTCAATTATAATTTAAAAAATGCTGGTGAGAAGAGAATGTTGCAATTAAATGAATTAGTAGAATTAAGAAATGAATCTTACAATAACAACAGAATTTATAAGGAAAAACTAAAGTTAAGACATGATCGGAAGATTAACCGAAAGAACTTTGAACCAGGGAAAGAAGTTTTGTTTACAATACAAGGCTAAAATTATTTCCTAAGAAATTGAAATCTCGTTGGTTAGGACCTATTATTGCGACTCAAATTTATACTTATGGAGCTATTGAAATTGAAGATCTTAAAACTAGAAATAGATTTAAAGTAAATGGACATAGATTAAAACCATATTTTGAAGGTAAAAGACCAAATTTTAAAGAGGTTTTAATGCTCAGTCAGCCTGAATAACAACTCAATAGGTCGGGCTGACGACATTAAACCAAGCGCTTTATGAGAGGCAACCCATATTTATGTTTAATAGTTGAGTGTTTGTTTGAAATTATTGTTAGTTTGTAGTAATATTAAGTCCTACTACTTATATTTACCCTTTGATTATCATAGAATTTAAACCCATAGAGAAAATTTTGGAACGTATTGGACCACGGCATATTTATGAAAATTTTTGCCAAGGGCGCCGACTGCGGGTTTTTCCCGAGAGCTCTGGCATTTAATTTCATAAGGCTCGCCGACGGCGCCTTCGAGGCCGCCGACAGCGGGATCAGCGAGTGGGCAGTTTTTTGTGTTCAAAACGACAGTTTTTGGCAACTTTTAGCGAATTCGACTTCTATAAACTCCTATGGACGGTTCCTAAACACTCCAAACTCCCAAAAATGAATGGATACTCTCTCGAATCTTTCTTAAATGGATTCTAATTCGAAAGATAACCCAAGCTTTCGAGTGTATAACCGGAGAAAGTTCATCAGTGCGGAGGCGCAGCGACTTTTCAACAAGGTAATCTCGAAGAGAAGATTGATTGAATAAAGAGGATTTTTCAATAGATGACAAAGCAATTCTTTGTCACCAATTGAAGAAATGATCGTGTGGAGAAGATGGGAAGTGTTTTGCTACACTACTGCCGCAGTAGTCGTTCCAATGGTTAAAGAATTCTACGCCAATTTACATAGAATCAACCAAGGAAGCGTTTATGTGCGAGGTAGGTGGATTACATTCAATTCTGGAAGAATTAATGAGTTATATATGCTTAAGAATGTTCCAGTCTGTTATTATTCGAATTTCATGCCAACGAGAGAAAAGATGAATGAAATATACTAATATTCGACGGACAAAACTGATGACTGGGAAGTTAGAGAGAACAGGTATGTTAGTTTCTCCGCAACACTTTTAAATCTTGTTTCAAAACATTGGCAGTTTTTCATCTCTGCAAAGTTATTGTCGATGATAAAAATTGGCAAAGTCACAAAAGAAAATGCAATTTTGAACTACTGCATTCAATTGGGATGGCCCATTGATATTGGATCGATTATTGTGGAGTCTGTTTATGGCCTGATCGTTCAAGGAGCATCCCAAGGGCTTCAACATCCTTCTACAATTTTCTCGATTTGCAGTTTGTTTCAAGTTTCGTACGAGATTTGGGAGAAGATACTACTACCCTGGAAAACCTTAGACCTAACTCAGATGTTCCCAGCCAATGATGGAGAGAGTGATGTAGGCTTGATTATGGATCAAGCATCCCAGAATTATGTTCCTGTTCAACCATTACTAGCAGATAAGACACTGATGCTCTTGCATAAAATCAAGAATCTGGAGAATCAGGTACAAAACTTAACGAGTACAGTTTACAACATATTTGATTTCTTCAATCACATTGATTGGAGAATGAAAGAACATTTTGATCATACTAGACAATTCGAAGCGAGTTTGGTGCGATTGATGAGAAGGATGGGATTGATCAATGAAGATTCAACTGAAGAATTCCCATTCCGACTTTTTTACAACCTGTTTTTCCATGTTCAAGCAATGGGTGATATCAGAGGAGAGACTAGCACTAGTTCTGAAGAGTAGTAGACTTGATTATGTTGTGTTTGATTTGAATAATGTTTGAATATTTGTGTGTTTGATTTCTTTAGTTTGCTTTTTAATCTCAGTATAGATGAGATTAAGTTTGAAATGTTTGTTTTCAGCATTTTGAGTGTTGTGGTATGTATTGCGACGCTGATTAGATGGATTTAGGTTGAAAGAATACCTACTTATGTGTGTTATGTATTATGTGTTGCAAACACTTGGATTCAATATATAAATGTGAAGTTTGTTGTGTGCACATTTATTTGTGTTAATTCATCACTTAATTACTTAAAATAAATGATAAAAAAGATCGAACGGATGATGAAGAGGCATAAAATTGATAGAAATCGCAAAAAATTGAAAAATGATCAATTTTTTAAAATCTCACCAATGGTGTGCTCGAGGCCGCCGACGATGCGATTTTCCCAAAAATAATAGGAAATTAATTCAATAGAGCCCGTCGACGGCGCGAACGAGCCCGCTGACTGCGCGATCGCGAAAATTACCTATTTACCTTGATTTGACCAATAAAATGCCACTATTCATCATCTTCTTCCTGTTTTTACCCAAAAAGTCGACCTAGGGCTTAAGAAATCTTGGATTTGGAGCGATTTCAACAAATTCTAACGTCGTATTTCATCTTCCCTTAGTAAGAGCTTCACTCCTATGTAAAAATTTTTTATTTTCACCATGAATTTCTCCCACATTAAGAAATTTTGGAAAAATTGAAAATGTGGAGGAAAGACTTGGAAGGAATTCATGGAAATTGATTTAGATTGTTTTAAACCCCCTTTAGAAGTCATTGTATAAGTATTTTGGAGATTAGTTTGGAATTTTTGTGATTTGATAGATCAAACTATGGCGCCAAGACAAAAGAGAAGACTTGAATTTGATGGGACTCGATTCGTTAATTTGAAAGCACAATTGAGGTATAATTCAGTCTATCAAAGTAAAAAAGTGAATACAAGATAGAGTTTTCGAGAATCCTGGAGGAGAAGTAAAAAGAGTTATCAAAGAGAGAGGATGGGAGAACTTCTGCTACACCACAAACAAGGCTGTTATCAAAGTTGTTAGGGAGTTCTACTCCAATCTTTCTTAACTTGAGGATGAATCAGTCCAAGTAAGAGGATTCTCTATCAACTTTAGTGCTAATCGCATTAACACTTTTTACGAGCTTCACGACTATTTTTCTAGCGAGTATGAAACTTTTGGAACAATGGAAGGCCCGTTGAACGATGTTATCGACTTTCTCACTGATGGAAAAGGAGTTTCAAAAGTTAAAAATTATGAACGGATTAACTTTCCATTGTCCATGATGAATGCCACTGCTAAGGCATGAAATTATTTCATCTATTCGACTCTGCTACCCACATACCATCATAGTGAAGTCTCTAGAGAGAGAGCTATTTTGAATTTCTGTATTCAGAACAACAGAAGTATTAATGTGGGGAGAATAATCTATAAGAATATTATGGCCACTAATACCCGACCTTTACTAATGCAAGAATTTATGAAATTATATTTAAATATTTATAATAATTTTTGTAAAAGTCACAATTTCAAACGCAAGTATACGTATCGTTTCAAGTAATACAGGGCTCTATTGGAGTCCTGGTTATCGATCCCACAGGGAAGATTAAGTGAAAATTAAATTAAGAAATATAATAGATTTTCAAATTAAAAGTAATTATTATTATTTTTTTTTTCAAAATTCAGATTTTTAAGTTTAATTAAATTCCTACTAAATGCAAATAAGAAACAATAAAGTAAAATGTTAATGCAAGTATAAATAAAACAACTTTCTCCTTTTTCAACTAATCCAAGATTTTTCAGAATAATTATCATTCGTTGATAACTTGAAATTATGATATTGCGCCAAATAGAAGCATTCTTATTCTTTACATTCACTTGATAGTATAAAGAACATTGGCTAATCTAGAGATCGGTTCAGGATGTATTATTAGTATAATGGGTTAATCTAGGCTCACTCTTCTAGATGTCCAAGGGTGGCTATGGTCGGCCCTACTAGTAACTCGTTCTCTTTATATAAACCAAATTATTAGAATTTAGTCTGTCACTCTAAAAACTAATCAATTATATGCCCAATAAACAATATCTCCCTATTTATTTGCACTTCACCTTGAATAACCCGCTCAAGACATGATTACCCAAGAATTCATGTGATATCTACTAGTTAAGAACTCATCTCCGGATAGGTCTCAGAATTCTTCAACAGGTTTTAACAATTTAAATGGATAGTTTAAAAAGTAAATTAAGATCAGGTATTAATATCATCACAATTTTTATAAAATTTAAGTTATAGTTCTCCAACGAAATTAAATTATCTTTATTATCTCTTCATAGTTGAAAGGAGAAAGAAAACTAACTACTAAGAACAGATTAAATTTACACAACAAAACATATTTATAAAACTTTGAACCAAGTTACAAATACTTATCTAGAATGTTCATTCAGGTGATCCGTTGACTCCTACTGACTCCAATGCAAAATGAAAGACTTCAACAGCACCAACACTTACAAACTCACACTTACAAGTCAAGGAATTAAGTAGTAACACTCAAAATAACTAAAATAAACTCACTAATTACTTAAGAAGGTGGCTCCCTAAAATTATTTTCAAGCGTGAGAGAACTCTAGGGTGCTTGGGGGCACTTTCCTCTGTAGAATTGACTTATATTTATAGAGCTTCGAAAATGACCAGGGGTTGCTTAAGGCACCTCTTCAAAATTCATCCAATTACAATGTATCTTCTAGAAAGTAACTGTGGAGCTGAGGCACTGGAGTCCATGACTAAGTCTTCACACCTGTTCACTTTGGATCGCACCTCTTCACGATTAAAACTATTTTCCCGTGTCCAGATGCATTGTATCACATGTCATATGTATTAGGAGTAACTTCCAGTCTTCTAGAAGGTCTGATAACCGCTTAACACCATCAAAATAATTGCCCAAAGTTGTAAAAAATTATTCACTGCTTCAGTATTGAACTGGCTCTTAGGCGCCGGAGACCTAAACTTTCGGCAACTTTGCCTTTTAGCTCTATTTTTGCTCCTTTTTGCTCCTTTTTCCTTCTTGAACTCTTTTTTTATCACCTACATCCAAAAACATAAAAATACCTTTCATTAAAGCATAATATCCTTAAGAATTGAATCATAAATAAGGCATAAAAATAGGTATTTTTTAAGTGGATCAGCCACTACGAAGAGTGAGACAAGTGGATATCTAGGGCATCCTGGCCTCATTTATGCATTTTGTCAACTATCTGGAGTTGAAGCAAGAGATGATGAGGAATGGGTTTATCCTATGAAACCCATTAGTAAAGGGAATATAAAGACTTATGAATCCCATGAGGAATGGAGATCAGGGAGTAGGTGCAAAGGACCTTCTACTAGCTATGACCCTCCTGCTTCTAGTCCCCCTACCTTATATGATATGATGAATGTCATGACCCTGCAGAGGAAAAGTTTTGAACAGTTGGATGAAATGCTGGAAAGAATTAATCACAGGATTGAAGGACTAGAGAGAAGACATGATCATGATAGTGAGTATCTTCAGAGGCACTCAGATTTTGAGATGGCTTATTACGATGCTCAAGCTAGATACTACAAAGGAGAGCCTGATATCATTTTTCGAGAATGCCCCCGGTATACTCAATATCAGCCCAATCCTTCTGCTGACCAGGGCAATAAAGACATAGTGTGGGATTTTGATGCTTGATGATTTAATAGTGATGTATTGTATGTGTTTGTGTTAGTTTTAGTTTTTTTCATTGTAGTACTTTTATTGATTGTATTCTGTGAACTATGCTTTATTCTCTGTGATATGTGTTTAGTTGGTAGTTTGTATTTTCATTCTGAATGTTTGTGATATCTGTGATGATAATTGTAATTGTGAATTGATTAGTTTAAGATAGTAAACTGTTTGTTCTGTGTTGTGAAATGCATATATCCTGTGTAGTGTAGTTAGTTGTTTTTGTTTAATGTTTAGTTTTATATACTTGTTTTAAAATTTCATTGCCCCAGCAAATTCTATAAACTGTTATATGTGTAGAAAAGTTTTTAATATTACAGGTCACTTGAAGTTAGAAATTTTGAGAAGAACCTGCAAATTTCAAAAAGACAAAAATGCCTAAAGTGCAAAGGTATGAATTTTATATTTAGAATTTTTCTTTCCGCCATGTACTATTTCTATTTATAAAAAACTTTAAGTTTTGGAGGATGGAAGAAAAATCTTAACTATTATATGTTCTCAAATAACATATTTTCAAAAATTATTACTATGATTTTTGTGATAAAACTTAATTCCAATAACTATATTTAGGCTTTATCTAAATATTGTAAAAGATTCAAAGAAATATTTTTTATAATAAAAATTAATCTTGTAGATTAAGATATTTAGTATAAAAGGATAAGACTATAGTTAACTATTTAAAGTAAGGAAAACTATATTTTGAATTATTCAGAATCTTAAGAATTCAGTTGAGAAAGAAAATATTGGGATTCAATAATGTAAAAACTATGAAGTATATATAAGTTAAAGAATGTTGAAAGTTTTGAATTTAGGAAAAGAAAAGTGAAGTTCACAATTATTAACAGGCTATCCAGATATAGTAATCCTCACTTGAAAAAGAAAAAGAAAGAAAAAGAAAATGATTGAAAAACAAACCCTGAAAAGAAATGAAAAAAAAAAGAGAAAAGAAAATAAGTGAGGAGAAGCTTGAGAAAATGCCTTATCAAAAATTGGCTTCACTTGGATTAACCTAAAAGGAAAACTAAAAGCATTTCTGAACTTATATTTATGACTAGTTTCTTACTTATAATTTCCTCACAAATTTCCTATCTTCTGAATACTCTGAGTGAATTAATATTGCAACATATAGTCATTCTTGAAATGAATAGAAGACTAGAACTCTTAGACTTGATGACTAGATAGCCTTATACCTACAGAATTAATCTAATTATTTGAAAATCTTTCTAAGAATTCTTACTAAAATATTTATTTAAATCAAAATTATAGTATTTCCGAATTAAAACTTTACCACAATGAATCATAACTTTTATGTAGTATTAAGGATTACTTGAGAGCAAGTAATAGTTAAGTTTGAGGGATTTTGACCCAAGGAAAAAAGGTTAAGAATTTCATGCTTATTTTATGCTGATTTTGTTGATATTGCACTTTAAAGAAAGGTATTTTTGGTGTTTTTCTTTAGGTATGAAGATTTAAGGACAAAGGAGCGAAAATATACAAAAAAGAGCAAATTTGGAGCAAAAAGGACCAAATTATGCAAAATTGACCTAGAGAGCCGACGGCGAGGTCGATGGCGCCGACGGCATGATTTTCCTGAGAGTTTAGAATTAATTGCAAGGGAGGCCACCGACGGCGGAGATCGAGGCCGCCGACGGCGGGGCCTGTTTAAAGCACTATTTCTAGAAGGCCGTCGACGGCGGGATCGACGGTTCTTTCCAGAAATACGTCGAATGTGGACGATTTTCGAAGGGGTGCCTGCAAAACCCTTAGAGACTCTTTTACAACTTTAAAAAGAATCATTTTAGGCCGAAAAAGTGGTCTCCTACGTGTTTACTAGAGAGTCCAAAGTGTCTAAAAAAGTCAATTAGTGTTTATAGTGAGTAGATAGTTATTTTTAGTGTTGTTATTTAGTGAGTAGTGAGTTCAAATAGAGATTTTGTGAGGAATTCTTTGAGGGATTGTAATAGTGGAAGGGAAGTGAGAGATCTCTTATGCATTGTCGTTTCGAAGGAGAATTATGTGTGCTATAAGAAAGGAAGAAATACAGAGGAGCTTCAAGGAGTTTTCTTGGGGAAGAATTTAAGATAAGTTGTGTTTATTTACTATAGTTTGTAGAACTTTACTTTATTATATGAAATCCAAGTTTTATTGCATCCTCTTCATGAATTCTGAGTAGTTGTTCTGTCTTTCTCCTTGTTTTTATGTTTTTTGTGAAATGATTATATGAATTAGTATATCAAACCTATTATAAAGAAGTTGTGATGATACTATACCTAAACTTACTTTACTATACGAATTGGCCATTTGTATTTTTAAAATCTGTGAAGAATTCTTAAGATCTGACCGTGGGCTAGGGATTCTTAACTAGTATTTATCACATTTTTCTTTAAAAGGTAGACGGGTAAATCCTTGAAAGGAGAAGTGCAAATAAATAGGGAAATAATATTAATCGGGCGTAGACTTGGAGATTTTAGAGTGACAGACTAAAATCCTCAATTCGGTCCTATTGTTGGGTGCTGAGATGTAGATTGTTAGCCCTCAAGCGAGGGGAACGTGGGAGCTCCGAAGTGAGAGCTGGTATCCTCCCAACCTAGCCCCATATTCAGTAACCAAACATAGGATTAGTCAATGTTCTTTATGCCTGGACCAAAGTGTAAAGAATAGGAATGCTCCTATTTGGCACAACACATATAAAACTAATTCTAATTATCGTTTCACTTAAATATCTTAATAAAGGAGAAAGATTCTTACTATTATATATTTAAACTTAACTTAAGTAGTTTTAGTAAATTGTTAGTAAAACTATTTTAGATATAAGAACTTTATATTATTATCAATTGCGTATTAGTGACAGATAGGCAATTTCGATTTAGTTGTAATTCTAACTTGGTTTATATAATCCTAGTCCGTAGGCTTTAATATATTTCCTTGTGAGATCGATATTCAGGACTCCACTAGAGCCCTGTATTACATTTTGAGCGATACGTATACTTGCATTTAAAGGTAACTCAGCGATTAAAAGATTATAATATTTTATTGTTACTAAAATTAATATTACACTCCGAATCAAGTTTTTTGCGCTCTTGCTAAGAATTTATATCTTTTAGTAGTGGTGTCGAATTCTTATATTTATAAGTATACTTAAACTCATGGGATCATGGATTGATATGGAATAATTATCTATATTATTGTGTCAAATAGAAGCATAGATGAGTCTTTACCCTTAAAAGAGTACCCTCTCTTCTAAGTAAGAAAAGAATATTGACATATTCTAAGTTTAGTCACTAACTCTAAGGCTAGGCTGGGAGGATATCGGCTCTCACTTCGGAGCTCCCACTCACCCTTCACCCGAAGGCTAACCTTTGATATTAGTTACTAATCTTAGAACCAATTTGGGGATTTCAGCCTGTCACCCTGAAATCTCCACATTGAAGTTCATCAAAACATTATTCCCTATTTATTTGCACTCAATTCCTATGAACAATGCAATTCATCCATAGAAATTGAATGGATCTTTCATTATTGTTGTAGGACATTAAATCCTTTCAAACTTAATGTTCAACAACATATTTTAACATTTCAATTGGCCAAATCGAAAGTAAATTAAGTTCTAAATAAAAAAACCATCACAATTTCTTCATTACATTAAAAACACATTAAATCCACATCAATCCATCATCACATCTCTATGCAAGAAGAAAGACAAGGGAGACTACTGATACACCTAAAATATATAGTATTTTTTATGCGCATTTTTATACCCATTTTTGATGATATTGCACTTTAATGGAAGGTATTTTGTGTTTTTTCTTGCAGGTATGATAAAAATGAGTGATTATGATGAAAGGAGAAAAATTGGATCAAATTTGGAGCAAAAAAAATGAAAAATGAAAATTTGGGGAGAGAAAAGGGTACCTTGAGATTAACTTGAATTTGGCGCCACAGTTAAAAATTGAGATTAACTTGAATTTGGCGCCATTTTTAAAGGGGATGGGATGCAACTCTTGGTAGTAACTTCCATAACTTCCTTTGGGCGGCAAGTTTTAATGAAGGGGTGCATTCTTTGGTGGATACATCGAATCTGGACACATTTTGAAGATACACCAAGGCACCTTTTGGTTTAATTTTTAAAGAGTTTTAGGAAAGATTAGGGGCTCTTCCATTGCATTTTGAAGAGTGTTTTTACAGATTTTTTTATTAGGAGTAGGAGTAGAGAGTAGAAAAGAGAAAAGGGTAGGATTGAAGTCTTCTTCTTCCCACTTCTTTTCTTTCCTTTAGTTTAGTTTTTATTGAAGTTTGAAGTATATTTCTGAGTCATCGGAGTTGGGAGACATGCTCTGAGGAGTAGTTTAGTGAAGAGTCAAGGTTTCAGAGGAACTTCCTGAGTCTTGTGGAGAGGATTTTCAGATAAGTGTTTACTTTTGTTCTTACATTTAGTTTTTAATTAATACTTGTTGTGTTTGTTGTTTTTCTTATGATTTTTAATTTCAAATTAATGTGTTTTTGTATTTTTTCAATGCATTCTGAGTAGTTTACTTTATCTTTTTCTTTCTTAAATGAAGAAGTAAGAAATTCATGAAAAATTGTTGTGGACTGTATATGTGTTTAAAGTTGGAAGAAGTTGTGAAGATTGATTAAATAAACTTTATTTACTTTTTAATTTGGCCTGTTAAGATGTAAAATTTGTGGTGAGATTCTGTAAGATCCAATATGGTATTGTCTCATAAAAGTTAGTAAGAATCACATGCAATAAAATGTAAGAGAAAAGGGTACCTTGAGATTAACTTGAATTTGGCGCCACAGTTAAAAATCGAGATTAACTTGAATTTGGTGCCATTTTCAAAGGGGATGGGATGCACTCTTGGTAGTAACTTCCATAACTTCCTTTGGGCGGCAAGTTTGAATGATGGGGTTCATTCTTTGGTGGATACATCGAATCTGGACACATTTTGAAGAGACACCAAGGCACCTTTTGGTTTAATTTTTAAAGAGAGTTTTAGGAAAGATTAGGGGCTCTTCCATTGCATTTTGAAGAGAGTTTTTACATATTTTTTTATTAGGAGTAGGAGTAGATAGTAGAAAAGAGAAAAGGGTAGGATTGAAGTCTTCTTCTTCCCACTTCTTTTCTTTCCTTTAGTTTAGTTTTTATTGAAGTTTGAATTATATTTCTGAGTCATCGGAGTTGGGAAACCTGCTCTGAGGAGTAGTTTAGTGAAGATTCAAGGTTTCAGAGGAACTTCGTGAGTCTTGTGGAGAAGATTTTCAGATAAGTGTTTACTTTTGTTCTTACATTTAGTTTTTAATTATTAATTGTTGTGTTTATTGTTTTTCTTATGGTTTTTAATTT
Organism: Papilionanthe hookeriana x Papilionanthe teres; assembly: GCA_022702705.1. Lineage (NCBI taxonomy): Eukaryota > Viridiplantae > Streptophyta > Magnoliopsida > Asparagales > Orchidaceae > Papilionanthe > Papilionanthe hookeriana x Papilionanthe teres. Next base: position 75,545,155 of record CM040423.1, read on the forward strand.
CAAATCAATGTGTTTTTGTATTTTTTCAATGCATTCTGAGTAGTTTACTTTATCTTTTTCTTTCTTAAATGAAGAAGTAATAAATTCATGAAGAATTGTTGTATAATGTATATGTGTTTAAAGTTGGAAGAAGTTGTGAAGAATGATTCTATAAACTTTATTTACTTCTTAATTTGGCCAGTTAAGATGTAAAATTTGTGGTGAGATTCTGTAAAATCCAATGCGGTATTGTCTCATAAAAGTTAGTAAGAATCACATGCAATTATATGGGTGAAAATTGTAGTTCATATAATTGAATGCAATATATTAGAAGATGTTTTAAAGGGGAGTAAAATTAGAGGATTTTTAGTGTGACGGGCTAAAAGCACCTAATTTGGTTTGAAGTTTTGAATTTTGTTATGAGAAGTTAGCCCCCAAGTGGAGGGAATTGAGGGAACTCTAGAGTGAGAGCTGGTATCTTCCCTGCCTAACTATGTTCAAAATGATAAAATTTCAAATTAACCAATGTTCTTTATAGAACCAAGTAAGGGTAAAGAATACATTTTCTTATATTCATCACAACAAATTTAAATATGTTCACAACAATACTTTCATAATTATTACTACTTTATAAAGGAAAGAAAAATATATTCTAATTAATAGTATTTTTCATACCGTGTTTACAGTTATTATCATTTTAATTTCTTGTTTGACTTTTATAAGAAAATTTAAAGAGTGAAATCAACTATCAAACTTTTCAAATCAAAACATACTTTCAAAAGCTAATTAAAAAGTAAAAAGATAATTTTCTTATTTCTTTAATGATTTTTCACTTTCCCTGTGGGTTCGATATCTCGGGGCTTAATCAGAAAGTCCTATATTACTTGATAAACGATACATATACTTACGTTGTATCCACATTATAAATCATAAGCATAAATACTCGGACGGATCAAGTTTTTGTCATCGTTGCCAATTTTCATATCATAATTGTAAGTATAAATATCGGGTGGATCAAGTTTTTGGCACCGTTATTGGGGAGAGAAATTAATTAAAATTACATTTTAAAGAAAATTAAGAAATTTTAAATTTTTACTTTTCTTTATTTTTGTTAGTGTGTTGTGTTTTGTTTTGTTTTATTGTTGTATGCGTTGTCCAGATTCTGAGGGACTTGTGTCTTATGATTCTGAATTAGAAAGAACTATCAGAAAAATTAAAAAAATTAAAAATACAAAAAAGATAAAAATATTCAAGAAATGGTAAATCATCAAGATCAAAATGTTGGCATCCATCAAGAATTAAGACCTTTAAGAGATTATGTTAAACCTACAGTGGATGAACTTCGTTGTAGTATTCAAAACCCTGTTGTAGCTGCTAATTCTTTTGAGCTTAAACATGCTATTATCCAAATTGTGTCTAATAATCAGTTTAGGGGAGCAACAACTGAAGATCCTAATTTGCATCTTGCTAATTTTCTAGAGTTGTGTGCTACTTTTAAATATGATGGTGTTTCGGATGATGTTATTAGACTTAGACTTTTCCTTTCTCACTAAGGGATAAAGCTAAAATATGGTTACATTCGTTAGCACCTGGATCAATTAGAACTTGGGGTGAACTGTCACAAAATTCCTTGTTAAATATTTTTCACCATCTAAGACTGCTAAATTGAGAAATGATATTACATATTTTTGTCAGTTTGAAGGGGAATCAATATATGAAGCATGGGAAAGATTTAAAGATCTCCTCAGGAAATGTCCACATCATTCGATACCAGATTGGTTAATAATTCAAACTTTTTTTAATGGATTAGTTGGATCTCTTAGATCGATCATCGATGATGCTGCTGGTGGATCATTAATGTCTAAACCATTTTATGATGCTTATGTTTTAATTGAAGAAATGGCTACTAATAATTTTCAATGGCCTTCTGAAAGGTTAAATCCTAAAAAGGTAGCCAGTGTTTTTGAAAATGATGCTTTTACAATGTTAGCAAATCAAGTTGCTGTTGTTTTAAGGAAGATAGACCAATTTGGGATGAATTTTTCTCAGCCACATTCCATGTTTAACGAAAATTCATTAGGCCAAATGGTTGATTCTTATTCTTCACCAGAAACTCGTGAATGTTATAATTAAGCCTAACAACCCATATTCCAATTATTATAACCCAGGTTGGAAGAATCATCCAAATTTTAACTGGAATACCAATAATCAGGGTGGTGTTAATCAACAATGGGGGAACCACCAAGTAAACCCATTGGGGAATTCGAACAATCAAGGAAATAATCATAATAATAGATTAACTTATCATTCAGGTTATAACAATGTTTTATAATTAAAGGAGAAGAAGTTGTTTATTGAAGAAGTGGTGTCACATATGGGAAATCAATTACAAATTCAAGGAGCAACCATCAGAAATATTGAAAATCAATTGGGGCAAATTGCAAATGCCTTAAGTAATAGATCCAAAGGAATGCTTCTAAGTAATACTAAAGTAAATCCAAGAGAAAATAATAAAGAACAAGTAAAAGCAATTCAACTGAGAAGTGGAAGAGAATTGGAAGATAGAGTTCAAAAAGAAATTGAAGTAGAGAAAGAAGAGATTGAAGAACCAAAAGAGGACTCTCCAAAATGTTTGGAAAGACCTGTTTCTCCACCTAAGGTTGATTTAGAAAAAACACCACCTCCATTTCCTCAGAGACTTCGTCAACAAAAATTGGATAAGCAATTTTCAAAATTCTTGGAGATATTTAAGAAGCTTACTATTAATATTCCTTTTGTTGAAGCCTTAGAACAAATGCCAAGCTATGAGAAATTTATAAAGGATATTCTTAACAAGAAAAGGAAGTTTGAAGATAAAGAGACCATTGCACTTAGTGAGGAGTGCAGTGCAATAATTCAGAAAAAGCTTCCTGAAAAGCTTAAAGATCTCGGTAGTTTCACAATTCCATGTGCAATCAGAGACAGATTCTATGGAAAAGCTTTATGTGATTTGGGTGCAAGCATTAACGTTATGCCTCTATCAATATTCAAAAGACTGGGACTAAGAGAAATAAACCTAACTACTGTAACTCTGCAATTAGCAGATCGTTCGATCACATATCCTAAAGGAGTTATAGAAGATGTTTTGGTTATAGTGGACCAATTTATTTTTCCTGTTGATTTCATTGTGTTAGATATGGAGGAAGATAAAGAGATACCTATTATTTTGGGAAAACCTTTCTTAGCTACAGGCTGAGCCATGATAGATATGCAAAAAGGGGAATTAACGATGAGGGTTAGTGATCAGACTGTTACATTTAATATTTCAAAATCAATGAAATATGCTGCTAGAAGTAAAGAAGATGAATGTTATAGGATGGATATTATCAAATAATTGAGTGAATGTCATTTCAAGTTAACTTATAAAGAGAAATCTGAAAGAAAAGAATTGGAACATAAGCAAGAAGAGGAGTTACTTGATTCTGAAGATTTTCAAGAGGAAGATTTAAAGTATGTTCGTGAAAGTTTTGAATTGTTGGATTTGACTGAAAAAGATGAATTTTATGGTCCATCAATTGAAAAACCTCCTGACTTTGAGTTAAAAATGCTTCCCGATAATTTGAAATATGTTTTTCTAGGTGAATCCTCAACCTTGCCAGTTATAATTTCCTCTCAATTAACTGAAAAAGAAGAAGAATTTTTCTTGAAAATTTGAAGAAGCACAAGAAAGCCTTTGGATGGACAATTGCTGATATTAAATGAATCAGTTCTTCAATTTTTATGCACAGAATTCTTATGGAAGATAATTGCAAACCGCGGGCTGATCCCCAAAGGAGATTAAATCCTATCATGAAGGACGTTGTTAAGAAAGAAATTTTAAAATGGTTGGATGCTGGAATTGTCTACCCTAGTTCAGATAGTGCATGGGTTAGTTCTATTCACTGTGTTCCTAAGAAAGGAAGAGTGACTGTGACTGTTAAAAAAAAAGAATGAAATAATACCAACAAGACAAGTTACAGGGTGGCGAATATGCATTGATTATAGAAAATTAAATCTTGCCACAAGGAAAGATCACTTTCCACTTCCATTTCTGGATAAAATGTTGGATAGACTAGCTAGGCATAAATACTTTTGTTTTCTGGATGGATATACTGGTTACAACTAAATTTAAATTGCACCTGAGGATCAAAAGAAAACTATGTTTACCAGTCCTTATGGTACGTTTGCTTTTAGAAGAATACCCTTTGGTTTATGTAATGCCCCTGCTACATTTCAGAGATGTATGATGGCTATTTTTTGTGATTTAATTGAAAAAGGGATTGAAGTTTTTATGGATGACTTTCAATGTTTGGAATTTCGTTTGAATCATGTTTAGAACATTTATCTAAGGTTCTAAAACACTGTGAAGAAACTAATTTGGTCCTTAACTGGGAAAAATGCCAATTTATGGTAGTAGGAGGAATTATTTTGGGACATCGGATTTCAGAAAAAGGCTTGGAGGTAGATCCTGCAAAAATTCAAGTTATATCTAATTTACCTTGCCCAACCAATGTAAGGGGAATTAGAAGTTTTTTAGGACATGTTGGATTCTACAGGTGTTACATCAAAGACTTTTCAAATATTACAAAACCTTTATGTCGTTTACTGGAAAAGGATGCAATTTTTAATTTTGATGATGATTGCCTCAAAGCCTTTGAAACATTAAAAGAAAAATTAATCACTGCACCTGTAATAATTTCACCAAATTGGGAAAAAACCTTTTGAATTAATGTGTGATGCTAGTGATTATGCTATTGGTGTTGTTTTGAGTCAGAAATATGATAAAATTTTCAAAGTTATTTATTTTGCTAGTAAAACTCTTAATGAAGCTCAAATTAATTATACCACTACTGAGAAAGAGTTATTAGCTATAGTATTTGCCTTTGAAAAATTTTGATCATATTTAATTGGAACTAAATGTGTTGTGCATACTGATCATTCTGCTATCAAATACTTAATGAAGAAAAAAGATGCAAAATAGAGACTGATAAGATGGATTCTTCTTTTGCAAGAATTTGACTTTGAGATAGTAGATAAAAAGGGTTCTGAAAATCAAATTGCTGATCATTTGTTCAGGCTTGAAATTGAAAAATCTCTCTGTGATGTTGAAGAAATTAATGAACATTTTCCTAATAAAAAATTGTTCACTGTTAATGAGTGGCGTGTTTCGTGGTATGCAGATATAGTAAATTTTATTGTCTGTGATATTATACCTTATGGTTTGACATATCAGGAAAAGAAGAAATTTTTGTCTGATGCTAAGACTTATTTTTTGGATGACCCATTTTTATATAAACAAGGAAATGATCTTATAATTTGAAGATGTGTACCTTTGGAAGAGACTTATGAAATTATTCAAGAATGTTATGATTCTGATTATGGGGACATTTTGGAAGTGATAAAACTGCATATAAAATCTTACAATCTGGATTTTATTGGCCTACAATTTTTAAGGATGTGAATGTTTATATTAAAAATTGTGATAGATATCGACGTGTAGGCAATATTTCTAGGAGAAATGAGATGCCCCTCAATTATATATTGGAAGTTAAAATATTTGATGTTTGGGGATTATATTTTATGGGACCATTTACACCATCTTTCAGAAATGTTTATATTTTGATGGCAGTAGACTATGTTTCCAAATGGATTAAAGTTATTGCTTTACCTCGATGTGATGCTCAAAGTGTTGCAATGTTTTTTATGAAGAATATATTTTGCAGATTTGGAATACCAAGAGTAATCATAACTAATGGGGGAAGTCATTTTAGAAATGTGATTATTGGAAAGTTAACAAAGAAATATCATATTAATCATCGCATTGCTACTGCTTATCATCCGCAGACAAGTAGTTTGGTTGAATTATCCAATCGTGAAATTAAAAGAATATTGGAAAAGACTGTTAATCCAAATAGAAAGGATTGGTTAATCAAACTGGATTATGCTTTGTGGGCCTATAGGACTGCCTACAAAACCCTTATAGGAATGTCCCCATATAGGCTAATTTTTGAAAAAGCTTGTCATTTACCTATTGAACTTGAGCATAAAGCATTTTGGGCTATTAAAGAGTTCAATTATAATTTGAAAGATGCTGCTGAAAAGAGATTATTGCAATTAAATGAGCTTAAAGAGATAAGGAATGAATCTTATGAAAGTGCTAAGATTTATAAGGAAAAGATGAAGTTATGGCATGATTGGAAAATTATTACTAAAAATCTTATGCCGGACGTGAAAGTTTTGTTGTATAATGCCGGATTGAGAATTTTTCTGGAAAACTTAAGTCCGAGTGGATGGGTCCTTTTATTGTGATGAAAATTTATTCCTATGGAGCTGTGAATATTCAAGATCCTAAGAATGGAAAAATATTTAAAGTTAATGGAAATATACTTAAACCATATTTTTCAGTCGAGCAATCTAATTCTAATGAGAATCTGATGTTGGGTCACTCAGAATGAGTTCTGGGTTTGTCAGGCTGAAGACGTTAAACCAAGCGCTTTGTGGGAAGCAACCCATAATTATCAATGTGATTTGCTTTATGCTTGTTTTGTGTGCTTTGTTTGCCTTGTTTGGTTTGTTTTTATATTTTTAATGGTAGTAATTTGGAGTTTTTAAACTAAATAGAGTTTGTTTGACCTTATTTGATGACTTAGAGAAGTCAGAATGAAAATTTGGACATTTGGCAGACCTGTGCTAAATTGAGCACTGGCGGGTAAGCGCCGCCTAGTTGGCGCTTAGGCGCCGAAGTTAAAAAAAACGTGAAAAATGAGATTCTAGAAGCCTAGATCATGGGGAAGAGGTTTTGGAAGTTATTTTGGAGTTTTAAAATGTCTTGGGGCAGTTTTAGCACTTCCCAAGTCTATAAAAAGAACCTGATTTAAAAGAAACACTTGCCTAAAGTACTATTTTCATTTCTAAATCTTAAGAAGAGTATTTTGAGTACATCATGTCTTCCTGGGAGAATGAGATTAAGAAGAAGCAAGATTCTGACAAGAGTAAGTTCATTAGTGACAGTGCTAAGGAGTTATTCAATGGATTTCTCGCTGTTAGTATTCAAGGGATTGCATAAATGATTGCAAAATTTGAAGCCCGAGTGACTTCAATGGAAGTAAAGATCAATGAAACTAACTTACATTTGAAGCACATGGGATGGCAACTCAAGATGCAATTCGATCATTCAAGATACATGGAAGAAGCGGATAAGGCGATATTTTTTAAGAACAAATGGATTGAAGAAGAAGATATAAGAATGAACAATTATCGCCTGTTCTATCAAATTTATATTTCAGAAGGGTCAAATGAAAATAATAATGGTCCTGGATATAATATGCCTAATGGGCAGTAGAATTAAGTGTGCTTTGTTCTTATATGTTTTGTGTTCTTATGTGTTTTGTTTAATATGTTTACTGTTCTTATGTGTTTTGTTTGGTGTGTTTAGTGTTTATGTTTGAGTTTAATTTATGCCTTATGATGTGATAGTTAAATCCTAGAGATGTAAACTTATCAGTTTGAGATTAAGTCTCTTGTATCTAGAGAATTTCATCCTATGTATGTGGATAGAAATTCTAGGGTTGTATTAAGTGTTATGTTTGTTTTAATGAATATAAGTTTGTGTTTGTGTGAAATTTGTTTGGAATCGATGAATATTAAACATTTAAATTGGAATATTGGAAGATTTATGGGGAAGAGATAATTATTTTGAAGAGATTAAGGGTGATTAACGAAGTGGTTTAAAGCATATACCTTAATTGTGAAAATTTGGGTATTGGGGGCTAAACGCCAGAGTGTCGCGCTTATGCGCCAGATTTCGCGGCTAAGCGCCAAAGGGTTCGCGCTTAGGCGCCAGTTCGCGAAAATTGGTTCCCAGCAGTTAAAAACCCGTGAATCACCATTTTAACTCCCCTGTTCATCTTCAACCCATCGTTTTCACGCAAGAGAGAGTCTAGGGCATCCTTAATTTGGACCATTTAAGAGACGATCTCAACAAAAATTTGTAAATTTAGATTCCTTGAGGTAAGAACACTACTCCTAAGTAAAAATTTTTTATTTTCACCATGTATTTTGAGTACATTTTGGAAAAACTTAAAATCACTATTCATGGTGAAAATTTGAGGAAAAACTTAAGAAATTGCTTGGATTTAGTGGAAACATCTTTTGGAAGATAATTTAGCATGTTTAGTTTGATTTTGGAATTTATGGTAAATTTTTCGTGAATTTTTAGAGATGGCTCCAAAGTCAAAGCGCGCGAGAGGAAAGACGAAGTTTGATTCTGACAAATTTGTTAGTGTGACGGCTGAGGAACGATACATTGATGTGTTACAGTCACGTAAATTGATTCCTGAGAGAGTGTTCTGTAAGACAAGAGAAGTAATTGAAGATATGATTGCTAGGAGGAACTAGGAGAATTACTATTGCTTCTCCGCTGTTGCTGTTGTTTCTGTTGTTAGAGAATTCTATGCGAATTTGCCTGCATCAGAAGAGAATTTGGTAATGGTTAGAGGGCAAGATGTGGACTTTTCTTCTGGGGTAATTAACACTTTCTATCAACTGTCTCCTACTATGTTTTGTTTTTATTCTAATTTTCATCCTACGGAGGGAGAGTTAGATGAGATAATGGGATTTTTGACTGATGGAAGAGGATTATGGAAAATAACAAATGATAGAAGAGTAAATTTTCCTGCTTCCAAATTAAATGTCACTTCTAAGGCATGACATTATTTTATCTCTTCTAAATTGTTGCCTTCAAGTCATACTAGTGAAGTGACGAGGGAAAGAGTTGTTTTGAACCATTGCATTCAGCAAGGGAAGCGTATAGATATTTGAGTGATCATTTATGATTATATTGTGAATTGTGCCAGATCTACCACTACTGCAGGTATGGGATTTTCTTCCCTGATTCATTCATTACGTGAATGGTCTGAAGTGAAATTTGAAACCTGGGAAGAGGTACTTCAACCTTTGAGACCTATCACCAGTGTAAACGTTGGAGCTTACACTGTACATTTAGTATTTGGCTGGAGAGGAGGATTTGGTAGGGCTTCTACTGCTTCTGCTTCTGTTGCATCTACTTCTCGTGCTACTACTTCACGTGCTTCATCATCTACTGATTCACAGACTGGTTTATTAAGAAAAATATTGAAAAAAGTGAGTCTTACTCGAGAGCATATGAAAGATATGGATGGTAAGATGGATAATGTGGAGAGATATATTGTAAAACATGATGAGTATAAGGAGAATTATCAACATTATTTGGATAGACTGATTAGAGGTGATCAGAGTGCTGAGATGCCTTCTCATCCATTCTACATACCTTATGTGTCATCCAGGGATTGGAATGAGCAGGATGATGATGATGATAAGGATGAAGAGTAGATGTATGTTGTTTGTTTTAGTTGTTGTGTTGTTGTGTTGTGTTATTGTGTATTTTATCTAGTATTTTGTTTGATGATTGTGTTGTGATGTGAACTCTGATAGCATGCAGATTATAGTTGTACTATTTATCTGTTATGCATATTCAGATGTATTGTTGTTGGATAGATGTTTTATATGTTGCTTTGAGTGTAGTGTGTGTGGTAGTAAATGTTTTAATGTGTATGTTGTACCAGAGTTTTTTTTAGGGTGTACTTTAATTCTAAAACTGTTAGGAGATTAGAGAACATTATAGAAACTACTATTTAGGAAACTGCAGGCTTAAAAACTTTACAAAAATCTACCATTACCATTTGATATCTAGTATCAGTGTGATTTCAGTTGGTGTGTATTTGCTTTGAAAACCTCCACTACTGTAGAAGTCTTTTGAAATTTTTTACTTTTCTTTTTATAAAAAGAAAATGTTTTGAAAAACTGAATTTGATTTCATTTTACTCTTGTTGTTTAAATTGTTATACTTACATATTTAGGATATTTAAATTCCTGCAAGCATGTTATGTTAGTCTTTAATTCTCAACTGTGTATCATTTCTTATGCTTAAATGTTTTATCCTAACTAAAAATTAAACTTTGGGGGGAATTTTAAAAACAAAAAATTTTCAAAAACCTAAAATTTTATTTGTTCTCAAGAATACTTAAAATAAATCTTATTTCTTGATTGAGAACAATTATGTATATGAAGTTATATTAGGGGAACAAAAATTTTGAATATAGAAATGAATAAAAGAATTTAGTTAATATTTATAGTAATCATGAAAAACTTAAAGTTAAAATTTTCTTAGTGAAGAGATGTTAAATATAGCTATCTATCTTTAGTAAGAAATTTTATATTTTTTGATAAATAGAAGATTTGACTTTTATTCTTCAAAGCTTAAATTTCTTTTTTTGAGGAATAATTTTCAAATACTTTTATTATGATTTTTAAGTGAAAGATATATATCTGACCTTTATTTTAAATTGAAGGGTGGAATTCAAAATCATTAAAGGCCTATCCAGATATAGTAATCCTTACCTTAGAAAAAGAGAAAAAGAAAAAAAAAGAAAAAGAAAAAGAAAAGAAAAAGTGAAAAATAGTATGTAAAAAGGGAGGAGAAGCTTGAGGATTTAAGGGCCTAATCAAAAATTGGTTACATACCTAAAGTTTAACATATAAGTTCAGAGAAAATTTAAAGCTTAAGGTTATAATATAGTAAGTAAAATTATTTTCAAATAAAGATTTTTAAGTGAGAAAAATAAGATGTTTGAATCCTATATTTTGAAGAAGCTACAATTATTTCTGAATTAGATAGAGACTTATATTTTTCATTTTTTTTTCCTTAAGAACTTTCTAAACTTTAAGTTGGTCTTAATTACTGAATTTTTTTCTAAATTGGACCATTCCATTTCTAGAACAAAATTTTGTTATCTTCCTAAGAAACTCATTACATAATTTGCATGTTAAAATTTTTCTATGAGATTAATTGTCACTTGAGGACAAGTAACATTTTAAGTTTGGGGGATTTTGATACACCTAAAATATATAGTATTTTTTATGCACATTTTTATACCTATTTTTGATGATATTGCACTTTAATAGAAGGTATTTTTTTCTTGCAAGTATGATGAAAATGAGTGATTATGATGAAAGGAGTAAAATTGGATCAAATTTGAAGCAAAAAAATGAAAATTGAAAATTTGGGCACTGACGGCTCAGTTAAAAATCGAGATTAACTTGAATTTGGTGCCATTTTCAAAGGGGATGAGATGCAACTCTTGGTGGTAACTTCCATAACTTCCTTTGGGCGGCAAGTTTGAATGAAGGGGTGCATTCTTTGGTGGATACATTGAATCTGGACATATTTTGAAGAGACACTAAGGCACCTTTTGGTTTAATTTTTAAAGTGAGTCTTAGGAAAGACTAGGGGCTCTTCCATTGCATTTGAAGAGAGTTTTTACAGTTTTTTTATTAGGAGTAGGAGTAGAGAGTAGAAAAGAGAAAATGGAATGATTGAAGTCTTCTTTTCCCACTTCTTTTCTTTCCTTTAGTTTAGTTTATTAAAGTCTGAAGTCTATTTCTGAGTCATCAGAGTTGGGAGACCTACTCTGAGGAGTAGTTTAGTGAAGAGTCAAAGTTTCAGAGGAACTTCCTGAGTCTTGTGGAGAGGATTTTTCAGATAAGTGTTTACTTTTGTTCTTACATTTAGTTTTTAATTAATACTTGTTGTGTTTGTTGTTTTTCTTATGGTTTTTAATTTCAAATCAATGTGTTTTTGTATTTTTTTCAATGCATTCTGAGTAGTTTACTTTATCTTTTTTCTTTCTTAAATGAAGAAGTAAGTAATTCATGAAGAATTGTTGTGGAATGTATATGTGTTTAAAGTTGGAAGAAGTTGTGAAGATTGATTCTATAAACTTTATTTACTTCTTAATTGGCCTGTTAAGATGTAAAATTTGTGGTGAGATTATGTAAGATCCAATGCGGTATTGTCTCATAAAAGTTAGTAATAATCACATGCAATTATATGGGTGAAAATTGTAGTTCATATAATTGAATGCAATATATTAGAAGATGTTTTAAAGGGGAGTAAAATTAGAGGATTTTTAGTGTGACAGGCTAAAAGCACCTAATTTGGTTTGAAGTTTTGAATTTTGTTATCAAAAGTTAGCCCCCAGGTGGAGGGAATTGAGCGAACTCTAGAGTGAGAGCTGGTATCTTCCCTACCTAACCCTGTTCTAAATGATAAAATTTCAAATTAACCAATGTTCTTTATAGAACCAAGTAAGGGTAAAGAATACATTTGCTTCTATTCATCACAACAAATTTAAATACTTCCACAACAACACTTTCATAATTATTACTATTTTATAAAGGAAAGAAAAAGATATTCTAATTAATAGTATTTTTCATACCGTGTTTACAGCTATTATCATTTTAATTTCTTGTTTGACTTTTATAAGAAAATTTAAAGAGTGAAATCAACTATCAAACTTTTCAAAATCAAAACATACTTTCAAAAGCCAATTAAAAAAGTAAAAAGATAATTTTCTTATTTCTTTAAAGATTTTTCACTTTCCCCGTGGGTTCGATATCTCGGGCTTAATCAGAAAGTGGGTTCGATATCTCGGGGCTTAATCAGAAAGTCCTATATTATTTGATAAACGATACGTATACTTGCGTAGTATCCACATTATAAATCATAATTTTCATATCAAAATCATAAGCATAAATACTCGGATGGATCAAGTTTTTGTCACCGTTGCCAATTTTCATATCATAATTGTAAGTATAACTATCGGGTGGATCAACTACTCATAATTCATGGAGATGATACAATAAAACATGGATTTTATATATAAAAGAAAAGTCATACAAACCACAAAAGAAAATACAACTTATCTCTTTCTCTTCCCTAATGCAATTCCCTCGAAGTTCCTTTGAATCCTCTTCTCTCTTCTTTACAACACTTGATTCTCTCTTTAGAATGGAAAGGAAGAAGCAATCTCTCACTTTTCCTCTTCTCCTCCCCTCCTTAGAGAAGAATCCCTCTCAAATCTTCACTCTACACTCTCTACTCTTAAACCCTAACACTTAACACTCACTAAAAACTACTCTATAAGACACAAGACACACTCTAAACACACAACTTTTTGTCCAAAAGCAATTACTTATAAGATAGGGACGAAATCTCAAGAGTTTCCATAGGCATCCCTTCAAAAAGTCGCCAAAACTCTTCAAATTTGAACCCCCCTCTGATTTTGGGCTCCGGCGGCGCTCTATCGTGTCATTTAATGTGCTCTCTGAATTTGGGTGTCGGCGGCGCCAGAACACTTTTTCACTGTTTTTCTCCTTTTTTGCTCATTTTTACTCCGGATTCGTTCATTTTTGCTTCTTTTCACTCCAATCACCTAAAATCATCATACCTGCAGCAAATCATGAAAAATACATTTCTTTAAAGTGCAATATCACCAAAAATAGGTAAAATTAGATAGCAAAAATCGTATATATTTTCAGTGCATCGGGAATGTAACTAATTCGACCTTTTTATATCTGAGTTTAATATATCAAATGCTAACTTAGCAAGGCCAAATCAATTTAGCACCCTCAATTCACAAAACTAAGGGATGCACTTTAATAAGATCAAGCCCAATAAGCTTAGCACTCTTAATTCACAAAATAGGGATTCACTTCAATGTCATTAATTCAGCCTCTCACCACTTCTGCTTCCTTCACATTGCAGAAGAAGGGAGGGGAGAACACTTTAATGTATTGTAATTCCAGGCCACTTCACATTGCATATCATTGAAAATTTACCATATATCAATTGACAGAGATCTAAAATCAATGCTAAATCTTTGCAAGATAGTTAATCGATCTTGCCATAAGCATCCATCAGAGAGAACAAAGCACGGTGGCATGCCTTGTCCAAGCCAACCAACACATAAAACCTAAATTATACCAAAATTATCAAAATGACAAAAAAATTGCAAATTAGAGAATAAGCTGCTTGACATAGCCATATGTAAGTGTAGAAGAGCACCGATAATTGCATAAACACAAGTAATAAACTCAACAAATTTCAAATCAGAGAGCCAAAAGAACCATTATGAAAGCCATTCCATCGACAATTAAACAGAAGATATACTTACATATTTGTTACGAGAGATCGGCGGGAGGAGTAAAGAAGAGAAAAGAGAAGTGTGATAGGGAAGACGACAGGAGATGGAGCGAGGAGAAGCTGGATAGGGCAAAGAGAGAATAAGCCTGATAGAGCATACGAGACGAGAAAGGAGGGCAGTGGGGGTAAATTCATGCAAATGAAAACGAGCCGCAGGGTCGATTCCGTGGTCGCGTTTATTCATGAACCCGAAACCACGGATCCGAAGACGAAGCCCCGATGCGATTACCAATTGGGACGACGATATTTTAAAAATGCCATCCACAACAATAATCTGACCCAAATGAGCCCTAAGCCTAAATCACATGTAAAACCTCCAGATAAAAACAAAAATAGAGGTGTTGAGATGGAAACTATGGATTTGAAAAAACAAACAAATCTAAGAGATGAAAAAACAACAGGAATAAGAGCGTGCAAGAAGAAAATCTATAAAAAAATTACAAATATTTAATAAGGAAAAACCCCAAGAATAGAAAAAAGTTACAAAGCCATGAAAGATAAATAATGTATAATTACAAAACTCATATATACTCTCTACATCACTGGAAGTTACAATAATTCACAGTCCTTCCTCTTTTGATCTCACAAGAGAAAACACTCGTTGAAATCCACTCTCTCACACAGACTGCTCTGTACTTATTACACACAATTGAGAATACATTGTGTTAGTGTTTGATCATTCGTGCAAAAAAATGACTTAAATCATTTACAGTGTACAGACTGCTCTTGGCACCACTTTAATAAAATATTTCTAAAAAAAAGAAAAAATCCAACTTTGGGTTTATAGCATATATATCCAAATCATGGTCGCACTAACTATATAAGTTATTATCGTCACAAAATAATGGTGAAAAATCTCTATAGTATTTTATCTACAATTTCATCTATTTTCTAAAAATTTTACCAGAACCTTGAAATAAAACCTCTCATCAATTTTTTTTAAGAGGAGTTAGGAAATATAAATTTTTATTGCTCATATATTTCCTGCTAATAAGCCCATAACTAAATTTAAAATAAGGAATTTATATATACCCATTATTTTATGTATTTATATATATAATATTTAAATTTTGTATTTTTAAAATATTTTAATGTATTAAATTTATTAAAAATGTATGCACATAAAACAAAAATTATTTCATTTTAGAAAGAAATAACAATATTAATGACATTATAAATTTTATTTAAAAAATTAACTGATATATAAATAAATATTAATATTCAAATACTAGCTATTTAAGCATATAAAAATATATGAGATGTACGCAAATCCTAAATTAAAAAAATGCCAGCCGGCAGCCGACGATCATCGAACCAGAATCTGCGGACTAATCCGGTCAAAAGTACGCCGACCGACACCGCAGCAAAAGGGTCGTGTGGCGGGAGAAATGAAGAACTCTTGATCCCATTCCAGTTTCCAAACCCTCGCGGACTCGCAGCAACGAAGCTCTCTTCCTTGCTTACAACCGAACATGACTCTTACCGAGAGCGATACCATTGTCTTCCTTCTCCTACTCTTCTTCTGCTCCTCTTTGTCCGCTGCTGCTACCCCCGTTGCTACCGATGAGAGTTTCAACGTTCGTCTGCACCTCTCCACCGTCTCCAGGTCTTTGCCCTTCCTCTATAATTGGGAAACATTGTCTTCGTAATTTATTTTCTTCTTTTTGAAGAGATTCGTTGATCTTTTTTCTTGTGATATCATCTTGCTATAGTGGACTAAATGGTTTTTCTATCTATTGATGCATTTCAACCTTCTGTGTTAACGACGCTGTGTTGATTGTGTTTATGTGCCTATCGCATACCTGGAAGAGTTGTATGATGGGATTTATTGAGAATCGTATTATAACAGGACCATTGATAGCAAGGAGACGGAATGAAATGATTTGTAGGGATGTACTCGTTAAAGATCCAAAATTTTAATTATTCATTTCAAATTTGAACATTTTGCATGATAGGTTGTTATGCGCTTGTGAGAATCTTTGTCTTCATCGTCCTTTTGGTTTTGTTCATTAGGAAGAACTTTCAACCTTGAAATGATGAAGTGGTGGATTTCAGCATAATTTTCATGATCTGTTTTGAGTTGTATGATGATTTGGTGGAGATGGAGTATTTTCCCCATTCCACTGTGTGTCCGTCAACATCGAACTGTTTATACATAAAGAAGTAAAAGATTGGTAATTTTAGTTTCGTACTACGCTTGTTTTAATGCAATTTCTAATACTTACTATGAAGAAAGAAAGGAAGGCATTTTTATCCATTGCATGGTTTCCAAGCTATTTAATTTTATAATCATGAAGAGAATTAGCTTTAATTGAGCTTCCTTTATTTTTTGTATGTAATCCATCTCTCTAGGTTTGTTTTCTTTTACATACGTACTACCCAATTCCTATGTATTTATATAGTTAACACCTATGCTTTGCATTTTTAAATTATTACACCCAAATCTTTCACATCACATCAAAAAAACCATTATTTAACCTTAAAAAGTGAAATCCAGCTTTTCATGCATAGGTAAAGTGGCATATATGTAAAAAATGAAGTTTGGGTGTTAAAGATGTGAATACATAAGAATTGAGTGTAATTTATGTTAGTTTTTTTTTTCTTCTTTTTATTGGCACTCCATTAACTGATATAAAAACCTGCTTCCCTGTTTACATATGTTTACTTCAGCATAACAATTGTCCCTTAATATTCCAGTTATGAAGCCGGAAAAGAAAGTACCTTTGGTTCTTATGTTCCTTCCACAATCCCAGAAGGGTGTAGTCCTATCCACTTAAATCTGTTGGTAATAATGCCATTTGCTCTCAAAGCCTTAAACAGTATGTTATGTTTTTAATATTACAATTACACTATGAAATTTGCCGGTATGATATTTTTTGCTACATGCTTTTATGCAGAGAAATTATTTCCAATTTACTGCTCTACCTAACAAATGACATGGATAGCTGTGTTGCAAGGATAACACTGTTACATTAAAACCCTCTTTGGGTAGGCATTGTTATTTTTGGATTTCACTTTGTCTAGGACAAAGACAAATGAATCTCCCCCTTTAACCATTTAGATTTTTAGCCATGATTAATGTGTAAATGGTTCTATATTATTATTTGAGGTTATGTAAAAAATAAAAAATGGAAAAAACATTCAAGGGTCTTCACTTTTCTTTGTATAAGAGGGGAGATATATATAAATCTCCTGTAGGCATTACAAAATAGGAATAAAACTAAAAAAGGAGAGAAAATAAATAGGAGTTGGCAATTCCTTAGGAAAGCACACTGATTACAATCCAAGGGTTATAGAGAGATAGATCTAATGATACAAAGCCTCGATCTGTGCACCTTAAGTTCTTTGCTATCCGAGGGTCATAAGAAAACAAATCCGACAATACAAAGCCTAGATCAATGTGTCCCAAGTTTTTTACTATGATTGGAGCATAAATTCAACACTTTCCCTCAAACTGGTGGTAGAGATCTACCATTCCAAGTTTGCTTATGAAATTTTTAAATGTTGAGTTGTAGAATCCTTTGGTGAATATGTTTGTTAGTTGATTTCCTTTGATATTGTCATATACCAACTTCAATTCTTTCATCAAAGTCTAATATTCATTTTGGTTCAGTTGGAGTTTCACACGGCTTGTATTTTGTTTTCTTGATTTCTTTTTGTAGGTCCATAATATATTTTTATTGGGAGAGAAACATAAAAGACCCACTAATTTTTGGTAGCATAGTGTTCCACGACCATGTTATGATCACGGAATCAATTTCTTTCTAAAGTAACAACTTTAAATCTTTGGGCGTCGGAGGTAGATCCACAAGTTGCTTGATCCTTCCCTTTACTTGTAGAAAGGTCATCACGATTTAGGATCATTTAAGGTATTTTTTTTTCTTTCAAGAGCTAAGATGCTTGAAATATCTGAAGTTCTCATTTGGTTTCATTTTCACCATTAATGTGGTCGATTTTTTTGAACGGAATTCAAAGAATCTTGACATAATAAATGAAACGAGAATTCGACAAGAGAGATAAGGTTTTATGTGAAAATACTAACCTTTGAGAATAAAAATAATGGTTAGAATTTGAAGCCCTAACATTAGAGAATAAGAATAAGGATGGAAATGAAAATCCTAATATTATAGAATAAGGATAAAGGCTAGAAGGAACATCCTAACCTTGTTCTGATTCTATGTAGAAAATAAAACAATGGAAGAAACCTTTAAGAGTCTTCACTTTTATCTGTACAAGAGGAGATATATATATATATATATACATCTTCCATAAGCATTATAAAATATGAATAAAATCAAAAAAGGAGAGAAAAACAAATAAGAGTCGCCGATCCTTTAGCAAAGTACATGAATTATAATCTGAGGTCGTAAAGAGACAGATTGAACGATACAAAGCCTTAATTTGTGTAGCTCTAGTTCTTTTCTATCAAAACTTTTGTTCGCGCCCCTTTCTAGCTGAAACTATATCTTTTTGCGTCCAGCCTCTTTAGATCTCTTTTTTAGGTTACCCTTGCTTAAAGAAGCAAATGAAGAAAGAATACTTTGAAGTTGGACAAAAATTAAGAAGAAATAAAAAAAAGTAGCCATGAAGATATTTATATAAAAAAATATTTGTAACATAAACCAAAGAAGAGCGGTCCAAAGTAAATCAAATCATACTAGACTCGAGAAAATATACGAGAATGATCCTATAAAATGTATTTGTAACCAAAACAGGCTACAAAATCAATTTAATTTTGTTCTGAGTTCATGAGACATTCCATGACGACATATTCTTATGATCAATTATATCGCGAGGAATACCCGAAAAACTTACGATAGAGGATGTTTTGTTTGCTCAAAATAATTCTGAAACATAGGCAACGAAGGAGATTTTCAGCAGTTGTAGTAGGGGGAATCCTCTAGTCATTAGGGCAGAACTAGGCCACCAGGCAAAGGGTGAATCATCGTAACCTAGCAGGTAGACACCATTGCGCTAATAGGGCCTACGGTACATGCCTACAAAAAACTCGATAAAGAAACTGTGCCCGATGGGTTAGATCAATAGGTAAGTCGAAGAAAAATCTGGCTGGCTAGAGATAGCATGGTTGGGGCTCCATGGATCCGTCCTCCTAGACTACTGGGGCCTCAGATCTATCAAGCCGTGAAGGTAGTTGACCCAACCTAGCCGGGAATCACTTCGTTTGCAACCTATGTGTTGCATTGTACAAAGCGTTTCAGTAGGTCTGAAGTCAAAATAAAGAAACATTTAAGTTCTTATGAGTCTATCTAGACCAAAAATGTAGAGATTATATATGTCAAGTGTATGTACAATAACTCTATACAAAAAGAATAAAAGGACACCTCCAATTATAAAGCATAGTTTCCTCATAAATGACTTACAATCTCGTCTGGATCATGAGAGCCTCTAATATCCTATACCACTCTAAACAACCACATAATCGTATAAAACGTATGCTGGGCCAGTTTGAATGGAAAGCATGAGTACTTTCCTCGAGTTATGTGGCATATATGCAATTATTATGACATCGTAGAGACCTTTTTAAAAATGGAAAGCACAAGTACTTTCCTCGAGTTATGTTGGGCCAGTTATAATGGAAAACGTTAGTGCTTTCCTCGAGTTATACAGCATACGTGCAATTATTTAAAATATCATAATTGTAGAGGCCTTATTAATATGCAAGTGAGATATATTAATGTATTTAATGGCCGTTTTAAAATTGTCTTGAAGGTCATACAAGAAAGTAAAGAAATGAAATAAAAATGTTAGATTTTAAAATTTTTAATTTTAATCCTAAATTTTATTATAATAAATCTCTTAAGACTAGCTTTTATAACAAATATTTTATACTTAAGGGCCTAGTTGTGATCGTTTTCGGACAAACCACATGCATAAAATAGCGTGAACAAATGCTAATTGTAGTAAAAAAACACTCAATACAAAAGAATAAGAGGCTGGTTGTCGCTGTGTCGACTACAATCCCAGCAAAAAAATGGGTAGACGGGCTCTGCATATACATACTCGATTCTAGAAGTATACAATAAGTGTACAAATCTGAAATTAAGGTATGAGACAAAATAAAATAACTCCCGGTCCTCTCCACAC
The DNA here is from genome assembly GCA_022702705.1 of Papilionanthe hookeriana x Papilionanthe teres. Classification (NCBI taxonomy): domain Eukaryota; kingdom Viridiplantae; phylum Streptophyta; class Magnoliopsida; order Asparagales; family Orchidaceae; genus Papilionanthe; species Papilionanthe hookeriana x Papilionanthe teres. The sequence goes on from CM040423.1 coordinate 75,565,337, forward strand.
AGTCCCTACTTCAAACTCTAGGACTCGAGCTCGTACCTTATTTTTAATATAGACTCTCCAAAGAGACTCTAAGAAGTACACAGAGGAAACATAAAAAAATTTGACCTATAAAATATAGGTCAGTGCGGACTATCTCATGCAACGTATAAAAGAACTTATCCGGCGGGCAGGAGAGCTAAGTAGCATCTGCGGAAAATGCATTAATTTAAATCATTATTAAGGTCCTTCCTATTAGATACGACGTCCTGTAATGAAAATTCGCCTTAATATGCTAATGCCCAACTCTCAAACTCGACAAAGCATACAAAAGAGACACATGTATAACAATTAGCACAAACTAATGAATAATAATTGTATATGAAAATTCCTAACTATTCTACAAAGGAACTATAAGGTGTTTGCCAATGCATACATCTACGTGCGAGACATGCAAGTGCAAAGGCTAAGGGTCTTCCTGTTGGATCTTAACAGGGTCACCAAGTTGGCCCTATCCTGAGCATTTGAATGGGCTAACCCTCGTCACGACAAGTGACTAACGTTAACCCAGACTTATGCTTGGAATGATCTTACGAGATCTAATAGAAATAATAGAATAATTCACATTGCCCAACTGGATAGATCAACTAACAATGCTCATTTTCCTATTAACATCATAGGTCAATCTAAAGATAGATAAAGTCTGACTGCTACCGTACTGACTTATGCAACTTAGGCCTTTAGAAGAAAAAGTGTGTTTTTCCTGATCAAAGTAAAATACCTAGTGGAAAAAATGCACAATATGCAAATCAAGTGCATGAGAAGCTAAACCCAAAAAAAACTACACAATAAAATTGTTATGATAGGAACGATGTAGCAAAGACATCACAATACAACAAATGCATCATACAAGTGATGAATGCACAAATACAAACTCATAATCAAATATAACATGGGTCATAAAACACATGTATAGTACAACCCCGAATCAGATGAGTGGCGCCATGGGGTTGTATAGAAGATCCCGAGATACCCGCCTTCTATGATAGAAAGGAACAGAGTCCACAGTAGCAAATAACCTAACATGCAATAAACACATAACATGCATGCAACACAACATATGTGAAATAACATGCAAAAGACAATTGAAAATGACTTCAAACATGCATGCGTATAGAAACGCAAAATGCAAACACATGCATTGCAATGCCATGAAGACACAATTACAACATAACCCCTTTGATACTCGGACCAGTGTAAGGACCATGTTGACACTCTTAAACCCTATATGCAAACACCTACTTTTAGGTGGTGGCAGTGCTTCAACTTTTTCCTACATTCCTCACAGGGTGGTTTGAAAAGGATAAAACAAAAGAAAACAAGCATGCATTGTGCCATGCTAGAAGGCAATGTGAACAACATAAGTTCTGTTGATCCGTCGGGCAAAGAGAAACCATCACCCATATTTATAAATTGCCAACAGTTTGAGAGGGCAAGTCCCAGGGTTAACGGCCTATAGATATGGAGGCCCCGATCATTCAGAACCACCAAATTTGGCCTAAAGGCATAAATGAAAAGCCAAAGGGGCACTTCCTATACGATAGAGTGTGCCAACGACCGAGAGAGAGTATTGAAACATACGATAATCTTAAACCAATAAAATTGGTTCTGATTGAGCAACGAGTGTCCCGTATCCGCTGCACTACCTAAAGTGGTCGATTTGCTACTCGCCTCGGAAGAGGAAAAGTAAGGTTAAAATTCGACTAACTCCCAACACCATAATGCTAAAGGCCGACACTACAAATTCATGAGAGGACTGTGGTATTGTATTTCTATCAACAAGAATTACACTGGAGCGCAAAGTACAGGCTAACGGTAGGCACCGAAACCGATGTCACGACTCTAGCCTATGTGGAATCAAAGTCCACTCAGGACCTTGACGCTAAGAGAAACATTGTGGCTTGGTCTTGCGGACCTAGCATTATGGTGCTAAAAAGAAGCATCTAAGCACCGATCGAAATCGAATTAGGCAGTCTAATGTCATTACGAAACCAATGATGATTGAACACTGAATGATGGTTTTGAAATTTCGGCTCACACTCAAATGGGGAACGATGCCAATGTCCAAAGAGCAACGTTATAGCACCGGGGTAAGTTAAGCCCTACGCTTAAAGGAGCGCTCAGAAAATTACTGCTTTGATAGGGAAATACAGGGATCTTGTTTAAATATCTTCTAACAACATTCTAACGTAGCCTGTAACACTAAACTTAAAGCTTTCCTAGAAAGGAAATCACAATAATGGAAAGGATTTTCACCTACGCAAAGGTTGAGCAATGTCCGAAGCTTTAAAACCCAACCGATTGCTTTCAACAAACAATAACATGATGTTGGGAGGCTCCACTAAAGGGAGGAGAGGAAGATATAGGAGCAAGAGGGAAACGCGTGCTTTTGTCGTTGGAAGAAGGGGAAAGCTTCTAGAAGCTCTAACATTGGGAGGCTCCACCAAAGGGAGGAGAGGAAGATATGGGAGCAAGAGGGAACCACGTGCTTTTGTCGTTAGAAGAAGGGGGATGTTACTAGAAGCGCTAATGTTGGGAGGCTCCACCAAAGGGAGGAGAGGAAGATATAGGAGCAAAAAGGAACCGTGCACTCTTGTCGTGAGGAAGGGGGAAGCTGCTAGAAGCTGATATAAAAAATATATGACTAAGAGTGGGTGTAGGAACTTATTATGCAAAATATATATAACTTACTCAACTTAATCTGAGAAAGAAGACTTGACATCATCTTTCTTGAAAGGGAAGATGACCCCCCACTTCCTGGACAAGAAGTGCCCCAACAACCAAGTTTTACAGCCAAAAGCTTCTATATGCTCTTCAAGGCTTGTCACAAACTTGATTATAATTTACAATCTTTGAAATGTTCCTACCATCTGGCGGTGATCTGAGAGCATCACTTAACAACTCATTACAATTAATTTCAACAATTCAATATTTAAAACATACAATTAAACATAAGTACAAATTTTATTTGGAGTTTGAGAGAAAGAGATCCCATATGAGGGAAGAGCTTGAAGTTGATCAACACTTGAATCATTACAGATCCTCCAAATCGATTTCATAATCAAACTCACTCTCTTGGTGTTCATGCAGTAATTTCCTTCTCATTTCATTTCCTGCATATTGGGAACAAAATGATATGAAAATCAAGACAAAATAACACACCAAACGTTAAAAAAAGTAAAAAACAAAAAAACTCCCAGTAACTTTTTTAAGTTACCTATTACTGGAAGCTTTGTAAATAAGTAATACTTTTTGTAACCATAAATTAAAAATATAAATATGTGATTTTATATGTGTTTTCACTTTTTTGAACTTTTTTTTATTGGTATGTACTCCAACTTAGTCTAGTGAGATTGATCATCATTTTTGTGGTTGCTAATAATAACTTAGTTTGCAAGAAATATTTAGCAAATCACCAAATGAAATCACACAAATTTTATAATTACCATATCACTAATAAGGTACATATGATTCCCCAAGGCTTAAAGGATCAATAGGAAGAATTAGTTTTTTCCATGATTTTAAAATACCAGACCGGACCAGCCGGTTCAACCGGTTCAAGCGTGAACTAGTCTTTTAACTGGATCGGTCTAATCTTAAAACCATTTATGCATAGAACCGTAATTGTACCGGTCAAAGTTGTGGTTAAATTGGCGAACTGGTGAACTGGTCCGATTTTTAAAGAACGACTAATTCTATTATTATTCAATTTTAATATTTTATTTTGATCTGGTGGCTCGAAATAAGATACATAAATTAAAATTGGAGAAAATTTCATATCTCAAAATTTTGATTTAGAATACAACAACAACAACAACAACAACAAAGCCTTAATCCCACTAAGGGGGGTCGGTTACATGAATACTTTTTCTCCATTTAGTGTCAAATTTAGTGTCAAATTTTCATTTAATTCTAATAAATTAAGATCATTTTTTATGCAATAAGCCCAAGTTTTCCTAGATCTACCTCTGCCTCTCTAAATTTTGATTTAGAATATTATTCGAAATTTTATAGGTGTCTTAAATTAAAGTATTATTTATTGATTAAAAAAAATATTATTATTACATCATTTAAATTATATTAAAATAATGGCATCTGTTTCAAATTTTGATTTAACTATTAAACATTGAATCTCTCATTCTTTTAGTTTGATGTCCAGTGTGGTATTCAGAGCATTGGTTTTTTCATTATTGCATGCATGCAAGAGTTCGTGAATAAATTGGGTGTGTCTGCAGGTGTGGGATAACTTAAGGGATTGGGTGATGTTTTATTGTGTTTATTTTAAGTTTTTTATTTTTTATTTTCCTTCTAAAGAAGATAATTTTCTTTGGAAGGCATTAGGCAAAGGATTGATACTTATTTAGATATTCAGGATTTTGAAAAGCAATGGTTCTTATTGGTTCACTAGGCAAAGGACCCTTGATACTTATTTAGATATTCAGGATTTTGAAAAGCAATGGTTCTTATTTGTTCACAAAGGAAGAAGAATTGATTGAACGAAAATGATGCGGGCTTTAGTTTATTCTAATTTTTTGTGATAGAAAATCTTATGTAAATTCTTTTATTCTTATTTGAAGTTCCTGCCAGAAGCTCCTTAAAAACCATCTAGTTTTTGAAGAAAGTAAGATACACTATGCTTCATATTTAGGGAAATCCTTAATGTTGCTTAATGAGACAAATGCAGAGTCATATAAACTGTTGTGTAGTGATGCTCCTTCTCGTTTTTCTTTTTTTTTTTGCATCAATTTTTGTTTGTTTCAAAATTGTTAACTTTTTCTTCCAATTGTAAATCAAATGATATCTGTGACTTCTAAATTGATAATGTAGGCAAGGCATGGAACTCGATCTCCCACTAAGAAGCGGATTAAAGAGTTGGATCAATTATCAATTCGTTTAGATGATCTGCTTAATCAGGCAAAACATGGAGAGAAGAGCCATTTGAACAAAGTTCCATCCTGGTTGCCTGGTTGGCAATCTCCTTGGAAAGGTAGGCAGAAAGGAGGGGAGCTAATAAGTAAAGGAGAAGATGAACTTTATCAGCTAGCTTTAAGAATACGGAAAAGATTTCCAGAATTGTTCAATGAGGAATATCACCCGGATATATTCTCAATAAGAGCAACTCAGGTAACAACATTTCTTACGCAGGCATATGTTTGATTTAATTAAAAGAAGAACTCTCGGAACAAAATTTGTTCTAAGCATCTAATCTTAACTATTTATGTGCTGCTGTCTTGGTTTTGTGCTAAACTTCTAGTCTTTATTCTACTTTTGGGATAGTGGTTACACTATTAGCATCGGTCTTTTATGGAATATTTTGCCATTGCAGCTGCTGTGAATTATGATATAGCTGAAATTACTCCAAGAATTAGTAGTACATTTGACGCTTGGGAGAAAAGTATGGCAAAGAAGAATTTTGATCGCCTTCTGTACCGAATCAGTCGAGATAACACTAAGATGTTAATGAAAAAGGGCAGGGATTGAAGGAAATATTGAGGGTTGAGAGGTGGACGGAGTCTTGTTTTAATGTGGTTTTATAGTACATAATGAAATGAACACCATATAAAAAATTACAAGGAATTGCAAAAAAAAAAATAAAAAACAAAAACAGAATTAAAGAACACATTATAGAAAAAGAGAAAGTGGCCATCTCATAGTTGAAGAATCCTTTAAAAGCTATCATTTAAAGTATTTAACTTGTATCCTCGTGATTCTTGAGGAATGATGATACATATTATATATATATATACATATATATATATATTTTTTTTTTTTTTTTTTTGCCCCCCTTCTGGAAAACTTGATTTGAAATCTTCAGTCCACCTATACTCAATAAACTTCCATCGGAATCATAAAGTTGCACAGAATCTGGGACAGTGACATCCCCAACAATAGAAAGGGGTTGTGGAGAATCTGGATCAATGTTTTTGGATGCATATGTAATGATGATAATCTTCTTAAGGCATAACACAAGAAACCGAGACTATGAATCTATATAATATATATAGTTTGTTCTAAATTCTTTGTGCTTGTTTGAACAGAAGAAGTTGAACTGCATCAACTAGGTTTGAAGATAGATTTTGATCGTTTGTATGCTTCCCTTATTTCTTAATGTAACGATCAATAACATATATTTTCCTGAGTTACAGATGATCATTGATTGTGAAAATATGATTGATTTTAGTGATCTTAGTATAGTAAATAATATATATATTTTTTGTTTTTTACAGCTGCATTAGTAAAGCATATGTTGAGAAGACTTCAAAGGAAATGTAGTATGAAAAAACAGTAAGACCTGATAGTATTTCAATGGAAGTATGGAAATGTTTAGGAGATTTAAAAGTTTTCTAACTTGTTGATGTTTTTAGTATATTTAAAAAACTAGAAATATGTATAGTGAGTGGAGAAATAATTTATTGGTTTCTATTTTTAAGAATAAGCGGGATGCACAAGTGTGTGCAAATTATAGAGAAACTAAGTTAATGTGTCATACATTAAAGTTATAAGAGAGAATAATTGAATATATGTTACAACATGATACAAAAATTTTTCAAATCTAGTTTGGATTCATGGGGAGTAACACTACTATGGAAGCTATACATTTATTGGGAGGTTTGATGGAGAAGTACAATGAGAGTAAGGAGGTCTACATATGATTTTTGTTGATTTAGAAAAAGCTTATGATAAGGTTCCAAGAGAAGTACTTTGGTATGTTCTAGAAAAAAGTGTTGATATTGCTTATATTCAAGCCATTAGAGCTATGTATATTAGAGTTGTTACTTGTGTTTGAATAAAATGACGATTGGTCAAGTATTTTCCTATTTCTCTTGGATTACATCAAAGATCGACTTTAAGCCTATAACTTTTTTCTTTAGTTATGGATATTCTTACTGGACATTTACGAGAGGGTGTACTTTGGTGTGTGCTTTTTTGTTGATTACAGCATTCTTGTAATGAAGTGTAGAGAGAGTTCAGAAAAACTTGAATTATGTAGGTCAACTTTAGAATCCAAAGACTTTCGTTTGAGTTAGTCTAAAACTGAATACATGATATGTAATTTTTGTAGTAGTATATGTAGTGGTAGGATGGTAATAATTGATGATCAAGTCAATAAAAGAAGTAAGCATTTTAGATATCTCAGGTTTATTGTTCAAAGTGATGGTGATATAGATGAGGATGTTAGTAGTAAAATTTAAGTTGGATGGTTGTGGAGGAATGCATCGGGCCTATTGTGTGATAGAAAAGTACGGCTTAGAAGAATATTTCTGTAAGATGGTGGTGAGATCTGCTATACTTTATGACGCAGAATGTTGGCTTGTAAAAGAGAAGCATAAAATTAAGTGTTGCTGAGATGAGATCTCAGATGGATGAGTTGTTTTACACTTTGAGACAAAATACAAAACAATTATATTCATGACAAGGTTGGAGTAGCTCTAGTGACAAATAAGATTAGAGAGAGTAGCCTTAGAAAGTTTGGTCACATTAAACATTGACCAGCTGATGACCTGTTTGGAGAGTAGATGTTTTAAATGTAACGTATGTTAAGGAAGCTAGAGGTAGCACCAGTGACAAACAAGCCTTTATCCTACTTAGTGGGGCCGACTACATGAATTTTTTTTTGTGTTCTATCAAGTGTCATATTTCCATTTAATTCTAATAAATTAATATCATTTTTATACAACATGACCAAAAAATTTATAGAATGAATAATAAGAAGGAATGCTTTCAAATTTAGGCCTTCTCTAAGGAACCATAAGAGGAGTCAATACAATCTTAAAACCTAGCGGCATAACATTCATTCAACTAGAACCCTAGCTATAGATGCTCTAGAAAGGTGAATAGTAACATCATCTATTTACAAGGGTTTGCTAGAGATAAAACCCAAAAAGTATAATGTAGACTAGTTAAAGTATTGTTTCAAAGTTGAAGAATAAGAACCTAAATTGTAGTGATAGGTTTTGCTATGGATTAGTCAAAATGAGATCACTTTTGTACATGCGTGGAAATACCTCCAATATAGTAAGATTGACGCAAGATATAAATTTACACATATTCTCAAAATGACCCAAAGAGAACTTACACAGGGTAGAGAAAGAGAATCTAGTAACTAGTTTAAAATTCTATGTTTCGGTGAAAATCAGTGCACGCTTTTCAAGAAAAGTTGAAAATTTTTTATCTGACCAGGGTCTATGTTATGGCGGTGCCTAGCATTAGGGAAATTTAGTTATTTATTATTATTATTGTTGTTGTCAGTATAAATAGGGCTATTTGTTTAGGATTGGTGTATGTATGAGATTGTGTCTTGAGTCTTAGGGTTTGAGAGAGATTTCCTACCTCTAATTGTAGGAATTGAGAGAGATCACCTACCTCTCGAATTTTAGTGCTTATCTTTGTATTCTCTTGAGTATTTAATGTTCTTTCAATAAAATATTACTTGCCCTAATTTCTGTATAGAAATCTTTTTCGGTTTCTTTCAAATTGGTGTTGGAGCGCCCAATCTCTAAGGAAGAAGGAATCGAGGAGTAAGGGATCGCGGATCAAGGCGTCCGGATCGATCACATCTAGAATTAGGGAAGACTGACGGGATTACAATCGTCTGGGAGGAGGAAGGATCCCAGCGTATGGTGATCCAAATGATCACAATACAGTTGAGAGTTAAGCTCGTCGGGAAGGCGACGAAGGAATTGCGTCCTGCACTTGGGAAGGGAACGTCGGGGCTTGCGGCATACAGTCCGCTTCGAGACTCGTTGATGCAGTCATTGTTGAATTCTTTCGGCATCCTTTGCTAGTCAGTTGCGATTCAAGTCCGCTGGGGAGGATCATGACATACAAGTAATGCCCTTTTGCGAGTCAGTCGTGATTCGAGTTAGCTAGCGAGGATCACAACTTCAAGTAACACACACTCACTGGGGAGCCAACGCTTGGGATTGCTGCATACATACAACGAATCGTGGGGTACATGAGTTCCATGCGATTCTTAATTAACTTGAGCGATCAAGATCGTGGCGTAAAAGAGTTCCGCATCGCTTGTGATAGAACTAGTGATCGGGACTGCGACGTACATGAATATGGATTGCGACTTTCAGAGTTCTACTTGGCTTCCAATAGTTCCATTGATCCGCGTACATGATTTTTGGGATCGCAGCTAGAGTAATATGCACGCTGAATCTGCGTTCATAAATTCTAAATCTCGTTATTTCAGCGTAAAGGAGTTTCAAAACCGTACAAGGAGTCATGCGACCAAAAATGTGGATGCTTTAGAGGAAAAAACTAGTGGAAGAGGTTAGTCAAATCAAATCTAAAATAGAAGGGTGCTTTTCAGCCATTGAGGGGAGGTTCAAAACTCTAGAAGAAATGATAAAGAAAATTATGGGGTCTCACACAAACACTATGATGCCTGAGTGACGACGTCTAGAACGAACGCGAACGATAACAATCAAAAGAATTTGTGCAATATCAAGGCAACATCGCTGTCTCAGGTGAATATTTGGAGCTGCGTGACTGGCTGAAGGAATGGGAAGCAGACTCGAGTGTCAGCATTTGAAAGGAATGATACGACATACAGATGGCTAGAGTGAGAGGCAGCGGGCAGAATGAGATGGTGGGTGTTTCGGGGCAGCAGAAGATTAATTTGAAGGATTTTGACTTGGAACAGGTAATCATGGTAGGTGGGACCCGACAGAGGGTTGCATCCGAATGCACCATTGATTGTAATTTCAACAATCTTCCGAGCAGAAGTCAATTTTTGTAGCTTATGAGGACGGGCGAGCTGATTATGAGGGCGCCTGACTAGGGAAGAAGAGAAATCAATATGGATCGAGGAAGAGAACCTAACCCTCATTTTATGGGTAGAATGAACTTTGGTCAAGAAAATTGGGGAGGGGAGTCACGCATAAGGAAACTGAAGGTGCCGATTTTTGAAAGAGAGTATGCTTGTGATTGGATTTATCGTGTGGAGAGATGTTTTGTTATTAATGGGTTGATAGAGGAAGATAATTGTTGGCTCATTATTCGGAAAGAAATGTTTTAGCATGGTATCAATGGAGAGAACAATGTCAGCCAATCTAGACATGGGAAAAATTCAACGTCCAATTATTGGAGTGTTGCAGAACCACACTGGAAGGGGATTTACACGAGCCATTTTTTGCTTTGGTCCAGGAATGACCCGTCACGGAGTATGGGAGAAATTTGAGATGCTATCCAGTCGTTGAGATGGATATTGGAAGAAGTGTTAGAAGGCAACTTTATGAAAGGGTTGAAGTTAGACATTCGAGCATAACTTCACATGTCGAGACTGCGAGTATTGAGGGAAACTATGAAATTAGCACATTTGGATGAAGATAAAATTTCAATGGAACGAGCAACAAAAGTGGACCGCCACACTGCGATGTTACAACCACAATGATGCGGAAAAACTCAAACAGTGGAAGTCCAGAGGGAGCCTCCACAGGACAGAAATAAGAGGCCACGACCAGGTGCAATGTTCAAACATACAGAGATTCAGGAGAAATAAGCCAATGAGTTATCTTTTCGGTGCAATGACAAGTTTTTTCCAGGACACCATTGCAATTATCCGACATTACAGATTCTCATAATGTGGTGAGGAGGCATGGTATGCGAAAACAGAGAAAACTTTGGTGGCGGAACACCCTCACTTAGATGTGACAGAAGTCTTATTGAACTCGGTGGTGAGATTAACATTGAATCATACTATTAAACTTCAGGGGCGGATCGAAAACCAAGATGTAGTTGTGGTGATAGATAGTGGGACCACCCACAACTTCATCTCTACTCAAATAGTAAAGCAATTAAGGCTTGTGATGGACACAAAAATTTTTAGAGTTATAATGGGGATGGGACATGTGGAGAAGAGCATAAGAGTTTGTAAAAGAGTGATTTCAATATTGCCACACATTCAAGTGATGGAAGAGTTTCTTCTCTTGTATTTAGGGGGCACTGACATGATATGGGGTATGAAATGTTTGCAATCTGTAGGGGAGACTAAGATGGATTGTATACTTTTGACAATGGAGTTTCAAGAGGGAGATAAGAGGGTGGTGCTTCACGGTGACCTTAGTTTGTGCAAGTTCTTGGTGCCAGCGGATCCATCGAGGGTGGTGAATAGGTTGGAGGGCTACTAACTAAGAGCTGAAAAGGGTTGAGAAGGTTTAGGTGATGTACATAATACAATCAAAAAGTGTGTGAAGAGTTATAATTTGATTGTGTGATCGTGGATAAAGAAATTGAAGAAATATAACTTTTAGTGGGGGAGTGACAACCCAGACTTCTGAGAAGTTGAAGAAGGCCTTGATGAGTATGCTAGAGCTGACGACAAGAACCAAACAAAAGCGAGTTTATAAGCGGGGGCCACACGATTTAATCTAGCAGAATTTTTTCCCACATTGACGACAATATGTTTTATTACGAGGAGAATATTTTTGTGTTGGTGCCTAGCCTATGGGCATATTTGCCTTTTATTAGCCTAAGGGCAATTTATTCTTTTATCTTCAATATTGTTGTTAGTATAAATAGGGCTAATATGTGTAGGGTTGGGGTATGCTTGAGATGGGGTTTTGATTCTTAGGGTTAAGGTTTGGGAGAGATTTCCTATCTCTCAACTTGTAGGAATTGGTAGAAATTGCTTACCTCTCGAATTGTAGTTGCCTATCATTATATTCGTCTTAAATGTTTGATGTTCTAGCAATAAAATATTATTTGTTCTCATGTAGGCAGAGGTAGACCTAGGAAGACTTGGTCTTATTGTATTAAAAATGATCTCAATTTATTAAAACTAAATGAAAATATGACACTAAATAGGACGCAATGAAGAAAAATGATTCATATAGCCAACCTCATGTAGTGGGACAAAGGCTTTGTTGTTGTTGTTGTTCTAATTATGTGTGGAATTTGTGCCAATTCCTATAAGTCTGATCCTTTTTGAAAAAAAAAAATAGAAAGATTTTAAAGCCTTCAACCCCCATCTACTTCATTGAAGGACTGAGGAGAGCAAGTGATAAGAGAAATGATATTCGTCAATGCTCTGAAAGTTGAGGAATTCTAGGGGAAACAACGACAACAACTTGAACTGATGGCAGTGAAGGCTAGCCGATGACGTGTCAGGTGGGTTGGGTGGGGTTTGGTTTAAGTTGGGAATGAGGATTTAGGACTATAATGCCTAAAAATCTGGAAAAGTAATATTGTTGAAATTTGAAAAGCAACCATATGCATATGGATGGACTCATCTCTGCTGGGAGGAAACTTATCATTCTTCAACCAATTATCTCCCCATGTTTCAAAATTCAATTATAAGAACAAAACTATCTATTATATTTAACATTATAAATGCTAATGTCTTGTATGATATTCAATCAAAATATATTTAGATTTACACAATAATAGCTCAGATTGCATGATAAGATAATTAATATTCGAAGTATAAGGACTTTCAAATTGTATGAAATGACATGCATGGGTTGTTGATAATATCTCACACATTGGCGGTTTTCATTCCATAGGTAAAATTAGATTTTAAATTGGCTTTTATATGTTGTTCGATTATCTATGTAATTTTTAGATCTTCAACTAACGATTAAATCATCATGAAATTGTTGAAAGTCAATTCATATGTAATTCTTTTACTATATATCACAATCAATGGTGTGATCTTTTGTTTTAATATTACATAAAACGATATATACTACAATAAATTTAGGTGGAGAATGGTAATTTTAGCATCAGTACAATTTATATAGGTAAAATAAGGAACCGAATGTTATCTGCTGTGTCTTTTTATTCATGCTATGGGTGAGGACAAAGACACACACACACACACACACACACACACACACACACATATATATATAAACATGTATGTATGCATGTATGTCTGTATATGTATGTATGTATGTGCTGTCTTAATAACTTTGGTTGTTGTCATCCTAAACTCATTTTTTGCATCTTTTGGTACAAAAGATTAAAATTAAAATAACTAACGAATGCAACTCCTGACCAATATGTTAGATGATATAGCAATTTAATTTAGTTAAATTATGAAAGTTTGTGCCATATCATCCCTAGCAATTCATTTTTAGTAATTCTTTTAAAATTCAAACTGTGCTCAACCTTTTGTGATTTTATTATTCTAGTTGGACATGCTACTCGTTTTTCTGATTTCTTTTATGAAGTTGTAAAAGAATAAGTAGATGCTCACTTTGTATCTCTTCTAATAGGTTCCTCGTGCATCAGCTAGTGCTGTGGCATTTGGCATTGGTCTTTTTCAAGATAATGGGACCTTAGGGCCAGGGATGCATCGAGCATTTTCTGTGACGAGTGAGAGCCGTGCAAGTGATATTTGTCTACGGTTTTATGATACTTGTGAAACTTATAAGGTAAAGATAAACTTAGCATCATTCATTTAAGTGATATATGTCTCGAGCTGTTCAGTAGTACTTATGTTTCATATGATTCAAGGATGATATTTTCTGTAAATAGCAAATACTAATTTTATGATTCCCTGTCTTGTAAAGTAGGAGCTTATGTTCTTTGTTGTATGATCTGTGATTTTAGTCATGCTTATGTAATCAATCGTTCAAGGTAAATCGGCTTAATAAACTTACATTAGCAGAAGGGCTTACTGCGATTGTTCAAGAATCTTGAGACTATAACTTTCATAACTATCATGCATGAGGTCGTATTTGTCAGTGAAACTTCAGTTCATTTTCTTCCATAAATTGAGCTCGATTGCTATTTAATTTAATAGATTACTCATATAATCTGGTCTTGAAAATAAATATTGACTTATTGGTTAAGAAATGGCTTTATTGGAACCTTTAAAGCATTCTTATAAAATGATCAAGTGCTCGGGTAAGCATGAGGAGGTCAAACTGGGAGATTGGCTGTTCAGACGGGGACTTGTTGAGAGAATTACAATGTTGTTGAGAAGACCTTGAACATGCTATAGTGCTGCCAAGAGAAATCTGTGAAAGCTGAGAGAAATTGGAGTGTCCTAGAGAAATTCACTAGGCTCCTGGAAGATGCCATGAAGAGAAGATTGTTGTCTAGCAGTTACGATGCCAATCTGGCTCTAGTTGTCCATATAGTCAATGTCAAATTTGGCGCTGCCACCTTAAAACTTAGATTCACAATTTCCTATGATTGTTATTTCTATGCCTGTCGAGAATTGGACCTTATTTGGGGTCATCTTGGTAAAAATGAAATATTGTAGAATATTGTAATTCCCTATTTAAGTTCGTGCTAAAAATGTACAAAGTAGGTTATGAACAATTCTTTCTTCATGGTTTCGGGGCCCTAATCCTAGCACCCGTCCTTGGTGCTCAATAGTTGGGATCGGGCGTACAAAGATTCAAATCTCCCTCTTCCTTCCTCTTTGTCAACGAAGCTGCCTTCTCTGGACGATTGGACCGCAGCTTTAAGTTTCATGATATAGGCCCGATTGGAGCTACCCGGGATGCTGGCGTGAAGTCTCGCGATACAACCATGATTGGAGCTACCTGGGACTCTAACAGTGGGATTGTTCTTGAAGTTTCGCGATACAATCGTGAATGGAGCTACCCAGCGAGGCCACGACTGGAACTAGGAAGGTAACGACGTGATCATAGCTTGGAGCTTCGTGATATAGTTGCGATTGGAGCTACCCAGAGAGGCCACGGTGGGATCGTAGCGATACAATCGCGATTAGAGCTAACTGGGAAGACAACGACGGGATCGCGGTGTACTTCCGCGAAGGATGTGTGATCTGATTTGTGTGCTCTAGGCTGGATCCTTGTTATTAAAGATGTCAAGAGATGAAGATAGTGCGGGAGGTAAAGGATTGGAGGTTCGGGAAGATAGTTTTTAAAAGTTTTAAAGGTCTTGGTCAGGCTCATATAGGGAGCTACCGTTCAACGGGAGCCACTATCTCAGAACGTGCTCTAATGCAGGGGATGCTAAACCTCTGCTGTGGATTTGAAGCCTGATGAACCTGCCACTTATCTGAATTGGTTGCGTTGGATTTATGTTGCTCTAGTAGGGAAGAGACTAGAAGGATATCAGATCGGGGATGAACCAAAGAGTGACAATGTTGAGGGGGATAAGCGGAGGACCACAAACGTCTTAATTTACACCTGGCTACTCAACTCGATGGTCTTGTTAATTGTATCCTCGGTAGGTGACATTTGAAAGGCGAGGGACATCTGCCAAAGCTGATGAGGATATATGCTAGGACGGAAAATCATATGAAGGCGTTCCAGATTCAGCATAATATAGAAGCAATGGTATAGGGGGATACATCGATTTAGGAATACGCCATAGATTTGGGTGTTGTGGGCATATCTTGAGTGCAAGAAAGGGTAGATCTTTGCACAGATAATGACTATACAGTTGTTGGCCCATCTAGACCCGACCTTTGATTAAGCTTAGGCGACTATCCCTTCACTGGATGATGCCATTGTTGTGATGATACAGGAGAGTCACATGAAGCTACACTTTGAGCTGAGTAAACTTTCAGGTGCACGATCAGCTTTGGCAGCCTCGAGCTCAAGTATGATAGGTGTCTGGGGGGAGACTCGCAAGTGTTATAACTGTGGTGAAGTTGGGCTTCTGAGCAAGATTTCTCTTAAGCCACCTAAGGAGAGAGGCAGGTGGATGTGGACAGGGTGGAGGTCATGGTCGTGGACGTCATGGTCGAAAAGGTGAAAAATGTGGCTACTGAACAAATCTGATGATACTAGAATGGGAGAGATAAGTGTGGTTTATACCAATGAGGATCATGAGTGTGGTTTTGTTGAAGTGGAAACCGAAAACAAAAGAAAATGAGGCTGATGGTTCTTCTAAATAATCATCATCAAATGGTAGCATTGTCACTTGTGCTCACTCTGACAAATCTACTTGTCATGTACATGTTCTTGCCTCTATTTCCACCATAGGATCATCAAAATGAATAGTAGATTCTTGTGCATCTCGACATGTGACAGGTACTGCTAAAGAGTTTTCTTCTTTTACTCCCATAACAGTACCAGAGAGCATCCAGACTGCTGATAGTACAACACAATCTGTAATTGGTAAGACTATAGTGAACGGTACCAATTATATGACTTTGTCCAATGTTTTACATGTTTTCTTTTCCAGTAAATCTTTTATCAATTAGTGCTATTATTCTCCAACTAGAATGTGTTTTTTCTGTTGATATTCCTAAAATGATTTTGCAAGAAAAAGGTACATGTCGGACACCTGAAAGTGGAACGTGGCATAGTGAATTCTAGTACTAGATCAGGAGGGGATGGACTCGGTCTTAACATCCATGGTAGAGTACTGGAGTAAGAGAATCTGGGAAGAGTGGAGGATGTTTTGCTGCTACATCATAAACGCATGAGACACTCTTGTTTTAGTTTATCGAGTCAGTTGTATCATTTTTTTATGAATGACAAATAAACAAAATCTAGTATGTGATTCTTGTGAATTTGGTAAGCTTACTAGGACCCCTTATATCAGTTCTGGAAATAGGAGTTTTGATATTTTTGTCTTGATATATTCTGATATTCAAAGACCTTGTTGTATAAGTTCTATGAATGATTATCAACATTTTATCCTAGATTGATTGTTTTTCTCGTGTTATATTTGATGAAAAATAAGGGTGATGTGTTGGTTGCTTTATAGACTTCCACAAGGCAATCCAATTCAATATGGCATAGTAATGAATGTATTGAGGTCTGATAATGGGACAAAGTATACCAAAAAATATTTTGGCAATACTTGTCAGCTTAATGTCACGCTCCGTCACCTTCGCATGACGGAGCGCTAAAGCCGCACGGGTGACTCTAGAAAAGTTAGTCCGTGACATTAAGGTATATAGCATCAAATCACATGTCTATACATACATGCACAAAAATGAGTGGTGGAGAGGAAAAATAGATACCTTCTAGAGGTAGCTCGAAGAATGATAATCGCAGTGAAGGGTCTAAAACACTTATGGGGGCTAATGGCTTTGACAACTACTCAATTGATCATTAGGATGTCATCGAGGGTGTTGGATTGGAAGTCTCCTTGTTAGATGTTGAAAGAGATAATAGCGAGATTTTTCCATTGAAGGTGTTTGGATGTGTATGTTTTGTGAAGGATAACAGATTACAGTGGGGAAGCTAGATCCCAGTGCTGCTACCTAGAAGGGCATGTTTGACAAGTATTAGGGAAGAGCGCTAAAGCCTCATGGGTGACTCTAGAAAAGTTAGTCCGTGACATTAAGGTATATAGCATCAAATCACATGTCCATACATACATGCACAAAAATGAGTGGTGGAGAGGAAAAATAGATACCTTCTAGAGGTAGCTCGAAGAATGATGATCGCAGTGAAGGGTCTCAAACACTTATGGGGGCTAATGGCTTTGATGACTACTCGATTGATCATTAGGATGTCATCGAGGGTGTTGGATTGGAAGTCTCCTTGTTAGATGTTGAAAGAGATAATAGCGAGATTTTTCCATTGAAGGTGTTTGGATGTGTATGTTTTGTGAAGGATAACAAATTACAGTGGGTAAGCTAGATCCCAGTGCTGTAAAATGTGTAGGTCATTCTGCTACCTAGAAGGGGCATGTTTGCCTGAGCTTAATAGAGAAGAGGCTGTTTGTGAGCATGGATGTATCATTTAGAGAATTTGAATCATACTACACCCAGGAGGCGACCTCACTCTTCGGTAACTCGCCGGATACTGGAGATATGAGGCAAGGGGGGTGATAGCAATAGTGAGAGTGGTACACGTGGGAGCGATGCCTTATTCTGTGCTGTGAAACGAATCAGTTGAGGAACTAGAAAATGAGGAGAGTGAACCTAGAGGTAGTGAGATTCAGGTTGAAAGTGAGCTAAGGGTATCTACACGGAGAAAGATGTGAAATGGGGGAACGGTGCTGCAATGCCACTTGAGCCATTTGTGTCAGCTAGTCCCTTGTCCGGGTCTTTCTCGACTCTTGAGACACCTACATCATCCTAACTTTAGGGAAGACCTCTCGCAGCAAAGCGGGACATCCTCCCGATCATTTTGAATGGGAACATGACATGACTAACTTTTTTTCTAACATATCACCTTTACATGGAGCATTTTTTTCATCCTTGGACACTATCTCTATACTAAGTGTTGGCAGGTTTCTAAAGAGGATCCCAAGTGGAGAGTGGCTATGCATAAAGAGTTTAGGGCTCTCGGTAAAAATCAAGCATGAGAGATAGTGCCACTACCGACAGGAAAAAAGATAGTTGAGTGCAAGTGGATCTTCACAGTGAAGCAATCTCCATAAGGGTAATGGAGCATTACAAATCTTGAATGGTGGAGAAAGGGTACATTCAGACATATAACATTGATTATGATGAAACCTTTGTATAGCATTACAAATCTTGACTGGTGGAGAAAGGGTATATTCAGACATATAACATTGATTATGATGAAACTTTTGACTAGTAGCAAAGATGAGCATAGTGAAGAAATTGATTTCTCTAGCAGTGATGGTGGGCGGAGGTTACACTAACTTAGTGTGAATGATGTATTTCTTCATGGTGAATATGAATATACCACTAGGATTTGGGATAGTCCAGATAGCGGGCAAGGCGTCTATGCTCAAGAAGTCACTGTATGACTTGAAGCAGTCTCCTCGAGCATGATTTGACCAGTTTAGAAAGACTATGGTGGACATGAGATCTCGGTAGATCAATGTAGATCATACGGTGTTCTTTCGACAACATGAAGGTCACATCATTATAATTATTGTATATGTTGATATCTTTGTCACCGGTGATGATGAGGCAGACATTTTCCAACTAAAGGTAAGATTGGACTATGAAATTGAGGTGAGGGATCTTCGACAACTCGAATAGTTTCTTGGGATTGAAGTGGTCCGTGGATTTGAGGGGATGGTCTTATCCTAGAGGAAGTATGTACTAAATTTTCTCACGGAAACAGATATGTTGTAGTGCAAACCTGCAGTGCAGTATCTCCAATTAACCATAAGGCAAAGCTGAGTGTAGAGACAAGAGAACCGATTGACCGTGAGAGGTACCAAAGTAGGTTGTCAGGTCTATCTGTGTCACACCTTACTCAACATCTCTTTTGCAGTGAGTATGGTGAGCCGCTACCTGCATGATCCAAAGAAGGGATGTACGAATGCAATGTATGAGATTTTATGGTACCTGAAAAGTGCACTAAGGAAGGGGTTGAACTTCAGGAAGAATGTGCATGTAGATATTAAGGGTTTTTATGATGCTGACTGGGCTAGTTGTGCAGATGACAGAAGATCCACCTTAGGATACTGCATGTTCGTAGGGGGCAACTTGGTCTCTTTGAAGAACAAGTAAGAATCTGAAGTAGCGAAGTCAACCACAGAGGAAGAGTATAGTGCCATGACCTTAGGAGTTGTCGGGATGATGTTGCTGAGAGCCTTGTTTAAGCTCCAGGTGGAGCAAGGAACTCAAATGAAGTTATAGTGTGACAATAAGTTAGCAATCAACATTGCCAAAAGTCCGGTGCTACACGATAATACCAAACATGTGGAGATTAGATTCTTCATCAAGGAAAAGTTTAATAACGAGCTACTAAAGCTAAGTCATGTTGCCAATGGAGAGCAAGTAGTTGACTGCCTCACTGAAGGACTTAGTTCATTCATTTGTCTAGGTTATGTGATAAGATGTGCTTAGTGGATCTCTTTTGCCCATCTTGATGGGGAGTGTTGAGAATTGGACCTTATTTAGGATCCTATTAGTAAAAAGGGAATATTGAAGAAGTCTAGGGATTTATTGTACACATTGTCTGACGTGAACTTGTCAAACCTTTTGTATCGCTGTCTCGGGGTTTGCTTCAATTCATAGATGCTCACTACTTTTCTGTAAACTATTTTATTTTCCTGAGAACCTCGTAACTCTATGGTTACGCCATATATAGTTTTTCTTTTAGATCTCCATGTAAGAAGAGTATCATTACATCAATCTGCTTTAAATGTAGATCTTTCTTTGCTACTAAACACATCATCACTCTGACAATTGTCATCTTCATTACACTTCTTCTGTTGAAATCCTTTCACAAGCCTTGCTTTAATGTGTATGCTACCATCTGGCTCATCTTTCAGCCTATTAACTCATTTGTTGTGCAGTGTTTTTTTACCATATGGTAATACTGTTAAATCTCATGTCTAATTTGACCTCAGTGACTATATCTCATCATCCATAGCAATCTCCCACTTCTTAGAATTTCCAACTTTCGTGGCCACTTCATAGTACTCTGCTTCACCACTAATTATTATTAACAAATAGTATAAAGTAGGAGAACACATTTATATTGTTCTCGAGATTTTATTGGATTTTCTGACTTCAGTAGCAGATGATTAAGGAACTTTTTGTGTTTCATCTAATTGAGTATTTCTCTTTTCTTCATCCTCCTGATCACTAGTATCTTTTATCTCAACATATTTAGACTCTTCAGTTATAAATAACAGGCAATCTTGAGTTCTCTTCCCGTCTTTGTACATCTTCATTATAAGAGAAAAGATCTTAGTGTAATTCACTCATTCCTTCTACTGAAACGTTTGCACAAGTAGTCTTGCTTTGTAGCATTTGCTATAATCTAAATTCTCTTTCAGCTTGTAGTCCCACTTAATCTGCAGCGCTCTTTTACCGTATGATAATACTGTCAAATCTCATGTCTGATTTGACATCAATGACTGCATCTCATCATCCTTGGCAACCTCCCACATCTTAGAATCTTCAACTTAAGTGAGCTTTTCATAGCACTCTGGTTTATAACTATTTATTAGTAATAGATAGTATGGAGAAAGAGAATACCTTTATATTGGTCTCGAGAGTCTGCTGAACTTCTTGACTTCAGTAGCAGATGACTAAGAAACTTCCTCTATTTCATTTCATTGAGCATTTCTCTTTTTTTTATCTTCCCGATCACTAAAATGTATAATAACACAAGTAGAACTCAGGATTTGTACCCAAAATCTAAATAAAAGTGTGCATTATACATCTTCATTTATACCCAAATGTAAAATGAAGATGTACAATGACATGAGCAAAATTTAGGATTCTTGACTAGAGTCACTCCCAATGCTTAATCACTAAAATGAAGATGTACAATGACATGAGCATTTCTTTATCCTCTAGAGTCATTGATTCAGGCCTTTTGGTGATTCCTTCCAGTGGCAGATATAGGTTTTTTTTTCTTCCTTTTTTCTAAGAACAAATCTTCTACTTGCATTCTCGAGAATGCATAATCAAAGATCTTAAAATAAAACATTCTTCTTCGATGCCACTTGTTGGGATAGAAATTAGGATTTGCTTGATTTAACAATCAAATCACCTTGTACAAAAATACACCAATTCAAGAGATCTGGAACAATAAATTAAACAGAAGAAGACAACAAAGAAATCTCGAGAAAGCAAAAAAATTTAACGTGGAAAAACTCGAGAATAATAAAAAATCATGAAGCCCCATCATACATAAAATTTCACTATAAAAGGCGAATAGTACAGAATTATATCTCTCAGATTCACTCTCTACACCACTGAAATTTACATCAATTCAGGTTTCTTCCTCTCCTGATCTCACAAGAGAAAGCACTCTTGAAATCCATTCCCAACTCGCTCCATGCAACTTTGCTCTTGTTGCGCACCGTCGATAATTCATCATGCAAGAGACTAATCTTTTGTGAAACAAGGGTACAAACTACTCTTGGTATTGTATCGCTGCTCTCGGTCGCTACCTTTTCGCTCGCTCAGGTTTATGTCACGAAATCAAGTCCTACCGCGCCGCTCCTGGGTACTGGAATTTCGAGTGCTCTGTTTTTTAACCTGTAAATGATGGGAACTGTGGAGTTGCCGCATTCCGAATGGTTGGTGGACTTCCCAGCACTCTGTTTGCTAAAAGAAGTATGGCGCTTAGGCGCCATATATGGTGTAGGGGCACCTCCCCCTCTAGAACTAGGCACAAGGTGCCTGTAATGGGCGCCTGGGCTCTGCTCTGATCTTGGCACTTGGGCTCCTGGGCGCCTAGGCACCCTTGTTGTTGCTGGCTTCCAATCAGGCTCTACAATACTTAACATTGAAAAATGGAATCATTAATGCGAATTAATATATTGATATCCCACAACAAAATGGGATATCAAAGAGAATGAATGAAAATTTACTTGAGGTATCCTGCTCAATTTTGATTTCTTATCAAGTTCCAAAAAAAATTTTTTGGGTGAAGCAGTTCTTACTGTAACATATCTTATCAATTAAAATGCATAGTCGGGTGCTTAACTTCAAAACACCACTTCATGTTTTGACGGTCTATCCACACCAGTGTTTTCTCTCTTACTATGTCACTTAAAATATTTGGGTGTGTATCATTTGTACATATTCATTCCATAGCCCGCACAAAACTTGACTCTATATCTACCCAATATATTTTGTTCATGCATGCCTCCATCAAAAAAGGGTAGGTGTTATTACCTTTTTTAACAAAAAATAGTACAACTCCCTAGATGTCATATTTTTTTTAAAATCAATCATACTATCCTAAATCTAATATTCAGTGAGAGTGTGCAAATGAACATTAATTTTGGGATGCACTTAATAACATCTACATAACAAAGACATAACTACTCCAACCTAAACCCGAGTTCATATTTACCTAAAATTTCAAGAAAGGAGTCTAGTACTCATGAGTTATCCCTTTCCTCTTCTAGTGTTAATGACAAAAAAAGTTGTGCGAGATGCCCAATTCAGGAGTATGTAGCTTATCGAAAGCTATCCTCTGCCTATATAGCGTTTATATTTAACATTGATAATGTCCAGATTTTTAAATCCATTCATGAAGCTATTGAAATTCCACAATGGAAAAAAGTAATGGAAGAAGAGATTTGAGCATTAAAACATAATGACACATGGACTCGTACTAAAATTCCTCGTGATAATAAGCCAGCGGATTCAAGTGGGTGTTTAACATAAAATACAAAGCTGTTAGAAGTGTTGAGAGATTCAAAGTCAGACTTTTTGCTAAAAGTTTTGTAAAGCCTATGGAATTGACTATTAGAAGATATTTGAACTAGTTGCCAAACTAAATACTATAGAGTTCTTCTTTCAAGAATAGATTACAGTTAAAAAGGAATGAAGACTGCATCAACTTAACATAAAAAATACTTCTTGGAATGCGGATTTGGGCGAAGAAGTTTACATGGAGTTACTATCAAGATTTGAGAATGATTCCAACAAACACTTTGTATACAAACTCGGGAAGTCTCTCTATGGGCTTAAACAATCACTAGGGGTATTGTTTGAAATATTTGTTGAAACTATAAAATCCATTGGCTATTCTCGAAACTAAGCTGATCACATATTATTCATAAACACATTCATTGATTGTATATGTAGACGATATGATTCTTATTGGTGAGGATGAAATAGAATTTTTTTAAATCAAAGAAGTATTAACCGCTGAGTTTGAAATCAAGGACTTAGGATATGGAGGTAGCAAGGTCTAAGAAATGGTTTGATATATCACAAATGAAATACATACTTGACATGCTCAAGGAAATACGGATGATTGGATGCAAAACTACTGATACTCCAATGGAACCTAACACGAAGTCTTACAGACAAGAAGAAAGTACATCTTTGGATCAGAGAATATGTAGTAGATTAGTAGGAAAACTCATATATCTGTCACATACCAGGCCATATATTGTATGTTCTGTTTGTATTGTGATTCAACACACTAATTGCCCAAATGAAGAGCATTTGACGTTGGTTTACAGGGTTTTGAGATTTTTTTAGAAAAATCATGGTTATAGACTAATGTTTGAGAAAATCATAAACAGAGAATTGGCGTCTACATTGATGTTAGTTGGGTTGGAGAACTCACTGACAGAAGGTCTACAACAGGTTATTGCTCACATGTATGGGGAAATCTTGGTACATGGAGAAGTAAGAAGCATACTGTTGCTTTGAGAATCATTACAGAATTAGAGTATAGGGAACTTGCCTTGGCGATCTGTGAAGGGCTCTCAATTCAGAAATTGTTAAGAGAACTAGGGTGTTCTTCCAATAGACCTATACAGATGTTCTGTGACAGTCAAGCAGCTATTAATATTGTCAAAAATCTTGTATATTAGGATAGGACCAAGCATATTGAAGTATATAGACACTTCATTTATAAAAATGTCAATGAGGGAGTTATACAGCTACTCTACATTTTGGCATACCAACAAGTTGATGTCTTCACCGAAACTTTCTTTTAGCACCTTCTTAGAATTCAATATCAAGTTCGGTCCCTACAACATTTACGTCCCAGCTTGAGAGGCAGTGCAGAAATCTAAGAAGATTTGATCCTTTCCTTATTTACCTCTCGTGTGGGTCGGCCACCACCTCCAAATCTGGGAGGATTTGATTGGGATATCATAGGAAACTTTTGATTAGTTTACTCCCTTCTATTTTATTTTTTTTGCTATTTTTATTCAAAATTATTTCTTTTCCTAATTTAGTTGAGATATGTTTGGTAATTTTGTAAATAAGGAGGGATTGGTTTCCCTATATATACATACCCTATTTGTGAATAATGATTTAAGCAATTTTCATCCCCATTTAAATTCTAAAATATGCATAATTTTTCACAAAAGTAAAAGAAGGCTGGCAGTTAGAATATTACTTTTATTTATAATTGTAATGAAATAATATAAAATTGATGGGATGATGGGTAAAATGAGACTTAATGCAGTGCAAACTGATACTAAAGCCGAGTTTGTAAGAAGAACATGCAAATCAAGCTATGTTACCGAGGCCCACTTCCCTAATCATTTCCCATCTCCTAAATGCAAACTGGCCATTTTGGTGTTTTCATAATTTTAGAACACAACAAATTTGTATCCAACATTTTTGCTAACATTTTTTTTTTTTAACATGAGCACCTGTTATCGAAAAATAATATAAAAATCGGGAAATGAATGCCAAATCAGAGTGACCAAAGTTGCCCATGTAAATTTTATTTTCAGCTACTCTCTGCTGTAATTCAATTTACAAGTTATGGTCGCTTTTTGCCGGTCTTCAATTGTATAAAGGATTAATTTTCAATGAATACATTGGTTCCTGATCTGAGATTGTAGCATCATAATGCTTCCAGAAAGAATGGCATGTTTCATGGTTTTATTTCTCAGGAATATCGGAAAAGTCAGGAACCTGCTGTTGATAAGCTCAAAGAGCCAATTTTTGAGGAAATTGCTGCTAAGCTTGTCCAACGTAATGAACTTAATTTCACTAGGCAGGATGTTGCTTCGCTTTGGTTTCTCTGTAAGCAGGTATGAGCTATTTTTACCCGTTAACTTTTCCAGACCCTTGGTTAGCCAAAGTTGAGTTTTTCTTCTATTTTGCAGGAAGCATCTTTATTGGACATTACTGACAAAGCTTGTAGCCTTTTTACTGCTTATGAGGTAGGCTAAATTAATCCAATAATTTTCTAGTTAATGCTTTTTGCTGTTTCAAAAGATTATCTGAGCACAACCTGAATAAATTTATGTAGTCGATGAATCAATTATTTGATATTTGCATGTGTTAAAGCTTTACCTATTCGGCCTACTTTAACCTGGTTAATGTACAGTTTGCGTGTGCATTAGATATATATTATGTGAGATATGGTTCTAGTGGAGGAAGTTTTAGGCGCTAAATTCATCATAAAATTCCATATGAATATCACTTCCTAAATTTTTTGCCAACATCTTCAGGAGTCATATTATTTTTTTAAATTGAGCTTTTAATTTAGGCCCTGTTTGGGATTACTTTCTGTTTTGTATTTTTCTTTTTTTTAACAAAATACAGAAAACTGACCTAAAAATAGTGTTTGTTTCGGTTTTGTTGATTTTTTTAAAATTTTGTTTTTAAATGTAAGGTTTGTTTTCAAAACATCAAAACCTCAAAAATTGTGTTTTGCTATTTAAAAACATGTTTTTCGGGGCATTATATGTTCGAGGCTTCGCCGCTCGCTGTCGGCCCCCGCACGCCTCCTCTGCTGTTGTCGCCGGCCTCTGCTCGCCCCCGCAGCCAGCCCCCTCCCGCAGCCGCCAGCCATCACTGCCCCCCCCCCCCCCCCCACCACCTCCCTCAGCCGCAAGCCCCCGACCTCCGTTATCGGCCCCCGACCTCTGCTGTCGGCCCCTCTGCCAGCCACAGCTGTCACCCACCTCCGTTCGCCATTGCCCTTCGCCGCTGGCTCCTGCTAATCGCAGCCAGCGCCGGCTGCAGGCAGCTTGCAGCAACTAGGCCCCCGCCTGCCGCCTGCTTGCCCGCCCACAGGTAATACGTTGTGCTGGGTGGAGTAGGAAGATGTCGTATACGTTATGGGCGGCAGAGCTTAATCTTGGAGCGCACGTGGACTCGATCGTTTTATAAAAAGTATAGTTTTTTCTTTAAAAAAAATAAAAGTTATCCAACCGAACATGTTTTTTTTTAAAAAAAACATATAAATCATAGCAGTAAAATGACTAAAAACAAAAATAGAAATAGAAACAGAAAGTGATCTCAAACATATCTTAAGTTTATCAGTTCCTCCAATGAGACTGGCAGATTGTCTACTTTGTTTCTTTTTTATTTTTGCATTACTTTTTTATTAGATTTTGGCTTATAGAGATGGGGGGAACATCACAATTAAGGTGGAGGAAAATAATAAGTATATAGTTTTGAAATGTATATTGGAGGACAGCCGATAAACCTGCCAGATAGATACATAAATTATTGTTTATGGATTATTTAAGGAAAATGAATAGATCAAAGGTTACTTTTACTTGATTTTGCTGTTAGACTTGTGCGAAAGAAATTTAGCTATTCATCTAGCACCCTAAAGAAATGATTGGAGAAAGAGAATTCATAAATCTGAGCACAATAGTTGGGGTATGGTTAATTTGATGGTGATAATAATGAAGATAAAATTGGTTATTCTACTTCCTTGACCATGGCCTTGCTGGTTATGTTCTCATTTCAATGTACCACGCTCTAGTTTTTCAACGTGCTTGCCTGATAATTTAACCAGTTAAGCCTTTATCAATTTGAATGACTGCCTACCTTTGTTCTTATTATAGTGGCACAAATGTGTTAAGAGTAAAGTGTCAAAATAATCCTTTGGCTATTTACATGAATATTTTCACGAGGCTATTTTAGCCAAAGAGTTTCTAAATGTGTCAAATTAGTCCCTATGTTCTTTTAATATCGGCTGAAGTAGTCACAAAAGATAACTATTGTAGCCTTCATTAAAAGTGTATGGGGACTAAATTGACACTTTTATATACTCTGAGACTAAAATGGTCTCCTGCAAATAGTTAACATAATTATTTTGACACTTTTCTCAATGTGTTTATAAATCTCACATTCTCTATTAATTGTGTGCATCCATGTCTTGAGCTCATATCCAATATCAGGTTGAGTTACTCGAGTGGACCGATGACTTGGAGTTATTTATATTAAAAGGTTATGGTAAATCAATAAACTATCTCATGGGACTCCCATTGCTTCAAGATGTTGTTCACTCAATGGAAGAAGCAATTTTGGCCAAAGAAGGTGATTCAAACTTGTATATTATTTTTAAGACATTTGTTTATGTTAAAAACATAAAATGCATGCTGTTTCGTTGTCTCTTATGCAGAAAACCATAAACCTGGAACTTTTGAGAAGGCAAGACTCAGATTTGCTCATGCTGAAACAGTTGTTCCTTTCACCTGTCTTCTTGGGATTTTTCTTCAAATGCCAGGTGAGAGTATCTTCATATGGGATAAACCACGTGGAATTCTCCTTTCCAAATTCCTTTTCATTATTTGAAGTACAAATATTTTTCTTTTGCTATTTAGAATTTGAACTAATACAAAGGGACAAGCCATTAAGTCTGCCGCCAAAACCTCCTCAACCACGAAATTGGAGGGGAAGTATCGTCGCTCCTTTCGGTGTAAATATTATGTTAGTTTTGTACCAATGTCCTGGCAACATTTCACATAGCACTGCTGAAAGCAAAGGTTACAAAAGCAAGTACTATTTGCAAGCTCTGCACAACGAAATACCAGCTCCCATGCCGGTAGGATTTATTATTTAATGTTAGTCATTTTCTTAGCTTAAACTCAAGTTCATGAATCCTTCTCTTCAGATGAATTTATCCTTAAACAATTCACTGGAACTCAACTTTTCAAGGAGATGATATTGATTCAACTTCAGAGTTCTCACTGTTATATTATTCTATATTATATTATATGATATTATATACATCTATATATATATATATATATATATATATATATATATATATATATATATATATATATATATATATATATATATATATATATATATGTAGATATAGATGAAAATATGCATTCTGTTATATATATCCAGTGTCAATATGAATATGTCAAAATCTTAGAATTCTTAGGCTCATCCGGCTTTAATTGTTAAAGGTTCCATACCTTTTGACAGAGACTCCCTTAGATTGGAGAGAGAGCTTTCAGTCAGACGTTGGATGGTTTGTATGTGCCTTAGGGGCATATTGTTAGATTCTCGGTTTACATACTTGCCACACAATTGTTATGTATTTACTTGTCTAACACCCAAACTTTAATATTTACATGCACGGTGCCCAAATATTTGTTATCACATCGAAGTATCACCATCACCTCTTCTTTAAAAGTGAAATACAAATTTTCATTCATAAGTTTGTCGCACCTAAGTGTTGTAAATATAAATATGATAATTTAGGTGTTAGATGTGTAACATGAGAATTGTATGGTATGTATGTAACTTTCCCTCAATTTTTTTGTTTATGTCAAATTTTGTGTAATACTAATACGGCCATACAGTTAAAAATATCAAGTCTATTTCTTTGACAATGTCATCTGTAGCAGTTGCTAAAATTTTAGTCTGCTTTTTTTATTGTGGGTTGATTAATTTTGTTTATCAGTATACTTTTGCTCTATTATAGAATGCATGTTCATGATGTCGAATTTTGTTGCAGGGCTGTGGCTACAAGGATTTCTGCGATTTCGACGTTTTCAAGGTATCTACTTGAACACTTTCACTAGGACACGCTGGATTTCTTCGCCTTTTAAATTAACATGTTGGGATTAAGACGATGCTTGATTTAAATCACTGAAACTAAATAAATTAGAAATTAAATTATTGCTTAAAATACATCAAAAATGTCATTGGCATTGATATACGTAACACTTGATCAGGGTGGAACTAAGTTATGTCTAATTGCATGTCTTGAAATTTGAGATATCTCTATATCAGTAAAATTTAAATTTTTTTTTTATGTAGTTTATACAATTTAGTAATTTTGTTAACTCCCAGTATATTTTTTTTCCAATACTTAAAAAATAAACATTTGATTTTTTAACAAAGTTGGTTCCTCCCTGTCGCAATTATTATATATTAACATATCTGACAATTTAAACTTTCACATTTACATACATAACACGCTCATCTTTGAGAACACATCAAAAATACCACGATCATTAACCTCTAATACATATATTTTTAATACCAATATGTTATAAATATAATTATCAAACTTCAGATGTTCCATATATAAATGCTTGAGAATTATTTTAGTTTGTACGGAAATTTCCCAAAATTTTTATGTAACTTCAGGTGTTCTATATGTTCAAAGAAAAAATGCATAAGAATTGTTTGGTTTGTACGGAAATTTCCCAAACTTTTTATATAGATTCACCTAATTAATTGCTACGATTTGTTTCCAACTAAGATGTTTCTTCGTATGATAATCTATTAGATTCCATAACCTTAATAGAATTTGTTGCTTCATGCAGGAAAACATTGTCAATACTCATCTGAAGCAAAACTTTCAATCAGTCTGCACTGTAAAGACAAAGGAAGAGCCGGAACACTGTTCTATTGCATGCAGTCTTCTGAATTTTATACGTAATTTCTTTCAAATTGGTTCACATGGCAACTCCCAGGTTAACCAAAAGAACGAGTTATGATCAGTTGCACCTTACTCCAGTAGCCACGTCTGTGAAGTTTCTAATCGGAGCATGCATTTTAACATGGAGTTCTGCTTTATTTATTGAAATTTAGATTTTTTTTTGTTTTTTCTTTTTTTTTTTTTTTTTTTGCTTTAATCTGCCGTTGATTTTTTTACTAGGATAATAAAACAAGAAAACATTTTCAGTTTTTTGTACTTTGTAAGTTTTCCCAGTGTCAGGCCTTGTGGCCTGCTTGATTCTGCGCTATTAAAAGTTGCACTTTATAAACCAATTATTTATCTTTTCTGAACCATGATTTATCGCTGAATGAGCTTTTCTTTACCATATCTGAATTATGTGATGCATTTTTTAAATCCATTATCATTTTTTAATGGAAGATTTACATACACACCACTTAATTACTGTGCATTTGCATATCTACTTGAACTTCATTTTTTACATATGTCACCTTGCCTATGAACTCATATGTATCACTTTTTAAAAGTGAAAATTGTTTTTTTTTATGTGATATGAAAGATTCAGGTGGTATAAATGTAAAAACTATTGTTTAGGTGTTATGTATGTAAATACGTAGCTGGGTGGCATGTATGTAAACGCCTTAATTCTAATTTAAAAATTGATATGTTTAATTAAGTTATTCGTCAGTATATGTTTATTTTTACTTTCGGCCATTTACGTATATACAACCTAATATTTATATATATTACTTATCCAACACCTAGATCTATTTTTACACTTTTACCATCTAAATTTTAATCACATAAAAAATATCATTATTATAACTTAAAAATGAAATACACCTTTTTATGAATGGTAAGGTCTATGCATGTAAAAATTAAAATATAAATGTTAGATATGTAATAAATAGTTAAGTAGTATGTATGAAAATATTCCTTTACTCGAACTTTTGCTAATGTGGAGAGTCTTAGGCACGATTAATTACAACTTTGTGTCCGGCGTCCAATAACATCACTCCCCATCTCAAATAGTGTAGGGGGTGGGGCTCACTTTTAAATTTTTTTTTTAAAAAAAAAATCTCATTGGACGTCGGACGCAAAGTTGCGTCCGGCGTCCGGACGCAATAAAAGCTCCTTAGGCATGGCTTCAGATAACCCTTTGCACATTATTATTGAACTCCAATTCAAGTTAGAAAACGAGTTTAATTTAAATAAAAGAGTTTGAATCGAATACTTTTCATCAGCTATTTTGAACACTGAGCAAAACATCGAAAAAAAATCAAATGACCGTACAAGGACAAGCCCTTGAGCTCGCTCAAGCTAGGCTTTGTGAGGAACAAAAAAAGGTCATATCCAAATGACATGGTTTAGTTGGGTTCCAATTCCAATAAACTAAAAGTTTTGCGATTTTAATCAATTGGATTTGGTTTATTAACGGCATTATGTTATTTATTAATTTACTAAAATTTATTTATTTATCTTCACTATGAATATTATAAATTTGAGATTTTTATATACATAGCACCTAAAATTTCTTAATTTACGTATCTCACATAGAAATTTATGGTCACGTTTTAGGCAATTGCGGACTTCTAAGCTTTTCGAGTTGTATGCTGTGACTTGCCAAGAAGCTGTTGCTTGCACCAAACATTGCGGATAAGGTCGACCGTCATTTGTTAGTATCCGTGATGCATATTCTGCGAGTAGTATGTTTTCTAAAAATGACGATTACTGCACTTATATAGTAAAACTTTTTAAAATATAAATGTGACAATGACATATTTGATACTTCATAATCGAAAATTTAGGGTATGTTTGGGGCAACTGCAGTTTTTCATTGCATGTTGTCTTCCATGAGAAGTTCTATCGGGGAAGCTTGTGCAGGAAAACTGACTGTCTGTTTGTTGCAGCTGTGTGAAAATAGCTATGGGGCAACTATTTATGGAAAAATGACTATTCTGCCTCTGTTTAGTAAAACTGGTTAAAACAGAGCTGTGACAGCCACATATTTGATACTTCAAAAGCATAAATTCATACATGAGTTCATCTTTTCTCTGAAGTCCGTCTGCAATACTAAAAATATTACTCACAGTTATAGGTCCATACATCTTAATGATGAGAATGCATCCAGTTTGGATAGAAAGCTTCCCAAATGGCTGAAGAGCTTTGATGATTGGGGTAAACACAAACACGCAAATAATTTTGAAGATAGAGTTTGCCAAATGATTTGAGTAGTTTGATTTTGATATCAATTTTCAAGATTAAAGGAGTTTTTTAATTTATTGGTGATCATTAAGGGATTCGTCACCAATGTTGTATAAAAGTCCTCCAAGATTCGTCTCCATTAATCGATCCTAATCCAAAAATGTATATGCAGAGAGAAACAATGAACCATGCATGCAATGGAAAACCTACATGTTAGAGAGAATTCATAAAGCATATAAGACAAAAAAACAAGCTATGTGGCTTTCACAAGAAACATTATAGTTTAAGAAGTTATAATAACTTCTTTCTCATAATAATGATTGAATATACTCTCAAATAGGCAAAATTGACTCTTACACCATTGATGCTACTATCACAATTAATGATGCATGCCACTTAAATAATTGGAAATGGTTAACCAGAACGTTAAAAGGGCATAAATAATTTCTTTCATTTTGTTTATTCCTTTTGTGATACATTATTCTCAACCTCTTGGATGCTTATCTGTTTAATCATGTGTTTCTTTAGTTCCTATTAGCTTACACCAAAAGCCAAAAGTTCAAATTACACCGACAAGCCATCTTTTCCTTGGTCTTTAATTTCAACAGTTTATTTTATAGCATGGTTTAAGCTAGCGTGGAAATCTTATGTAACTAGAAGGAATTATACTAAGTAAACAATTAAGAATCCTCTCTGCTTTGATTTTGTACTTGATTTTTTTTAGAAAAGCTGCCCCAAGATCGTGGAAGACTTTACCATTACAAGCATTCATATGGTTGGATGAACTATATATTATTCAATTATGAATTAAGAGGTTATGTTATGTAAATACATAACGTCCACTCTAGAGTAGACTTAAATATCAAAAGCAATAATAGCAATAATAGCAAGTTGAAATAAATCAATAATAGCAAGTTGTAATTCCAATTGCAATCATGAAAAATACTGAAATACGAACTTGAATTTTCCAGGCTAATAACTAAACACTACAACTTAACGCACACAAACAACAACATAATATAATCATAGAAAACACATTAGTCCAATTACAAAAGAAATTACAACTCTGAACATCACTTCTAAAACAAAATTGTAGGTGTCGATACAATATGCATCGTAATCAAATTTCTAGAAGTTGCACGTAGTCCTTTCACACTTCTTGATTTAAATGATGCTTGTTTAACACCAACGATTAATAGGAAAAAATTACAAACATCATCAATGCAATTCCAAATACATCTATAAAACTTTTATTTCCATAACTTTTTCTTTTTGGGCAAGTGTATAATGTATACTTTTTAGCAAGTGTATAATGTACACTACAAGTTATGCCTACAAAAAAAAATAGGGGGATCTTGGATAGATATAGTTGATAGCATTTGACTTGAGCTTCTCCTTGTAACATGAGGGAGTTAACTTCATCCAAAATTATCCAAAAAAGCAACAAAATAGAGAGCATAAGGTTTCAACAGAAGGATCCTAAAGTATGCATAAAAACATAATAGTAAATTAACAGAGCCGTCAAGATTAATCCAACGGTCTAGACCATAGAGAAAAATGTTTTAAATTCTAGTCTTTCAAACACAAGCAATGACTACAAACTAAAGCGAAATTGCTCATCCTTAACAGAAAAAGATAATTAAATAAATGCATCTCATGGAAACTACAGTTTGTGAGTTCATAGTTTTGTGATTGTTTTGTAAAAAAGCAAGGAACCAAGTTATAGCAGACAAAACACATGGGAAAATACAACTTGGAAGCCAACGCTAGTGGCAGGTGCTACCCCTCCACCCCACCCATTCTGCCCCCATCTAGCAGCATCAACATTTTTTTGCTGCCTCTCCACCCTGCACTACCCTCCACCCACATTTCATAATGATCAGCTAAAGTTGAGGATGTAACTATCACTAAAACAATAAAGTATAAGAAGTTGTGTATATCAATGAAATCTCAAAAAAATAATGGAATGCAGACAAGCCTCGAGCTTTCTACCTAAAAAATAAGAAAATGATATTCCCTCAATCCAGAAGCTTGAAACAGAAAGTATTTTTATAGAAAAGATTGTTACAAAAAGTTTCAACCTCATTCTCTCTGATAATTTCAGAATCCTTCTCCTCGTCGTCAAAGAAGCTTCGTCTATCAAATCTCTTGAGACTCGACCGCTATGCCACCCTGGAATTAGGGCATGGAGGGAGGAGCACGAGGGACAGTGCAGTAACAGGGAAGGAGGAGCGCGAGGGATTCGACTTCGAATAGCGACGACAAAAGGTAAGCGGCATAATAATCCATCACTCGAAGGCAGGCTACAGGGTACGATCTGAGGCCGGCATTCCACCAAAACGGCGTCCTGCCGCGCTCGGGTCATCGAACCAAGCATCCTCCTTTCATGGTAGCTTACCGCGCCGCGCGAAAACCATCGCCCCCTATAGACCCTTAGAGGTTATGCATAGTATGACATAAAACTATTTTCAGAGGCTATCTGTTTCACTGCATCATTTATGGGGGTGTGCGTGTCATTGAAAGAAAAAACTTCTCTAAGCATAACAATTTGCAATTTGGTTTGCATGAGCATGCTCAAACAAACAACAACTACAAATGTTTCATAGCAGTGAGAATAACAATGATGGCAATGAAGTTCTTTTTCCCTTTTATGTACAATATTCTTATTATTGTTGACCTCACTTCTGTTGAGTTCTAGTCTTTCTTCCTTAGAAGCCTAAGATCTAGTCGTAGGACTTTCTTGTTGACTATCCTAGAGTACTAGTGATGGAACTCTACCCACTAGAAATTCCAAACACTTATTTACTCTTCTTGGAGTTCCACATATTTAGTTCTAACCTCTAGCACTTAGTCGGATGAAGCCAAACATGAGGGAGCTCAAGCAGGGTTCCCATAGGATTGCATGGCCTTAGGGTTGACCCTTGGTAGTGTAGCCTTGGTCAGTCTTACACATACACCTAAACTCCTCACATTTACTTCTAAATCCAAAAACCCTAAACCAAACACCCTTAACATGGTTCTCCACTCTTTTGGAAACTCGTGTGGTTGGTCCCCCAAACTCTTAGTCTTAGGCTAGGGTTTGGCTAAGACCAACACATGGAGGATCCAAAATGGGATTTCCCTTGGTCTCAAAACTAAATAGGGGTAATTTTATGATTAACATTCTCAACTGATCCCAATATTGCCAAATTCCCAATTATGACCATTTTAGTCTAAACTTCACCAAACTACCAAAATGCCACTGATACCCTAAATTTTTCAAAAATTTCCCAAAATTGATCAAATTCCCAAATTCTCTCCAAGAATCATCTCAAACCACTCAAATTGACAAAAATTCTCAAAATTTCTAAAATACCCCAAAATTGTCCAAATTACTAAAATGCCCCTCATGCCCCAAAATCTCAAAATCTCCAAAATCATTTCAAATGTCCCCAAAATTAATTTGAACCACCCCTTGACCCTAATTGCACCCAAATTGAACAATTTTGACCAAAATCTCCAATTGCCCATAAAGGCCTAAAATATCCAAATCACCCAAAATTGATTCCAAATTTTCCCAATTTCAATTCTAAATCAAAATTCATCATGTCTAAGTGAAACCAAATGGAAGCCCAATTGAATCAATTTTCAAACCTCAGTTTCAATTTTGAACCAAAACCCCCAATTTGACCATATCCCCAAATTCCACCAAATCAAACCTTACAATCAATCCAATTCCACCAAGTTCACTTCCCAAACTTCTCATGACACTTTTCTACACTAAATTGAGCCATAAATCGACCTAAATCAAAACTATAGCCAAGCCCAAACCCAAGTCCAAGCAAATTCCCAAATTTTGAACACAAACTTCAAACTCACCCCAAGCCACTTGGTCAAACCTAACCTTGCCACAGCAACCATTTGGACTTTAGGAATCAACCAATATTCTCCTAGCTCACTCTACATGAGACATGGACCAAGGGTCCCTCAACTTGGGAAACCTCTTCCCATATTTAGATAAGTGACTCATGCTTAGCACCCTTTGATTAAACCTCCATCTTGATCACATTTAAACCTTCCTCTGACTCCTCTGACCCAGCTAGCCACCAGCCCTGCCATGGCCTGCCGGCCTAGTCACTGTAAAACCTAAAATTAAGAGAGTCATCCCCCTAACTCAAATGGGATTCCACCAATCCAAGGTGGCTCAACCTGATTGGTCAATTGCATCGCTAAGCCCTCCACCTAAGCAATCTTCTCCACCCTCTGGCCTATCAAATTAAGCCCTAATTCCATGGTTATTTAAACACCACCCCCTCATGGTCAAATGAGGAGAGTGCACAAAGACTTGGGGAAACTCTGTAAAATTGTCTCCAGAGCTTCTCCAGACCTTCCTAAGCTCAAGCTCACCATTCTCCAGCCATCTCCCCCACTGCTTGAGGCCAATTCTTCACCAAAATAGGCCAGAAGCAGGACACTATCTGTCACTCCATAAAACTCTACAAACCTTCCAATTGAACTATCCATGTGCTTCCCTAGACCAAACGAAGAAGATCCCCACAGAAAGCCCAATCCCTCAAGTTTTATGCACCTGACTTTGATCAAAGTCGCACCACTTGTTGGAGGAACTCTTACTCAGACCTATTCTAAGAGCAAGGTGACACTTGGAGGAGGTTTGTCATGTCTCAATGAAGCTTATGCAAGCACCCAATTGAGGCCTCACCTCTTGGGCTCACGTATACTCCATTTCCCAAAACTGAGCTCGGTTTGGGCCTTTATGAAAAAATTTTTGATTTCATGCTTGATTAGTCGTATGGATGTGTTCGTCTAGACTAAATGAAGGTATAAGAACAAACCCCATGTCATTTAGTTGAGTATCGAGTGAGATATTAGGGTTTGAGTGTGGACTGTTGACGGGTTAGGCCTGTTGGGAATGATGACGGAGAGTCTTCCAATCGCGCATCTATCATATGGACGCTTCAGATCAAGTCGGATGAGGGAATGAAACATAAAGTGCAAATTGAGTCAGCGGCTACATGGATGGCATCCAATAGCGCGATGACACGATTGAATTTGATGGGTATGAGGAATGAGTAAGCGTCGTATGGATAAGTAGGAGTATTTTTTACTTATTTAAAAAAATGAAACTTTAAAAATTCATAACATGGTGTAGAAAAATCATAAAAGTAAAATGAAAATATCATGTTGCTTAGTGAATAGAGCATAAAATTATGAATCAAAAATAAAAATTATTTGTAATATATTATATTTTTAATTAATTAAATACTCCATACTGCATTTTAATTATATTAATTAAATATTAATCAACTTGGCTTGAAATTTGGAGAGCTTATTTTATATATGGTCAGAGATGTTCTCTAATTTTTCAAAGTCAGAGAACACCACTAACCCGAAAAGCCCTAGTTTTCAAGTTCAGTTGTATATTTTTTCTTAAAATAATTATATAAATTAAAATGAAAATCAGAAAAATATGAGATTTATTTTGGTAGGTTCCTTGTGGTTAGAGGACTCTAGGAAAAAAATTAAAATGAGTTTAAATAATTATGTACATTACTTTAGCTAATTAAGTCATTAAAATTCATAAAAATTTAAATAAATATTATATAATCCAAAAATTATAAAAAAATTATTCCACAGTGTAAATAATAACCATTCTAACCCTCAGTAAAAATTTGAAGCGTATTTGAAATGAATTTTATAGTAAACTATATTTTTCAAATAAAATGGGATTTTGCATTAAAATAATTATAATAAATAAAATATTATTAGGAAAATTATGAAAAGTGGTTCTAAGTGTTCCTTGTGATCTGAGGAACTTGAGAAAATTTAAATTGATATTAAAATAAATAGTTCGTTTTTTAGCTACTTTTTAAATTAAAAATAATTAAAAATAATAAAAGATTACAAAAATATTAAAATGTGTAAAAATGCTCCTAATGGTTCCCTGATCACTTGGAACCCTTTAGAATATTTTTTCTAATTTTTCTAATTTAGTTATGTATTTTTCAAATGCTAAAAATGTATTTTCCTTAATTTTTCACTAAAAAATGTAATAAATAAAATAAAAATCATAAAAGTAAGAAGTTTGTTTCTCTGAGTTCCCTAGAGAGGTTTAATAAAAATATAAAAGGTAGTTTTTGAAATTAATTGATATCTTCTATTTAATTAATCACTAAAAATCAATAAATAATTATAATAAATAAAATGCAATTTAAAAAGTATAAGATTTGGTTCAAGTGATCCTCTGACCTAGGTGAACCTCCAATAATTTTCTCATAAAAAAATTTACATTGAGTAGTTAAATTAATTAATGTTAAAAACCTTCATTTTTTAATAAAATAATTATTAAAAATTAAATAAAAATTAGAAAATCATAAGTTCTCCTTTGATATTTTAATTAACCCATGAGTAGGGTAACTATGAAATTCCAAAGTCATTTAAGTTGCATTTGATAAATTATGAAGTGGAGCATCAGGGGAAAATTTTTGGGATTTTAATACCCGAATTAAATTTTAAGTTAAGCCAAAGAGTAAATGGACAATTTTGATAATAATAAACTCTTTTGAATGTTTGAAACATAATGGGTTAAGAAGTAGAAACCAACTTGTCCTCCTTTTCACAAGGGTAAAGATGTAAC
Source organism: Papilionanthe hookeriana x Papilionanthe teres (assembly GCA_022702705.1). Taxonomy (NCBI): domain Eukaryota; kingdom Viridiplantae; phylum Streptophyta; class Magnoliopsida; order Asparagales; family Orchidaceae; genus Papilionanthe; species Papilionanthe hookeriana x Papilionanthe teres. The sequence continues at coordinate 75,604,151 of CM040423.1, forward strand.
TTTATAAATTATTAAGGTTTGGAAATTAACTTAATTGGATGATACTGAGATAGTAGGCTTAAGATAGGAAGACAATAACTCACTTATTTGAAGCCCCAAATTGGTGATTATATGATAATTGTGAGTCTTTAGTGAGAATTGAATTTCATTTAACTTAACACTTTGATTATTGCAAATCCACCCTGAATATCAGATTTAAGGGCTTAGTAGTGAGTAGGCCTGATTTAAATTTTTCTAATGAGGCATGATCAATTAATGAATACCTTGAAACACTACGAGCTCAATATTAGTAATGGGTATAAAGTCTTTAATGACTTAAGCTTGCCCTTAGGGGGCATCTACCCACATAATTCTTAAATAAGAGATTAAGTGAATACTTAGTTACCACGCTCATGGGATAATTAAGATATCAAGGTTTATTGAACACGTGCTAAAATATGATCACCAAATCTTAATTTAACTACGGATGAATGATTTATCAACATAATTTCATAAGAACTCGAAACGATTCAAAGAATTTTAAAAGTTTTCAGGGTTGTTCCCTGAGCACTTTTATGATCTTTTGGGTACTTAGGAGGACAATTGAATCTATTATGCTTTGATGAAGAAAATTTTCCTTGAAATCTCCACCAAGTTATGCCCTGAGATCTGTTAATTCATCTAAAATAATAGAAATACCTAAAATACTTATCCTACATTCATAACCCAATGCTTAAGGACTTAAGACTTCCCAAATAGAGATCATCAGATTAGTATAAGTCTGAGGTTTAGGTGGCTAGGGAAATGATTATAATGCTTATGTGTGCTAAAACGAGGAATTTGAGAGATACAAGAGATTCTTAGAATGGTATCTTCTACCTCAAGGACCTTCAATAAGGGAGAGGAAAAGATTAACGATACTATTCATCGAATCTTGGTGGGATTGTTACCCCGATATTCTTAAGTTGCCTAACTTGATTAGAGTGACTAACCTGTGGACTACACAACTTTACAAAATTAAAATAAATGTCTTTTGTCTTTTAAAACAAATCCTGCATGAAAATTTTCAAATAAAAAAATTAAAATTAAAGAATTTTGATGAAATTTAATAAGGGTCCATGGTTAGTCATTTGGATCAAGATTAAGACTGGCTTCTATAGGTTGTCGGGTCGGTAACCCTTACCAAAGGGTCGGAAGCACACACTCTAGCTCCGAGCTCCCACCTTTACTGATGTCTTATACTTATTCCTGGTCTTCAACATATGACTACGGGTTTTCTTTTACTTGTTTATGTCTTTTATGACGTGTTTTTTCTACTTTTCTCGCACAGACTTTTCCTTGCTCTGTTTGCTTTCTTTCCTGCAATTTACTTAAATTTCCTACAAAATTATATATATATATATATATATATATATATATATATATTGCAAAAGCTAACATTTCAGCGAATGCTCGAGAACATGTCAGGTACGTGTTTACATTTTTGTATCACAATTTTACTTTAGTTTAGCATTTTCTTACCTACATTTATTTACAGTACCTGCAAAACTCAAGACAAATTTGCATGTTAAACCAAAACCAAATAACAAAATTTTAATAGTTAAATACTTTTTTTCAAAACAAAAACAAAAATGAACTAAATTTAATACACCCCTTTTGGATGATCGGGAATCCCTCGAATGAGGTAACCTACGGTTGCTAACGAGATTTTCCCGGTTTAAATGAGTCTAACAACTCGTTTAGACTAAGTGAATTAAAAAAAATAGTGGTGCTGAAATGAGGGAACTGTAACATCCAAACTGGTATAACTTAATCAACTTAAACTTCCCCCCATAAATAAGATACTTGAATAAGAAAACATTAAAACACGCCTGGTAAAACCATTTGAACCTTAGACATTAGGACTGCTACCTCAGCAAACCATGCATCATGGGCAGCACGACGAGGACGTACAGAAGAGCACCTTTGAGAGAGGAAATAATTCTACAGCAGCAAATCTCTTTCCCTTAGTATAAACAACAAGCCATGGGATTTCGAGGTTGTCTACCTAGTGCGACATAAATCCTCAACTTATCTTTAGGCCTTTGTACAACTCTGTTGTGCAATATAAGCCCTAACCTGTTTTAGGATTCTGAGATCGTTGTTCGATACATCATAAATCGTCATTTCTTTGAGGCTATTTGTGTGATAAGTTTCATACAAATGTAAGCCCTACATAAAAAAATCTACAGGATGAAATATTAAATAATTTTTCTTTGAAACTGAAGCAAAACCATAGGATAGTTTGCGAAGTTACCAAGGTTCTCCTCAGGATCTGTGACATCTCTTATCTTTCTTTCCTTTGGATTCTATAATAACTGTTCCAAGTTTGAGCCCTTTCCTTTTGAATTTCCTATTTCCGACCTTGAAGATCAACTTTGAAACCCATGAAGACATTACATCTGATTGAAATCGAGAGTTTTCTTAGGTGACTTCGGTTGCTTAAGATGTAATTAACTATAGGGGCTTGCCCTTAAAGAAAACTTTAAGAACTCAGCTTAATATAAACCCTGTCTAATCTTCTATATTATATAAGGGAACTTGACAGTCAACATAATGTTTTCGCAAACTAAAGTGGATGTCATAAATTATGAGCCTCATTATCAAGTAATGTGTCTATTCTTCGGGGAAGATACATGGCTTGCAATATAGTGTCGTTTATTTAAACTATCAAATATATGAGATTGGTTTAGTCTCATATTTTCAAAATTATACACACACACACACACACATACACGTGTTAAATTAAATATATTTTAAAGCAGGCGATCGAATATACATTCCAGCGACTGATAACTTCTAAAAAAAATTTTTTAATAGCTGACAACTATATGCCCCGAAGGGGTATCAATATCTATGCATAATATGATATGAAACTATTTCTAGAGACTATCTATTTCACTACCTATTTATGGTTGTGTTACTGACATCTATGCTTCAGCATAAGTTTTGAAAAGAGGGTTGTTTGCATCAGCATTCTCAAAGAGACAAAGAAGTACAAATGTTTTTTGGTTGTAAGAATAAAAATGATGGAAATGAAGGTATGTTGCCCTACACTATTTTCTTACTATATGTCCTAATGCATTAGTGCTACGCATCATTATAATATTTTTAATAGATCTACTTCATTAACACATTTCTGGGGATAAACATTACAATTGTATTTTGGTTTGCATGAATATTCTCAAACAGAGATAAACATAATCATTATAGAAGAAACCTCTGACCAAATTGACCAGCACAAAGAAGCACCAAACCAGATAAACACAGCAAAAGTTTCATGGTGCAAATCCACGATAAACGAAAGATTTATCATAGAAAATGTAGGTTGAGAATAGCTATACCAGAAGGAGATGATGTCCAGAACGACGGTTATGACAGAGGAAGAATTCACTCGGCGGAATAGCTAAAGAAGGTGGGAGAAATAATGATGGCAGGTCAAATTGAGGGGTACGGGAGTAAAATATTGGATGGGTAACGTGAAATGCGGGGTCTCACCCACAACTCGTGTTTCAATTAGATTCGTGACCCGACCCGCAATTACGCAGTAAATTAACTTCCAAAAGATGGCCAAAAACTTGACCCGATTTATAAATAGCGGCTAGTGTACAAAATCTTAAATGATATAAAAATTAGAAAATATATTACACACTAGGGCTACTACGCAAGTATACTTATCATTTCAAGTAATATAGAGTTTTCTTTAAAAACCCCAGTATCGATCCCACGAGGAAGTGAAGTAAGAGGTCTTTAGTCAAATTCTAGTCTACTACAATTACTCCTTAAGTTGGAATGTCGATTAAAATTGTGTTTTATCTAGCAACTATTCCTAAATGCAAGTGTTAAATGTAATAGTAACTATAACTAAGTGCAAATAATAATTCTAAAGATAACCCTTTTTGGATGAGTTGGTTTGGAGAATTTTGAGATATTAAAAACTATTATTCTTATTGAATGAAATAGATAATGTATAGGAATGAGATGCATTTAATATTGTATGTGCCAAATAGGAGCAATCCTATTCTTTACCCTTTGGTCCAGGCATAAAGAACATTGACTAATCCTATGCTTGAGTTCTGCGAATCTGCGGCTAGGCTCGGGAGGATACCGGCTCTCACTTCGGAGCTCCCACGTTCCCCTCGCCCGAGGGCTAACAATCTACACTTCGGCACCCAAACTATATGACCGAATTAAGGATTTTAGCCTGTCACTCTAAAATCTCCAATTCTACGCCCGATAATTGTATTTTCTTATTTATTTGCATTCAATCCTCATGAACTTCACCATCCATGGAATTTGAATGTGGTTTCACTTTGTTGAGAATTACACCACCCTTTCGGGTCGATGCAATTACAACGAATTTTAACACTACTGATGGGCCCTTATTGCGATGTAAATGAAGTGCAAGTAAAAACCATCACATTTATAATTAAATATACTTCTACCATGCATCACAAAATCCTAAACATGATTTCTACTCATTGCAAAAGAAAAGTAAAAGGAAAACAATGGCATAATCTTCTTATGCCACTATTTCCAAAGAAGAAGAAAGAGTAAGAGAGCTGTGTCACAAAGCACGAATAAAACATAAACGAAACTTCATTTAACAAAAGCAAATCCACTAAATAAATGTTTAAAAAATTATTAGATAATGAAGAAGAATACTTAGCTTTTTCCCCTTGAAAAAAAGACGAAGATCTCTCCCATAAAGTCTCCCGGTGATTCATGCAATGCTAGCGAAATCCCTTACAAATTCTCTCAAAATCTCCTCTCCAATCTCTCCAAAAGGGTAGAAATCTACATTTCTACTCTTAATCTAAGAATCCTAAACATTCCTCTAAGTTTTTCTCTCCTTTCCTCTATTGTTTCTCTCTTTTTTCTAACCTATATTCGCCATTTTAAAGAGTATGGACGAAGTTTGAAGAGTTTCCATAAGCACCCCTTCGAAAAAGCGTCCAAATACGTCGAATATTGGCCCAAAACCGCCAAAAGTCGGTTCATGGTCGTCCGGGCCGCTGTCGGCGGCCTTTTTGGCCATATTTTGGTGGTCTCAAAAAAATCTCGCCGTCGGCGAGATCGATCTCGCCGTCGGCGAGCAGGCTGCTGCGCGGCTCCACCGTTTCGCTCCGTTTCGCTCCGTTTTAGCTCTGTTTCGCCCCATTTCAGTTGCGTTGCATTCGTAACAGATAGCCCTACAAAATAAGCATAAAAACAACATTTCTTTAAAGTGTAATCTCATTCAAAAATATGCAAGAAGTGTAAAAGAGATTAAGCATCAAAAGACTTATCGAAAGGTGTCGAGGCGAATTTCATTTCTTGCTCATTTTTGCTCCAAATTGCACAGTTTTTGCTTCTTTTTGCTCCAATCACCATTTCTTGTACCTAAAACCAAAAAAACATACAAAATACCTTCCTTTAAAGTGTAATATCATCAAAAATGAGTAAGATAATATAACAAAAAGCGTATATATTTTAGGCGTGTCAATTCACGATCGCCGCGAGCGAAACGTCGCGCCAAACAACCTTTTTACGCGGCCTCCAGCTGTACTACACAGAAAAAACCGTGCCAAAAGGGCCCTTAATAATAAGATTTTTAAACTTCTGTTAACACCTTCGTCCCCTTCTAACGGCTCTGGTGAGAATCCTCCTCCAACTTCTGGCATCCGCCCTCTAGTCCTCGTGTCTTCGTCGTCTATCACTACAGCGGTGCAGCCATTCTCCGCTTCTTCTTTAGCTCGGATCTCACATGCTTCGGCTCTGATCTCATAGGAAGAAGAAAATAAAAAAGGAGAGGTTACATTAATAGCATTGTTTAGATATTTTCACATGCATCAACTTCTTCCTTTAATCTTATAAAATAATATAGAGTGCTAGTTTCATTTCCAATCGACACAGACTAGTGGTTTATGTGAGTTGCATTTTCAATCGAATGGCAAGAGAGATGGTGGATCGGGAGAAATGATGGATTAGATGGAGAAGATAATGTTAGAAATAAATCGAGCGGTATCGAATAGAGCTCGTGGCAAGTAAGCAACAGGGAGAAGTTGTGCTGGATCATTTTTTGAGAAAAATATGATCTGCTGCTAGGAGATGTATCAGTAGTTAGATTCAGTGTAATCTAACAACTTCATTAACAACGCCACCGCCTTCGCACTTCCCCTTCATCTTACTCATCCTGCTGCAAACCCCTCAAACTCTACCTTTGAGAATTTATCTCTATCGACGTTTGGGGTCATGTCAGAGATTTTTCTCGGTGTTAATTTTGATATCATTTTGGAGCGCCACTCTGTTTATCTATAATATTGCTCTAATAATCAATAATTCTCATTTCTTTGGACCCAAAAGAAGGATCCTTAGATAATAAGAAATTTGAAGAAAATAAGGGCTAATAAGATAGAAAACAGTAGAAAGAAGATGTCAATGATAATCCTTATGAAAAGATTTTAGAATACCTTATTATAGAAGTTCTTTATAAGGATGAGATTTTGGTAACCAGAGATTTAGATAGAATATCTATTCTGAGTTCTTTAAATCTCATATAGGAGCAAGCTCCTATAGTTAATTACATCTTAGACAATTATGATTGTCTAAGAAAACTTCTGATTAATGTTAATTGCTTGTTGCCAAAAAAGTTTTAAGGAAAGAAATATCAATTTTCAATCCTAAGGGTAATGTGTCATACTACCCTAAAAGTTTGGTTGATTTTCATTTTTGTTTTGTTGTTAGTCATTTTTTTAAATGTTTTGTCGATGTCATTTTTGTTTTGTTTTGTTTGGATATTTTTCGTTTTATTGTCATTTTTGTCATTTGTTTAATGGCTATCCTAGAAGTTTTAGGTTTTGTGACTATCTTAAAAGTTTTAGTTTTTTTTTGTCTTGGTTTTGTCATTTAAATGTTGTTTGTCTTGTTTTGTTGTTGTTTTAATGTCGTTTTGATTTTATTTTATTGTCATTTGTCCTGTCTTTGGAATGTCGTCCTGCAAAACAGAGTTAGCACACCCTATAACATGCAAAGGAAATCTAAAATGAAATCAATGTCATTGTTTCATTTTAATCATCCTGCAAAAAGAGTTAGTACACCCTATAATATGTAGAGAAAATAAAAATTTATTTCTTCTTGCAAAGGAAAATGACGTCATATTTAAAAGAAATAATGTCACTATTACTTTTTAAATCTTTTAGTTTATTCGGTTACATTTTGGATAACTTGGTCAAGATGTCACTAGCTCCGTCGTCCCAGGGTCATCAGGGGCGTTAATCTACTTAGTCTGAAAGGTGTTTAAACCAGAACCAGAATATTTCTGTTAGCAACCAGGATTGCATCGTCTAAGAAATCTTCGTAGATTAAGAACACTGGGGTTCAAGTTGCATTTGGTGATGTTTATTCATTAGGATTTCATTTAAGTTTTAATGTCTTTTTTTCAATTTTAAGTTGGAAAATTTCAAGTTTTTTACGATTATTTTAAGATTTTTATGTCATTTCATATCAAAATCTTAGATTTGATGTCTTTTAAATCTAAAGACTCGAGTTTTAAAAATTCAGATTTGATGTCTTTTGATTTTTGGGAATTTGTTTATTGAATTTAAAATTCAATTTAAGAAAACATGTTTAAGATCTGATTAGATCTAGAAGTTTAGATTCAATTTTATTTGAATTTAAAGATTTAGATCTAATATCATTATGATGTTTGGAAATTAGATTCAATGACATTTAAATCTAATAATTTTGATTAAATCTAAATTAGACTTAGATGGAATCTAACATAAGTTAGACTTAAGAAACTTAGATTCGATGTCTTTTGAATCTAATGTTAAGTCTAATTATATTAGACTCAGATAAAATCTAACATAAGTTAGGTTTTAGAATTCTAGATTCAATGTCATTTGAATCTTGAATAAGTGTTAAGTCTAATATGGATTAGACTTAGTTAAAATCTTTTGATAATTAGATTCATTATCGTTTGAATCTAATATCTTTGATTTGATCTTAAAAGTAGTCTGAACTTTAAGAAATTTTGACTTAAATTGATTTTAAGTCAAAAATTTGATTTCAGTTCGATGTAGTTTTAACCTGAGTTCAATTTAAGTTGAACCTAAGTTCGAAAATGTTGAGTTAATCTTGAGTTCATGTCTTTTTGAACTTAAGTTAGAAGTATTGATTTAGATTCAATGTAGATTGAATCTAAAGTTATGTTAACTTGAGTTCATGTATGTTTGAACTTAAGTTAGAAGTGTGAAGTTAGATTCAATGTAGATTGAATCTAAAGTTGAATTAACTTGAGTTCATGTTTGTTTGAACTTAAGTTAGAAGTGTGAAGTTAGATTCAATGTAGATTGAATCTAAAGTTGAATTAACTTGAGTTCATGTATGTTTGAACTTAAGTTAGATATGTTGAATTAGGTTTAATGTGGGTTGATCCTAAGGTTTATGTTGACTTGGGTTCAGTTTAGGTTGAACCTAAGTTAGATATGTTGAGTAAGGTTCAATGTGGGTTGAACCTAAGGTTTAGGTTAACTTGCGTTCAGTTTAGGCTAAACCTAAGTTAGATATTTTGAGTTATGTTCAATGTGGGTTGAACCTAAGGTTTAAGTTAACTTGGGCTCAGTTTAGGTGGAACCTAAGTTAGATATGTTGAGTTAGGTTCAATGTAGGTTTAACCTAAGGTTTAAGTTAACTTGGGTTCAGTTTAGGTTGAACCTACATTAGATATGTTGAGTTAGGTTCAATGTGGATTGAACCTAAGGTTTAAGTTAACTTGGATTCAGTTTAGGTTAAACCTAAGTTAGATATGTTGAGTTGGGTTCAATGTGGATTGAACCTAAGGTTTAAGTTAACTTGGGTTCAGTTTAGGTTGAACCTAATTTAGATATGTTAAATTAGGTTCAATGTGGGTTGAACCTAAGGTTTAAGTAAGTCTAGTTAAAAGAAACCTAATTAAGGTTTAAGTTTTATTTAAGTAATACTCAAAGGTTAATTAAGTCTAATTAGATTAGAATTAATAAGAATTAAAGACCATTCAAGTCTTATTTAAGTGAAGCTTAAGGTTTAACTAAGTCTAGTTAAAGTTAGGCTTAACCAGAATTTGAGGTTATTTAAGCCTAATTTAAGTTAGGCTTAAATGTTAATTAAGTCTAATAAGTTAGACTTAATTAGTGTATGCATTTGATTAAACCTTATTTAATTAAGGTTTAATAATTGAATTAGGTTTAATGGGTTAAACCTAATTGAAGTTTAAGTTTGATTAAACCTTAGTTAATTAAGGTTTTATAATTTAATTAAGTCTAATGTGTTAGACTTAATCAGGGTTTAGGATTGATTAAACCTTAGTTGGTTAAGGTTTAATAGTTTAATTAAGTCTAATGTGTTAGACTTAATTATTGTTTAAGATTGATTAAACCTTAGTTGGTTAAGGTTAATAGTTTAATTAAGTCTAATGTGTTAGACTTAATTATTGTTTAGGATTGATTAAACCTTAGTTGGTTAAGGTTTAATAGTTTAATTAAGTATAATGTGATAAACTTAATTATGGTTTAAGATTGATTAAACCTTAATTAGTTAAGGTTTAATAATTTAATTAAGTCTAACGTGATAGACTTAATTATGGTTTAAGATTGATTAAACCTTAGTTAGTTAAAGTTTAATAGTTTAATTAAGTCTAATGTGATAGACTTAATTATGGTTTAGGATTGATTAAACCTTAGTTAATTAAGGTTTCATAGTTTAATTAAGTCTAATGTGATATAATAAATTATGATTTAGGATTATTTAAACCTTAGGTTGTTAAGGTTTAATAGTGTAATTAATTTTAATAATTTAATTAAGTATAATGTGATAGACTTAATTATGTTTTAGGATTGTTTAAACCTTAGTTGGTTAAGGTTTAATAGTTTAATTAAGTCTAATGTGATAAACTTAATTATGTTTTAGTTTAATAGGTTTAAGGTTAATTAAACCTAATTTGGGTAAGGTTTAATTGATTAATTAGACTTAATTAAGGTTAAGTCTAATTGGTTTAAAGGTTAATTAAACCTAATTTGGGTAAGGTTTAATTGATTAATTAGACTTAATTAGGGTTAAGTTTAATTGGTTTAAAGGTTAATTAAACCTAATTTGGGTAAGGTTTAATTAATTAATTAGACTTAATTAGAGTTAAGTCTAATTGGTTTAAAGATTAATTAAACCTAATTTGGGTAATGTTTAATTGATTAATTAAACTTAATTAGTGTTAAGTCTAATTGGTTTGAAGGTTGATTATGTTTAATTTAGTTATGACTTAATAGTTTAGTTATATCTAATGGATTAGACCTAATTAGGATTTGATTTTGTATTAAATCTGATTTAATTAAGGTTTAAGAGGTTTAATTAAGCTTAGTGATGTCTCAAGCTTAATTAGAGTTTCATTTTGTATTAAACCTAATTTACTTAAAGTTTAATGGGTTTAATTAAGCCTAGTGATGTCTTAAGCTTAATTAAAGTTTGATTTTGTATTAAACTTAATTTAGTTAAGGTTTAATTGATTTAATTAAGCCTAGTGATGTCTTAAGCTTAATTAAAGTTTGATTTTGTATTAAACCTAATTTAGTTAAGGTTTAATGGGTATAATTAGGCTCTAGTGATTAGGGCTGGCAATTTGGCTCGTTGTTCGCGAACAGCTCGTGTTCGGCTCGTTAAGTAGCTCGTGTTCGGCTCGTTCTTTAAGCCTAACGAGCCGAACACGAACAAATTTTTAAACTCAAATGTTAACGAGCCGAACACGAACAATTGTTTGTTCGCTCGTGTTCGGCTCGAATTGGCTCGAAATAAAAAAATAATCATATAATTATTTATATAATAATTTATTATATATATTATTTATATATTAATATTATATATATATATATATATATATATATATATATATATATTTATATTTAAGTTTAAATCATAATTGCTTGTGTGGTAGCATGGTTATGTTTCTTGTTTCAATTCATTTGGTCTAGGTTCGAATCCGACGCTAGACATATATTTTTCCAATTAATTTTAACGAGCCAATTTCGAGCCGAACACGAGCCAAACACGAACAAGAATATTTAATTCGAGTCGAACACGAACACACCTTTCACGAGCAATTTCGAACACGAGTCGATTTCGAGCCGAGCTAATTTCGAATGAGCCGAACACGAGCCAAGCCTGAGCTCGCTCAAGCCCGGCTCGTTTACAGCCCTACTAGTGATGTCTTATGCTTATTTAAAGTTTGATTTTGTATTGAACCTAATTTAGTTAAGGTTTAATGGGTTTAATTAAGCCTAGTGATGTGTTAAGCTTAATTAAAGTTTGATTTTGTATTGAACCTAATTTAGTTAAGCTTTAATGGGTTTAATTAAGCCTAGTGTGCCTTAAGCTTAATTAAAGTTTGATTTTGTATTAAACCTAATTTAGTTAAGTTTTAATGGGTATAATTAAGCCTAGTGATGTCTTAAGTTAATTAAAATTTGATTTTGTATTGAACCTAATTTAGTTAAGGTTTAATGGGTTTAATTAAGCCTAGTGATGTCCTAAGCTTAATTAAAGTTTGATTTTGTATTAAACATAATTTATTTAAGGTTTAATGGGTTTAATTAAGCCTAGTGATGTCTTAAGCTTAATTAAAGTTTAATTTTGTATTAAATTTAATTTAGTTAAGGTTTAATAGGCTGAATTAAGCATAGTGATGTCTTAAGCTTAATAAAAGTTTGATTTTATCCAAAGCCTAATATAATGAAGCCTAAAGGAGAATTATTAGGTTTAATGTGTGGTTAAACCTAATTGAATTTTAATTTTGTCTTTAATCCTAATTTAATTAAGGATTAATTGAGTTAATTAGGGTTAATGTTGAATTAATCCTAATAAAGTTTTGATTTGAGTCCATTGAGTGTTTGAACTCAATCTTAACTCATTGTGTCATTAGTTAGATAAAGAGTTTCAAATTTTAAAAATATTCTAGGGTTTTTACATTTTAAAATTTTAAAATTTTAACCCTAATAAGAAAATGTCATTTTAAATTTTCCAAAGGTTAGAGTCTCTCATTTTAGGGTTTAGATTTGTCCCCCTAAATTTCTAACTAATTTCCAATTTAATTTTCCTATTTTCTGATTTTTAGAATTATTGTTAAAAATAATTGTCTAATCTCATGAAAATAGGAAATGTTGTCCTAGAGAATTTTCCTAGCCTTGAAAAAATCAGAGATTGCTCCTAAGAATCTAAATATTGATCCCTCAAATTTTCATATTTTGTAACTTATAATTAATTTTTAATAATTTTAAAAACTCTAGAGAGTATTTAATTAATTAAAGATCAAATATAAATAAAAAATTCAAAATTTCAATTCCACATTATTCGCCTTACTGCCCTGAGTTCAAAGGTATTTTTGCTATATTTTTGTGTTTTTTGTGTGCCAAGATATTGATTTATGAAGTTTTTAAGGTTTATCTGGATTTAATTAAATTCAGATAAGCCTCTGGCTGCCGCGTGTCCTAGGACGGGTCGAAACGCGCTTGATCCCCTATGGGAATCCAAACACAGGAGCGGCCAGGATTTAATGAGGACCGTTCGTTTCCAAAACAAGGGAACAGACGGTCCTAGTTCATCGTCTTCATCCCCTCTGATCCCACAGACCATCCATGTCTAAGAGTAAGTTCTTACTCGATTCTTAATGAAATCAAATGAAATTTGTTTCTTTAGGATCATCTTGAGACGACGAACCTATCCATACGGTGATGTATAGGCTTTGAATTGGTTTGTTTCACAAAGTGTGAAACCCGATTTCCATTAGGGCTAAACAATCCATACCTTGGCCACAGTCGATTTGAGCTCGATTTGATTGGCTTGGAAGCTTCATGTGGTCCTAAGAAGGCTTTCCCTTAGCTCAATTTGAGATCAAATCAATTCCTTGTATAACTTTGATCAAAAGTGGCTCGGTTTGGGTGGATGTGGTTGATTGATGTCTTAGAGACTATGGGAATGGCCAGTTTCAGTTAGGCTCCTCCTCATTTGGTCCCTAGAAGGATTTAGGAAGGTTAATTTGGGGTTTTCGAAAGTTTGGTTTCACACTCCCAAAATGTCCTATTTGGGTCCTCTCGGGTTAGCCAAATTGGGGAGATTAAGTGGGTTTCATGGCTTAAATTGATGGGGGATCAATTGCTCAGGCCACTAGAGAGTAAGTTCCAAAATTTATGAACTCATATTTAGATATATATATATATATATATATATATATATATATATATATATATATATATATATTGATTTAGTTTTATAGTGAGTCACACAATTAAACGCAAGTATACACATCGCTCAAGTAATACAGGGCTCTAGTGGAGTCCTGGAATATCGATGCCACAGGAAGGCTTCAATTTTATGGCGTAGCACAGAAATCACTTATCGAATCACAACACAATTGCAAGTAAGTTTAATTCTTAAAATAAAGACAACAGTTGTAGTTACTATTTCTACCAAAATACGTTCTAAACTCTAGCAAGTTAAACTAACACAATACTAAATTTTATAATAAATTTCAGTTGTAAGAAAGAGTCTTCCTTCTTTCCAATCATAATGCGATGATTATTGTGACATAGATCTGGTGCTAATGTATTGTGCCAAATAGGAGCATTCCTATTCTTTAATATTTCAGCGTATAAAGAACATTGGCTAATCCTAAATTTAGTCCCCAAATTCGTGGTTAGGCTGGGAGGATACTGGCTCTCACTCCAAAGCTTACACTTCCCTTCACCTGAAGGCTAACTCTCGCTTCAATTTCCAAACAATAGGACCAAATTGAGGATTTCAGCCTGTCACTCTGAAATCTCCAATTCTACGCCATCAAAGTATATTTCCCTATTTATTTGCACTCAATCCCTATAAACTATGTCTCACATTCATGAACATTGAATGTGACCTTCACTTTTGTTCTAGAACTCATAATCCTTTCAGAAAATATGTTTCCCAACAAGTTTTAACAATTCAATTGGCCAGATCAAAAAGTAAATGAAGTTCAAAGTGAAAAGATCATCACAAATTCTACATAATAAATTGACACATCATTTAACAACATCAACACATCATATGAAAAGGAGAAAGACAACAAAATTTACTCAAGACTCATGAGGAAAAGATGACAAAACATGAATTTTATATATAAAAATAACGTCATACAAATAGAGTAAAGTAAAGACAACTTATCTCAAGCTCTTACCAAGCGAATCTCAAGGAATTCCTTTGACACCTCTTCTTTCTTCACAACAACACACACTTCTCTCTTTAGATAAGTAAGGAAGAAGAAATCTCTCACTTTCTCTCTCCTCTCACACTTCTTAGAATAGAAAACACAAAACGTAATTTCCTACACAAAATGAAAAGAAACTGTCTCTAAACTCTAAACTCTTCTCTTATCTTCTCTTCTTCCCTCCTTCTAAACTTGACTCCAAAAGTGTTTAAATTCTGCCAAAACTGAATTCCCAAGAGTTTCCTAAAGCAACCCTTCAAAATCCGGCCAAATACATTGAATCTAGTTTAAAATCGGGATAGGACGTTGTTTGGCGCTGGATAGGGCGTCGTTCGGCGCATTATTCCGCCAAAATGGTCGCAATTCTCTGTAAAATGACGCTGGTCGGCGCTGGTGACAGCGTCGTTCGGCGCTAGTTCAATAAAATGCACTTTTATCCCTTTTTGCTCCAAATTTGCTCCTTTTCGCTTCCTTTTGCTCCAAAGGCCTAAAATCATTGTACCTACATGAAATCATGAAAAATATCTTCCTTTAAAGTGCAATATCATCAAAAACAGGTATGAAATGGATAGTAAAAAGCTATTAAATTTTCAGTGGATCAAGAGTTAAAGGGTTTGAGCAGTGTTTGGGGGTTTCCATTTTATCCCTTTTTTTCTTCATGTGCTCAGGTTTGGGTCCTTATGTAGCCATGGATTGCTATGGGATGAGTTTTTGCTGGCTTGGAATCATCTAGGGGGGTTCCTAACTTCCCCATTAATGCTTGGAGATAGGATTTCAGCTGGTGGAATGATGGATTTAGATTTTCCAAGGGTAAACCATGTGTGGTTTTCCCATGGTTTGAGTTTGATTCATGCATTGGCTTGCCTCTATTGGAAGGCTTGGGAGGTGGATATAGTTGATTATAATTTGTTATTCTTTGTTAGATCAGCCTTTCCCAAGTAATGCCTCAATGGATTGAGTGAGGAAGTGACACTTAAGCTCTCCTCTTCATCATTACCATGGATTGGTCATGATGAAGCTTTCATTAATTTGGTGTCTATTAGCTAAGAGGGAGAGGTCTGGTGACTCACAAAGAGCTAGCCACTTTCCATTCACCATGTCACTTAAGCTTGGGTGAAAGCATGACACATAATTTTTATTTTCTCATTATTTTCCAAAATTTGGTAATAATTATCTCAAGCCATGATGTGGTGATGATTAAGCTAAACTTTTCCTATTGGATGATCTATGAGGCAAGGGAAATCATTCTCAAGGTGTTCGACCACCTCATTGTCAAGGAGAGATGAGTCATAGCTTGAGTTTGGGAAGGAATGACACCTCATCTTCCTTCATGATGATGCCTTAATAATGACCTTTAACCATGGTTAAAATGTCATGGTATGAATCATTAATGGGTTGATTCATTTTTAATGGGTTATGTGGGTCGTGTCTAACCAGTATTAGGTCACCCATGATGTCATAAATAGGTTTAGAATTTTGGAGCAACTTATTATGTCATAAATGTTGTCATATGTCTAAATTTCATTTTATGGCTTTTTAATTATAATTCCATTTTTAATTAATTATGTAATTAATTAAAAATTTTAGAAATTATATTATTAGCCAATAAATTAATTAAAATAGTTTTGTTATTTATTATTTGATTAATTTTTATCATTTTTGGTCAAAAATTGGGTATTTTGACCAAATTTAATGCATGTTGACTAGGGTTGACCAATGTTGACCCAAGTTGACCTAGGTTGATCAGTTTTGGTTCAGGGGTGACATATTTTGACTTTTCTAACCTTGTCATGGTTTGATTAGTCATAAATTCCAAGGGTTTTGTCATTAAGAGCTTGATTTGGTCATGTTGACCAATTTTAAGGTTTAACTCAATCCAAAGGTCAATGTGGTGACTTTTGGATTAAATTTTGGTCACTTTGATCAATGTCATGTTGATCATGTCAATGTCTATTTTTGAAGTTAATTTTGTGGTCAAAGGGGCATGAATTAGCCATTTTGACCAATTTTTACCCTTTTAGGTCAAGAGTTGACTAATGGGACTAGGTGGTTGTTTTTTTGTGTCATACATGGATTGTATTAATCAAATTTTAATTATTTGTGTCAAAGAATGACCAATAAGGTCAATGCAATGGTCTTTGGGTCATGGTTAGATCATTTTGACCAAAATTGACTTTTTGGTCAAAGGTGACCAATGAGGTGAATATGGTGGTCTTTAGATATTATGTTGATAATTTTGGTCAATTTTGACTGTTTAGGTTAAAAGTTGATTATTTGGGTCAATGGAGTGGTCATTGGGTCAGAAATTGACCATTTTGACCAAAGTTAACTTTTTGGTCAAAAGTTGACCTATTAGGTCAATGGGGTGGTCATTGGGTCAGAAATTAACCATTTTGACCAAAGTTGACTTTTTGGTCAAAAATTGCCATGTTGGGTCAATGGGTTGGTCATTGGGTCATAAATTGACTATTTTGACCAAAGTTAACTTTTTGATCAAAAGTTGACTTATTTGGTCAATGGGGTGGTCATTGGGTCAGAAATTGACCATTTTGACCAAAGACTTTTTGGTCAAAAGATGATCTATTGGGTCAATGAGTTGGTCATTGGGTCAGAAATTGACCATTTTGACCAAAGTTAACTTTTTAGTAAAAAATTGACCAGTTGGGTCAATGGGTTGGTCATTGTGTCAAAAATTGACCATTTTGACCAAAGTTGACTTTTTGGTAAAAAATTAACCTATCAGATCAATAATTGATTAAATCAGGGTTTATCATTATTGATTTAATCATTTTGGGTCAAAGAAGGATTTATAGGATTTTACCCTAGTCATTAGGGTTTAGTGACTATCAGTGAGGTTTAGGAAGTTACTATTAGTATAATTCCTATCTCAAACTGACTTTGAAATGATCCTCACAATAGTGAGATCAACAATCCCTTTGATCTCTTTGGAAATCCTCTATATCATCCGATAATATTGGAGGAGAAGAGAGACCAACAAGTGCCAGAACTCGCCCCAGAAACAAGTTCTCTAGCTCCCTCATCACTCATCGCGGAACAACAGAGAAGGAGGCTGCGACGGTGTTAACGGGACTCCAGAACTCGTAATTGTGATATACCTAAATTAGATGGTTTAAGCATTGACTTTGGATTTTTAGAAAATACACTTACTGGAATTGCAAAAAAATAGTTTATAACTCTAAATAATAATAAAAAACTAGAAGTTAAAAAGTCTTGTTTAGCGGAAAGAACTATAGGAACATCCGGAAAATGGTCAATTATCTATGGAGACTGCATAAAAGGTGAATTTTTAGGATACAAAATTAGATATCACACCGAAATAGAAAAACAAAAACATTAGTCAGATATAGCAAAACACAAGATAACATTATTAAATATTTGCAATATATATTAATAGTTGCGAGCATCACAATTTTTTTTATGATATTCTAGTTGAGACCGCTCGTTATATTTACACATGTATTTTTATAAATTACCCGAACCATATAATATCATAGAGCCAAGAATTAACAAAAGTTCATCAGAATGACATCACTTTAGAAAGGTTAATACATTACACTTTAGAAAAACTAGCTGAATCATGTCAGCATATATAATTACATAAATAGAATAAACAATATAAATAATCATTATGTTGTGAGAAATCTGCTTCCCTCAACAATGAGGATGTTCCTCTACCTATAGCAAATGTAATTTTCATGCAAAAAATAAAAAGAATAAATTCTTTAAAAAAGTTAAAAAAAAGGCAATTTAATCCAAATAAAAGAACTTCTAGGAAAAAGAATAGTAAGATATTGATCCATGAAAAAATACATATTTTTATGCCTTGATTTTTATCAAATTTTTAAGGATATTATGTTTTAATGAAAGATATTTTTGTGTTTTTGGATATAGGTGATGAAAAAATGTTTAAGAAGGAAAAAAAGTGAAAAAGGAGCAAAAAGGTGCAAAAATAGAGCTAAAATACAAAATTGTCAAAATTATTGGTCTGGCGCCTAAGCGTCAGGTCGATACGGAATCTATTAAGATTTTTGACGACTTTTGGACGGTTATTTTGACGGTGTTAGCGGTTATTGGACCTTCTAGAAGACTGGCAGTTGTTCCTGGTTTATAGAACATGTGATACAATGTATTTGGATGCTTGGAAACAGTTTTAATCGCGAAGAGGTGTGATCCAGATATGATGCTAGGTTTGCAAACAAGAAGGACATGACGCTAATAAATGCCCTTAAAAATTTAAAATAAGCCATGTAAAATCAGTACATCATTGAAAAAATATAACCTAGAACCTATTTTCAATCTTTCAAACATTGAAAGTGAAGAAGAGATATATCGATTATCAGATAATGGAGATAATCTAATAAATATAAGTTGTTCTAATTATGAAATAGAAGACTACTTATAATATTCTGATTAATGGAAGAAAGCTCTGAAAATGATATAATTAATGACAGTTTGGTTAAATATGAAAGGCATATCACTCTATCTGAAGATGTATAATAAAATAAGAAAAATAAAATTATCTCAAGAAACAAAAGAATATTTTGACATGCCTAAATTTTTCTGGGAAAGATCTGATCTATACATTATAGTATTTGGCAAGGAGAGCATCTAATAGATATAATAAACACAGAAGGAAAAACCAAGATACCTCTATATAATCAACAAATAAAAAGGCAAGATTTTGAAAGAATAAAAAAAATTGAGAAGTATAAACATATATTTTTTGGTGGAATCCAAATCCTAATTAAAGTATATTTCCAAAAAAAGGTATTAATACCCTAGTTAATATCTGGATATATGATGATAGAATTATCCACTCAAAAAAGAAGCTTTGTTAGGAGTTATACAAAGAAATTTATGTTATCAAACCTTAATATTTAATTTACATCATAATTATGATGTTAATATTAATGATAGACATCTTGATAGATCTTTAACATTAAAACAAAAATTAGATAGAGTAAAGTTGAGAGAAGATAGTGTTGTCTATAGCATCACATATCAAACTGCATATGTCTATAGTAATCAGCACAATACAATAACATTTAAACTACATACTGATCCAATCCATCTATACCCACTCTTCTCCCATATAGGACAAACTATTCAATCCGAAGAACTTAATGAGTTAGAAATCACTCCACCCTCATTTAATCTACTATTAAATTTTGAAGAAGATAAAAGCATTGGTCGTCAATGCTATTCAAAACTAACATACCTAGAAAATAATAACTTACTTTATGTACAACCTAGAAGATCTTTAGATACAAATAGATCTATTATCCTTAGACCATCTCTAACTATAATAGAATAAAATAATAATCAACTACTAGTTATAGGTTATTATATCTCACCAGAACGAAAATGTAATAACTTACTGGACACAGGATTGCATAAATCACATATAGATCAAAACTTAATACCACAAAATTTATAGACACCAAAAGATAAACTCAACATTTATCAAGACTATATAGGACAAATCGTCTTTGTACACTTGAGGAAAATATTCTTTTTGGATTTTAAATAACCATAGATTAGACTTTCAACATTTGTTTCTAACAGACGATAAGAATTCAAACAAAGTCTTAGTAAGAATGAACTTTCTTCAACAACATACTATAGCATTTACACATGAAAATATTAATATAGATAATTATACACTACCACGAAATACGATTTCATAGCTATATTCTAATAGAATTATATATTCCTACCTATGAAATTATCCCTATACACGCTTTATGTGGCTGAGAAGCGATATCATAACATGTAAAAAATGCATAATTTCAACACACATACCAATATATTCTGAAGAATTGCTACTCGAAACTTTCAATGGTACAAGAACTATAAATCAATATTGGACAAACTAACTATTTATCATACAATCATTCCTACCAAAACTGCAAAAAATATGGTGTCTCTCTGACAATGATCCGGATATAATTTTAGGAAAAAATTTCTTCAAATCAATCTCATCATTTACACAAACTAACAATTGCATCATTCTAGTCAGTCCTAACGGTTATTCACTAAACTGCCCAATTATACAAACACCTCAATTTCACTATATCATCCATACTTTTCGCAGCCGGCGTAGTGATTATCTTGTTGACCAAAGCAAGAAAAATTCTTTCCTTCATCTATTTAATAACAATTTAAATATGAAAACTATAACCTCTCCTGAAAATTCTAAACTTAATGAACTACGGTCTTTTGCAAGCTTGTTATTTAAACATTCATTCTCAGAGAATCCATTACAATTCTGGAAACAAGAGGAACCAGTAGTCATAATTGAACTAATTAATCCCTATCTCATTATAAAAGTAAGGCCCATGAAATATACTTCTGAAGATAAAAAAACTTCAAATCAAAATTAAAAAATTAGCAAGATTAATAATTAATTATAAAAAAATTAATGATAATACCAAATTCGATGGGTATTTCTTACCAAATAAAGAAGTATTAATTAATCATATTAGGACAACAAGATTATTTTTTAAATTAGCTTGTAAGTTTGGATTCTGAAAAATTAAAATGCATCCTAATAATAGAGAATTTACTGCATTTAGCACATCTCAAGGACATTACCAATGGAATGCAATGCCCTTTTGACTAAAAAATGCCCCATAAATATTGCAACGACGGATGGACACTATCTTTGATGAACTATCAAATTTTTGTATTATATATGTAGATGATATTTTAATATTTTGTTAAAAAATTACTGAACATTTAAAACACTTAACTTTGCTTTTACATAAAGCACAAATAAACACTGAATTATATTAAGTAAGAAAAAAATAGTTTTTCAAACTAAAACTATTGAATTTCTAGGACTTATATTATATAAAGGTTCTATTGAATTACAAGAGCACATCTTAACAAAATAGATCATTTCAAATGAATTAGTAATAAAAAAGTTTACAACGCCTTCAAGGTTGTATTAATTATGCTGAATCATTTGTTAAAAATCTTGTTGAACTAAGAGGCTTATTACATAAAATGTTAAATAAAATCATGCCATGGTATTAGGATGAAAATGATGAAAAATCCTCAAATCAAATTAAACAAGTATGTAAAATTTTCCAAAATTACATTTATCGTTACCAGAATATTATTTAATTATAGAAACCGATAGTTCTATAATTGCATGGGGAGCAATTTTAAAAGGAGAAATAATATCAAACTTTTATGTCGGTATAACTCAAGAACTTATACTACTACAGAACAAAATAATCATATTAACGAAAAAGAATTATAAGCTATAAAGGAAGCAATTAAAAATTTTAAAATATTCTTTAATGAAATTTTTTTAATAAGAACATACAATGAAACTATAATTTCATTTATAAAAGGAAAAATTGTATATTCTCTGCCAAACAAAAGATTAATTAGATGACAATGTTGGTTTTTCGCTTCTACTTTTGATTTAGAATATATATAAGGTAATAAAAATGATTTAGTTGATATTTTATCTCGTGAATTATGCATGAAATAAACATGGACATATAAAGTATAAAAACTTATGAAATATCTAGTGAAGCCGAAGAAAAACATAGTTCAAATCTGGACCTAAACAATTACTTGGAAATATTTGAATTACAAATCTGGAAAATAGAATGTAAAATAGTTTTTGCCAACAATGTCTTAAAAGAATTAATAAGGTTAAAGAATTATCTTATGAGAGAAGTACCAAAAGGAGACCTACCTTCTATATCATAATTAAAGAAAATAATGGATTTTGCTTCATCCGCATAAGCAGAGAAGAATCTAAAGAGTAAAGAAAGAGCTTGCTCCTCAGAATGTAAGCTAGAAATTACTGAAAAATTCTACATGCTTTAAAAATATAACTACTTATGCAACTATATTACAAGATAATACTACCAAGAAAATTATGGATATTGCGGATGAATGACAATAATTATAATTATATAAAGAAAGGATTAATGCTGAAATTACTTTCACATGACAGAGAAATATCAAGTTCTCTATATTTATGAAAATACTGATTTAAAATTAGCATCTAAACTATACAGATGCAGTTTAATTATAATGATGTATCTAGAGGATGAGAATCTCTCGAAAAAATTTCCAAAGCCTTTAACATAAGCCATTAATGATTTTTATCAAGTTGTAAAACATGTGAATTTATATTTTTAAATTGTATCAAACTTATCCTGAGATAAGGGGAAATTGTGTCTCTCATTCAACTTGGAATTAACAGTGATCCTTACACTCCCAAATATAAACCAAAAGAGTTATTATTCCAGAGATCGACAACTGAATATTTATATCAAATATGGATTGAAACGAAAAAAATAGACTCTACAAATATCAGAGTATATTACTCTTCAAAAAATCTATTTATTTAGAGTCACTACAAACAACCCACAAAAAGGATTCACAAAGTTATGTATAAAAAATGAATTTCTACACCTAGTTGAAATTATGCAGCCATCAGCAGGGAAGCTAGAGAAATATTTTGCAAAAAAAAATTAAAAAGAAAGATACATAGATGCATGTATTGCTAGAATAAAGCGATCATACAAGAAGTACGAAGTAAGTTTTAAGCAACGAGTAGTGGAATCCAGATTTAAGAAAAAGTATTAATACGTACGATGAAGTGAATTATTCTGACAAAAGCAGATTCCCACTTATCCAACCAACATGAAATTATTCCTAAAAGCAGATTCCCACCTGATCAACAACAAATATTCTGAGAATTATTCCGACAAAAATAAATGCCCACTTACTCTGTCAGTCTGGAAAGATGCATCAATTATTTCATTTAACGTCAGCAATGACGATTAATGTATTCTTTTCTCATCTATATAAGGCTCTCCATCCTCTTCGAAAGGGGCAGAGCTAGTTAGGATTTCTTTTTATTCCTCTTCTGTCTTTTTGTAATGTATGTTGGCCGTAGCAACTAAATATTATCTTCCTGCTTAAAGTCCGTAAGTTTGTCTTTTAAGTATTAATGAATATTATACTCTGCTGGAATGTTTAAAAACATGTTCTGTATTGATTTTTATCTGTTCTAGCTACGCATAGTTTAGGAAACAAACTAATGTTGTGCTTTAAATCTCTGAAGTACTTACATAAGGTTGTGGTCTGCTAAAAGCTTCTATGGTCTCGTGGAGCGTTAACTTTCTCTAGAAAATCACGGAGAAAGCTGTAAAATGAACCGGAGATTTTAAGGTCAAACCCTAGAATATGTAGATATTAGAATATAATAACATTATTTTTAAACTTTTCTTGCGGAAGCATAATGGACCTTAATGTTTTAAGACAATCTTTCAGACATAAAAGTAGGAAGAAATTCTTAATTATGGAACAAGATTTTGAAGAATTTGATATAAGAATGCAAAAATTAAAGAAAAACTCAAATAAAACTATTAGAGAATTGGAAGAATTATTGTACAGATAAAAAATAATTTAGATTTAGAAAATTGTCCTGAAATAAAATCTTTAAAAATATTTTAAACTTCTACATCATCTAAGGCAAAAAAATGGTATCATAACTAGAAGATCATAGAAGCCTTTAACGGACCACCACCTTATGAAAGTACTTTGGAGATTTAAAACACAACACTCGCTCGTTTCTTACACTATGCGTTGCTAGAACAGATAAAAATCAAGATAGAACAAAACATGCTTTTACACATACCCGCAAAACATAATATTCATTAATACTTAAAAGACAAACTTACAGACATTGAACAGGAAGATAATATTTAGTCACTGCAGCCAACAAACATTACAAAGAGAAAAAAAAATAGGAATAAAAAAAAATCCTAACCAGCTTTGACCCTTTTGAAGAGGATGGAGAGCCTTATATAGATGAGAAATGAATACATTAATCGTCATTGCTGATGTTAAATGGAATAATTGATGCATCTTTCAAGACTGACATAGTAAGTGGGCATTTACTTTTGTCTGAATAATTCTCTATTAATCAAGTGAGAATTTGCTTTTAGAAATAATTTCATGTTGGCTCGATAAGCAGGAACGAAATAATTCTTGGAATAATTCAGTTCATCATACGTATTGATACTTTTTTTAACATCTGGATTCCACTACTCATTGCTTCAAGTTTACTTTGTACTTCTTGTATGGTCTTTTCATTCTAGCAATACATGCATCTGTGCATCTTTTCTTTTTGTATTTTTTTGCAAAATATTTCTCTGATTTCCCTGCTGACAACTGCATTATTTCGATTAAGTATAGAAACCCATTTTTTATACTTAACTTCACGAATCTTTTTTATTGGTTGTTTGCATTGACTGTAAATAAATAAATTTTCTAAAGAGTAATATACCCAAATATTTGTACAATGTGTTTTCTTTTTTTTTTTAATTCAGATTTGGTATAAATTTTCAACTGTCGATCTCTGGAATAATAACTCTTTTGGTTTATATTTGGGAGTGTAAGGATTATTGTGAATTCCAAATTGAATGAGATACACAACATTTCCTTTTATCTCAGGATAAGTCTAATACATTTTAATGTATAAAATCCAATATTTTACAACTTCATAAAAAATATTAACGGCTTCTGTTAAAGACTTTGTTAATTTTTTTAGTAGATTCTCATCTTCTAGATACATCTTTCTAATTAAACCGCATTTGTATAGTTCAGAAACTAATTTTAAATCAGTATTTCCATAAATATAACAACTTGATATTTCCTTGTCGTGTGGAAGTACATTTGAGCATTAATCATTTCTTCATATAATGATAATTGCTGTCATTCATCCGCAATATCCATAATTTTCTTAATAGTATTGTCTTTTAATATCGTTGCATAAGTAGTTATATTTGTAGAGGATGTAGAATTTTCAATAATTTCTAACTTACTTTCTAAGGAGCAAGCTCTTTCATTGGACTCTTTGAATTCTTCTCTGCTTATGCGGAGTGAAGCGAAATCTCTTATTTTCTTTAATTTTGATATAGAAGGTAGGTTTCCTTCCGGTACTTCTCTTATGAGAAAATTATTTAACATTATTAATTCTTTTAAGACATTGCTAACAAAACCTATGTCACATTCATTTTTTCACATTTGTAATTCAATTATTTCCAAGTAATTGTTTAGGTCCAGATTTGGACTATGTTTTTCTTCGGTTTTATTGAATATTTCATAAGTTTCCATACTCTTATGTCCATATTTATTTCCTGCATAATTCACGAGATAAAATATCAGCTAAAACATTTCTATTACCTTTTATATATTATAAATCAAAAGTATAAGCGGAAAACCAACTTTATCATTTAATTAATCTTTTGTTTGACAGATAATCTACAATTTTTCTTTTTACAAATGAAATTGCAGTTTTATTGTCTATTCTTATTGAAAATGTTTCATTTAAGAATATTGTGCGTTTGGGGCAGCTTGTGCTTATCCAGATAAACCGCTTATCTGGAAATGCAGACAACAGGGTTCGATCCGCGTGCATTTAATGTAAAAAACCAATTGCATTTTCAGATAAGTTGCTTAAAAGCAGTTTTCAATGGTTTCAAAATGTTGCCGCAACGGATATGCTGCCCCAAACTCACCCTTAATTTAAATATTAATTTTTAAAATATATTTACAAAAGTACCACCCCATTCTTTTGTATCTACATGTTTAATAACTAAAAATTGATATTTATCTTTATATTATTTTAATGTCAAAAATTTAGGTATGAAAAAAAATTTTTTTTTAGAAGTATTTTTGAGGTGATATTATGCATGTAAATATAAATATTTTGATGTTAAATAGGTAAATATGAGAGTTTTATGTGCAAGTAAATGCACATTTTTTTAGTTTTTCTTTAAATAAACAAATATTATTTTGCAAAAAAAAAAATGATTTTGCTGATCTCATTTAAAAGTTTAATAGTAGACGAATCAAAGCTGGGCCAAATCAAAGACTGTCCATTAAAAAAGGTATGTGATTGAAAAATAAATGGACGGTGCAGATCAGTTAATTTTCATTAACGTTCCCGTCCTATATTGTTTCTTCATTAGATCTCTCTATATCAAAAAGCGGCGGTCGATTTGGTTCCGTAGTTTCTTCTTCACGGATCTCTCGCTCGCCCTGCCAGCGCCGGCCTCCTATTGCCGACGGCGAGGTCGAGCTCTATCTCTATGGAGATGCCCTCTATCTCCTCGACTCCTCGCACCGTCGAGGAAATCTTCAAAGACTTTTGTGGCCGACGCAATGGCATCATCCGCGCTCTTAATCAAGGTCCCATGCC
Source organism: Papilionanthe hookeriana x Papilionanthe teres (assembly GCA_022702705.1). Lineage (NCBI taxonomy): Eukaryota > Viridiplantae > Streptophyta > Magnoliopsida > Asparagales > Orchidaceae > Papilionanthe > Papilionanthe hookeriana x Papilionanthe teres. The sequence continues at coordinate 75,630,670 of CM040423.1, forward strand.
CGCTCCTCTCTTATCATTTACCTTCTCATTACTAACTGATTTGAATTTCTATTCCAGAGGTCGACGAATTTTACGCACTCTGCGATCCGGGTGAGTCACTTCGGTTCATGCTCGACGCGGGCGTTTTAATGGCGTAGTTCTCCTGATCTAGGGTTAAGTGTTTTCGATCTTTGCAGAGAAGGAGAACTTGTGCTTATACGGGCACCCGAACAGCTCGTGGGAGGTGACGCTGCCAGCGGAAGAGGTGCCGCCGGAACTCCCGGAACCGGCGCTAGGAATAAATTTCGCCAGGGATGGAATGAACCGGAGGGATTGGCTCTCCCTAGTTGCGGTGCATAGTGACTCCTGGTTGCTTTCCGTCGCTTTCTACCTTGGGGCCCGTTTCAATGCCAATGAGAGGTACGCTTCGTTGGTCCGGGATGTTTTGCGGTCTATTTAATATATTTACGTTGGATGTCATGCTATTGTAATTAATCTTGTTTCCTTAGGTGTTGTTGCAAGTTTCGTCAATTCGTAGATGATGATTGTCGTTAAATCTTTCGTATTTCCGTTTAAAAATAACTTGAAAAACAGCGAAGCATTTAGTTTCAGTTGTTTTGGATGATTGCGTTATTCTTGTTATGCTTCTGCATCCCTTATTATATGCCTAGTAGGTTAGAGAACTATGTTGAAGCTAATATAATGCTTGGCTGCATTGTGAAGTTTCGTCCTTTTTTAAGTCAAGTAGATCCTGAAAAGCTTTTCAAGTTTCTTGTGTGTTTTCTTCTCTTTGCTCTAATGCGTGCTTAGCTACATTTCAGTTATTCGTTTTGGGGTCTTATTTATACCCACTTAAAATATAAAAAATAGAAGATATAAGAATTCCTTACCCTAAAAAATATAAAGCGTACTTATGAAAGAGGCTTACCGAAATAAAAAGGCTCAGGGAAATAACTAGTGTTGTAGACCCTAAGGTAAATTGGAAAAAAGGGGCATTTTCATACATACCATCCAATTACCATGTATTTATATATTTAACAACCAAATTTTACTTTTTACATTTATACCTCCCAAATCTTTGATATCACATTAAATATACAACCATTTAACTTTTAAAATGTGAAATACACATTTTAACGCAGAGGTAAAATGGCATGTATGTAAAAATTGAACTTTGGGTGTGATATGTAAATACATATTTTGTTCTATGCATTAGTTCAATTACCGGAGTTGATGTCTAGCTCTTTTTATTTTTCCTTTTTTTTTCAATTATAAGCATGCAAAGAAGCATTAAATTCTTGTAAGCTACAATAGGCAAGAGGCCTTTATTGAAATTTGATTAGTTGATTATGAAGGAAGTATTGCTACTTATAATTTTAAGCTATTGTTTCCGGTAATATTTGTGAGTTATGAAGAAGCCAATCCATATTTAGATGCATTTAAAAGAGTGGAATACGCATTTCATAGGAACTCTACTCTCTTGGTTTTCCATTCAATTACCTGATTAACTGGTTAGGTTTACTGCATTTTGTATTACATTAGTTATTTCTAAAAAAGGTGATGCCATGATTACTCATTTGTTTATATATTTGGATTCCCATAGATTGGAAGGAACCTTTTATTCCAATGCAGATTGTTACATAAAGCTATATGTATTTATACTTTTTCAGTGCATAGTTATCACGTATAAATATTCTAAGCCATTTTTTTTTAATGAATAACCTTTGATCATGCCCATATATTATGGCATATAATTTCTAGATTTATTACGGTCTCTTTTCAAAAGTTAGAGCATTCTTTTAGTGAAAACATAGTTGAAAAGCTCAAATATTTGTTTGTTGATTAATAAGTAATAACCCAGTGTATGAGACCCCTACCAATGCCTAGCTTTTGATGTACCACTGGCCTATCATTGTTTTGAAGAGAAGTTTCCATGGCATAAATGCTTGATCTTCTTGCCAGAGTAGATTCAACCTAATAATTTGTAGAGGCACACACTCCATTTGTTTAGTTTAAACAAGCCACAATTCTTTTGGGTGCTTTCATTTTATTCACCTTCTTCCTTTCAAAATACAATATTTTTCTTTGGTAGCATTGAATGATTTGTTTGCTTCTTTTTGTTATTAAAATGTCATTGATCAATCTGTCCACTTGGCAACAATATGTTTGTTTGGTGTAAGCATGGCTTAGTTCATTCAATGCTTTATTTGGTACCTGTTGTCGTAGGTTGCACAGTGTAACTTTATAGAATATATATTTGTGCAAGGTTTTGGTGTGATTGTCTCAATTTTCTAATTCTTATTGGGACTACATGTTTTCTAAGAATTTATCAATTTTTATGAGTTTGTGTGTAATATTGTATTTCCTGGACTGGCAATTTCATATGCATATGTTAACTTTTTCATGGATTTGATATGGAAAATGTCATTGGCAGAAATTCTAGTTTGTTGATTGAACGCGGATTGACCAAATGTAGTAGGTTTTTGGGAAATTGGGAGTTCCTGAATGTTGGCTGAAAGTGGAGTGGGCGGGGACTTGTTTGCTGTAGGATTTGAAGTATCAAAGTTTGCCATTTGGCTAATTTAGTAATCCAGTTTCTCTTTTCATTCGTTGAGGTATCCTTTTTGAACATTCTCATTCTTCTTAAGATGAAGTGGACCATAGTTGAAGATTGCTTTTCTGACATATGTACGCCTTTTGCAATTTAGGTGGTGATATTTGACAAATTATATTGAGTTATATTGTTGCATTTCCCTAATCATTAGTTTCTTCAACCTATTTACTATACAATATAGAGATGTAGAAATATTTTTTTCTACATTATGTGTAAGAAGTAGCATTCACTAGGAATATTTTACATAGTCCCACATCTTAATTATATTTAGTCTACTTAGATAAATTATGACATTAACAATAATAAATTTATTTTGTGCAAGGAAGATTCACTATAGAGGCGACTCTTGTTCTAAGTCTATTAAAGGAAAAAAATACTCAAAATCGAAAAAATTATGCCTACAATACTTTTTGTTATTGAGAAGACATATGATTGAGTACCACTGAATTCAATTTGATGTTCGTGGGGAATGAAATTGTTTGTCAAAGATTTGCTATGCCTAAAAATGACATGAATGATGGAGCAATATGGCATTGATTGTAGTTGATAGTACTTGTAGTTTCACTAATGTGTTTGTAATCACATGAGGATTACATTGTGTACTACATTAAGTTTTATTTTTATACTGGTTATGTATACGCCTATAAAGGATGGTCAATTGAGGTACTATAGTATATGCTATTTGCTTATGATTTGGTTCTTATCAACGAGACCTCTACTATAACAAATGGAAAGTCAGAACTAGTAACAACTCAATGACTACGGAAAACAATGGGAAGTAAACTTTCATGTATAGTTATTGCGAGAGATGTTGGAGCAAACCATGAAATTAAGAATCATGATTTTATTTCGAGCTAGGCCCAAGCACACAATGCTATGATGTGTTGTGGAACATGCTTTGTTATGGCTTGCAATTAACAGGAAAACAATGTACATTGTCAATGCCTCACTTCATTTTGCTCTTAAATCATGCTTTGAAGTGCTTTTTTAGTAACGCCAATTGGAGCTTCCCAACACTTGACATGTGGCAATCTTATTTTATATAACAAGACAAAAAAAAGATATTGATGAATTAAACAATTTGATATCATGTAAAAGAGAATCCACTTTACATAGTTTTCTAGCAATGATGTTACCAATGAGCTGATAATGCTGATTAGAGCTTTTCAACACTACATATGCTACAAATTTGGTTGTGAGATAACAGTAAACAAAGAGGGAAATGATTTAAAGAAATTGATAGTGAGTAAAAAAGTTTTAACTTTATATAGCTAATTAGCATAGATTCCATCAGTGAGCTATAAGGACTCGTGTTGTTAAATGAGGCACAGTGTACTTGAATAGTATGCAATTGTCTCTTCTTTGGATTTTCATATGTGATTACTCGATTTGAACCACCAGAATTTCCTGAACTGTTAAACTAAAGCAAGTCAATGCTGACAATGATTAGTCACCGATAATGTGAACGCAAATGCATAAATCATTATAAACAAACTATCTGGAGTAGCATATTTTTTTATTGGATTATTTTGGAGCTATATGTATACAAAAAGATAAAGAAGATTCATTGAAGCAGATATTAGAAAATCTAGCCACCTTCTTTGTGGATGTTTAATTCATTCAATCACTTGAAAAATGGTTGCTTTCTACTTTAATAATTGCAAGGAAAATTTTTAGCAGGTTTAATTTTCAGGTAATGCTACACTTTGATAGTTGTATTAACCTGTTTGAAGATTCTTTTGCAAACAACCAGTTATGTTACTGCCTCGTATAAAATTATGTTTCTAAGCAGTTATGACTCTTATTACCATATTCCAACATGCAAAAAGGATTAGGGTTTTGTTGACGTCTATATTTTTATCAACCGTTAGTGTTTTCCCCGTTTCATTGATTGAGCATCGAGACTTTTTTTGATGCAATTTGCTATATTATATAAAGAATCATATCATACACTAAGTTAAGGAAAAAAATGATCATTTCTGCATCTTAAATTTTTAGAATCCATGATGCACGAAGAATTCCATCTTGCTATACAAAATTCACCATTAGATTCTCTCTATTTACTTAATGGCACCATTCAATTTTGGATGTATCAGAGATCATAAAAAGTTTATATTGTTTCATCAAAGGTGGGACAATGTTGGTATTTTAAATAATAGTTTTTGAAGGAAGTAGGTGGCATACTTCGTAGGCCTCAAACATTTTTCTTGCATGTCAATCTCATGTAGTTTGCAAGATTTTAATTTAGATTACAATTATCTTGGTTAAAGTTGAGGTGAATTATCGGGGGACTTGTAGTAGTCATGCTTATCGAAAATTGTAACAAATCGATACAAGATGCACTGAGGCACCACTTGAGCCCCTTGTTCAAATGCATTATTTGGGGAGCTTTCTTATTCGAATTTGTTCACGTTCATTTGTTGCTCCTCACGCCGAGCTCCTTGTTCAACACATATAGCGAGACTCCACCTGAGCCTCTTTTTCAAATGAAAGATGGTTGTATTCTACATTCATATGAACTCATGCATCAAGAATTCAAACTTGACTATCACGTTCAGGCTTGTTCATTTTTTTTAATTGAGTTTGACTGAGCTCTAACGGGATTATGTTTAAAATCTTGTTCAAAGTTATTTTTTTTTTGTAATTTTATTATCAAATTTGATCTATAAATAAGTTTTAATTGAGTTTAAACAAGTATTTAGGATCATTATGATTTAAACATATAGCTTGATTACTAAGTATGAATGTATTCATTTTTTTCATCAAATTTAACCTTAGTACTATTTCTAATATTTTATAAATTTAAATCCTATTAAAGATATAATTCAAAATTTAAATATATCAATCTATTTATTAGCTCTATATTTTCATCGTTGCCTACTAAAAATATGTAATTTTTGAAGTGCATGGGTGTGAATAGGACAAATGATCTAGTTAGATGGACGAATGACATGTTTAAATTTTTCTCTAGGGGTTTACTAAAGAGAAGGAGAAGATTGAAAGAATAAGCCTTCATGCTGGTTTACTCTGCCAATGAACTGACTTGGTCCTATAGAAATGATTTAGAGAAAAATGGAGAAGACTAGAGTGAAAAGAAAATAGAGAAAAATACAACAATTTAAACTGTAATATGATTGACTCAAGTTATTTGGGAGGGAGGGAGCACTCAACAATTCTTTGACATAAGTCAACTGTAAGGGAGGAGACAAGGTCTTTATAGCCCCTCAATTTTTTTATTTTTTATTTTGGGGTAGTTTAGTTTCTCAACAAGCACATGATTCCTTCTGAAGGAGGGGGTTATTTATAGGAAGCTTATTGGTTGAGTAGGCACTAAAGTGGTGTTTCTCTAGAGCATTATGATTGATGTGGTTAGTTAACATGGAGGGATGAGATTGCCACTCTTTGGAATGTGGGGTGCCTTAATACTTATTATTTTGAGGCACACAAATGAGATCGTATGACATGGGCTGAGATTAAAGTTGATCAGACAGCTAATGGACGATTAGATGGAGATAGACAATAATTGAGTTTAGAGTAGCGTGAATCATTGGCGGGGTTGACTACTTGTCTTGGAGGTTGGGTGGTGATCATTACTATGTGGCATGATATCTTTTTACATGACATTTACTTTGTACAAGAAGTGGTCAGATAACAACATTTAACTTGTTGAACTATGGCATGTTAGAGGCAAATAGGAGATAATCTCTTAAAGCTCAAGTAGGAATTTAGTTGGAATATATTGGAGCAAATTGTGTAGGCGAGAATGAGAAAGGCTAGTAAAATATTGATGGATAAAGCTGGGCTAACAACATTATTGCAAGTTGGGTTGTGTCTTTTAGATGTGGTTGGAAGAGGGTTAAGAGATGACTGGAATAAAATGGGACAATCATGATAATGAGTTGACCATCACTTAAATCCAATATGTCATGATAGTAGACTTACTAGACATGTAATTTTAATTTTATTTTTCCACTTAGATAGTTTGGGCTGTGTGAGAAATGAGGCATTACATTGCCTTCATTAATCTTGTAGTCTTATTCATAAGGCATGTTGTAGTAAAATTAAGCTCTAGCTTTGAGCATAAAAAAGCATTGTTTTTTGTTCATGGTCTTTTTGCTTCAATGATCCATGGTGAAATGCTAAAAATAGCTTGCAAATGATTCTTGCTTATGCTTAAAAGGAATTAAGTGGTGAAGGAGAAGAAAAAGCCAACGAAAATATTATTGCAGTGGCAATAGAGAGTTTATATGATGAGGGTTGCTGTGGGGTGGCAACTATGGAGTGGGTAAGAGATCATTGACAGTGAATGAATAATAGATGTGTCATGTAAGAAAGAGGAGGGTGTTGAGTTGTTTGGTTTAACAATAGAGCTTGGAGGTGAGGACGATGAAGGAAATGAGACTGATTGACAAGGATTTTGTGGTGAAAAGAACCCTTCATTGTTGGAGTATTTTGTGAAGGGGTCGATGACGAAACCATCAGTGAGCTTTCTCTCCACATGCTGTTTGAAATTACATGAGGTGTTTTTTAGTGAAAAAATTGTCATTCTTTTGGGGCCGGTTGGGGGGGGGGGAGGTTTAGTTTGGTGTGTTTGGTTTAGGGTTGTGAGGTAGTGTGTGAGAGTGCAATGTGCAAGTGTGTGTGTGTGTGTGCCAGCTCTAGACCAAACAGGGTCGGTCCTAAGGCTTAGCCACCCTGTAGGGAATTCCTCTTGAGCTTTCTTATGCTTGGTCTTATCCTCCTAAGTACTTAGAGGTTAGACTCTAAACATTTGAAACTTCAAGCGAAGCAAAGATGTGTTTTAATTTTCTATGGGGTAAGGGTTTCATTGCTAGTTTTCTGAGATAGTCACCAGGAAAGTCCTATGACTAGATCCTAGACTATTCTAAAGAGAGACTAGACCTCAACAAAAGTGAGGTCATCAGCACTAGGACGAACATCTAACCTAAGCGGTGACAGAATGATCAGGATGAGTGAGAATGCACTGGGACCGAGTTCCAACTCAAGCACTGATCTGGAAAAAGGATGTCTGCTACATCAGGGAGGAAGGCGCTGGGACTGATTTCAACCCTACAGGTAGCAAAGATGCCTATCACGTTAGGAAGTAATGCACTAGGACTAACATCCAACCTAAGCGGTGACGAAATGATCAGAATGAGCGGGAAAGCACTGGGACTGAGTCCCAACTCAAGAACTGATTAGGGAAAGTGTTTATAGTGCGAAATATCTATGGATAGAAAGTGGAAAATTGTGGAACTGTGAGAATTTGTGCAAACTTATAAGGCTGTGGTATGTCCGACGATGGACAAGACAAAAGAAAGGTGTGGTTCTGTGGATTGGAACCGTCAGACTCTTTCAGCAGGATGATGTAGATTGGGCGCTTCTCGAAAATTCCATGACAAACAGTACGAGTGCAGGATTCAATATTTCTATGTAAGAAGACTTTGTGCCGAGGGAGATGACGCTAGCGATGGGTCGAGGAGGCTTAACATAACCAGGTCAGAATTGGAATGTGGTTCCGGAATTGAATTGTTTACAATACCCAAATGAGTTTTGTTTCTTTAGGTTTTCTATTTTCATAGTTTAAAAGATAACTTTGCAGCAAAATAAAAGACAGTTTCTAAGCTAAGATGGCTGTAGCACTCTTATTGAAACACAATATTAGTATAAGGTCTGAAAGATTAATAAAATAATGAACTATTAGCTCTTAGACAATCTTTAGTGATGGCGATGAATCGGTTTTTCATAGTGCTTTCAATCGTAAATAATAATAAAGTTGTTCTTCAATATAAAATTTTCATTAAATAATCTATATTAGGATTCCCTTGATAATTTCCACCATAGAGTTCTAGTGGCTTGCTAATATTGTGAGAACCAGTAACAATTAGCAAAATAAGATGGGGTTGACCAGTGTGAGGTAATGCATGTGTAGGACAAATTAGTAGGGAGACAAAGTAGAGTGATGTAACCTATTAGAAGGGGAGGTGAATTAGAGTGATGGAAGAAGTAAACTTATCAGAGAGTGAGGTGGATTCAGATGCTTGATGATGATGTTGATGTGGTCTTGGAGGAAGTGAGTGAATAACTTTTGTGAGTTACTTAACCTTCGCGGAGGTTTCTATTCATAGGAGTAGGAGAAGAGGAGAATAACATACAAACACTAAGATCTATGTGGCTCAATTTTGTTGCTTATGTTCATAATGCAATAAGGAGGCCACACTTAGAAGGCAAAAAAGTTTTTGTTGTAGAAAACATCATCCTTTCTCGACTGGTTGTGCCGACACAATACATAGGAGAGGAAGAATGAAGCAAGAGGACTTTTTTTGCCATTAAAATTAGTTTATTTCTTAGCAATGTTCTATATAAGTCTTTGCTTAAAGAAGAATATTTAGTGGCGGTACAGAGTTTAAGATAGTGTTGATGTGGCCAATGATTGTATGGATGACGTGGGTAGCTATACCGGAAACATGAGAACATGGGGTTTATGTTCCTTAGTTTGCGTACATAATGAATACTCGTTCTATTGAGATGCAAGAATAATAAAGAACGAGAGTCATATTAAATTTGGAGAAATCAAGTGCTAATTGTGGGATGCTGGTTAGCATATGACTCATACGTCTTGGGAGTAGTTGGCGTGTATGGAGTTGTAGACATGATAGAGTGCAACTTGCCTTTAGAGTCCCTGGATTGGTCGATGAGTGTCAGAGGAGGCATGGAATTAGTGTTTGATAGGGAATCCTGGAATGCTTTATTAGTTACGGAATTAGCTGAGAGAGTGGCTGAGATACTGAGGGAGTTGACTTGGAGAAGTTGGTGTGGGTGTTTTTTGGTTGATTACTTTTTAATTTGGGAGAAAATTTTGGCTCAAGGAACATGTGAGCATAATTTATGCCGATCTTTAGAGTAGGGATATAGCTTGCTGAGGGTTGGCCCTTATTTGATTTGCTAGGTTCAGTTGATCTCAGGGATCTTATCTCAACGATTATCTTGAGTTGTTTATTTCCGACAAATTTTTGTCATATGTGCTATCTATATTTGTTTTGAAAGAGTAGGGCTATAAATAAGATTAAGTCAAGTTGAATAATGCTTTATTCAAACTTGTTCATTCATGTTTTTATTGTGTTTGAGCTAAACTTGAGTATAAGCTGAATTTTAAATTATTACTTATGCTTGTTATTTTGTTCTTATTACGTTTGCATTATAATTCAGCTTTGATCGAGCCTAACTATTTTATATGTTTGATGATAGTGATTTGATTATATAAACTATTTTGTGGAATAGTTGGCTTTATAGATTTTATTACTTATGCTTGTTATTTTGTTCTTATTACGTTTGCATTATAATTCAGCTTTGATCGAGCCTAACTATTTATGTGTTTGATGATAATGATTTGATTATATAAACTATTTTGTGGATATAGTTGGCTTTATAGATTTTATTAAAATCGGTTTAATTCATTATATATTATTTAAATTATTTGGTAAAGTATAAATATTAACATTGGAAAAATTTAACTCTACATAGTTAGGTATTTATTTGTAATTGTTATTGTACTTTAATAAAATTTATAAAATTAAAAGTCACAAGGCGTCAAAAATTTAATACAAGACCACAGAATAAGTCTTTAAATAAACAAATAAATCATCATTAAATGATTATTTATTGATTTCTTAGCAAGCTACCTATGAAACAACAAATGAACATTTTCATGAACATAAATGAACAAATAAGTTAGCTTTTAAGTTATGCATGGCTTTGAAAATTTTGTTCAAGAGCCTAGTAAGCACAAGCGTCGAGTTGCTGATTCAGTGCAGCAGTTTGATTATAACCCAATGTTAAAATTATTATTTACAATGGGGGATAAAAAAATTAATACAAGAACATAAAATTAATTATCAAATCAGTAACTAACTATTAGTAAACGAGCATTTTATTTATCTCTTAGTGAGATACTTGTGAAACAATTAATGAATATGTTCATTATTTAATTGAATGAATGAATTAGTTTTCAAGCTTGTTCGTTTATATGTTGAGCTTTGAAGTTTACAAACTTGTTCAATTGTCAAAATAAATCTATATAACTTGCGCTATGTGATATCAATTTGTTGTTCGTTGTGCTCACTAGTCTACATCTATATGTTGCTTAACAACAGTGTGGTTGCTATGTCTAAAGTAGTAAATCAGCAACTTGTTGTTGTGTTGCTGCGTGTGCTTTAGTGATACATTGCGATTGTTTGTTGCTTAGCGAACGTGGGAACATTGAAATTTATGACATGGTGCACAAATGTTTTTTCATTCCGATGCTGATGATTAGGTCTTTAAAATAAAGCGTTGGTCTGAAAAGTTGGTTACTTCAATTATTGTTTTAACTGCAGAAAATGAATGTGAAGATGAAGCAGTATTTGTTTTACTAAGGCGAGAGATTAGGTGCTGCTTTGAAATTGTGAACCTCTGGAAAGCAGAATTCACACGGGCAGCTTGCGTACTAGAAATAAGCCTTACTAATACACATGTGAGAATATTTAAAAGGTAGAAACAGAGGAGGTCAAGCAGAAGAGAGGTTTATTGTAGGATGCATTCATAGTTATTGGGTTGTTTGTTGACTATGTTTAGCCCATTAGAAATGCAAAATCTATCGAGGATGAAAACATACTTTCATTGTGCTGTAAAGAATTGCCTCAAATGTGGCTGCTGTATTATTTACTAGTCATTTTTTATAATTTCCCTCTATTTGGCTCTGTTGTTGTTTGTCTTTTTATGCACGAGAAGCACTTGCTTTTCAAATTCAGGGCTTTGTTATGCACCAAAATCACATAGTTCAGGGCATCATAGCTGATTCACTGCATATTTCTAATTATGCATGTATGCATAATTGCAATATATGTGGTATGCTTGCTTTAGTCCTAGTTTGAGTTATTTATGATTAGGCTTGGCTTGACTTATCCTTCAAGGTTCAGCTCGGCCTTTGTGGTTGAGATGAAATTTAAACATTTATTTTGTGTAAATTCTCTATTTAATGTATGGATATGCAAACAAAATCACGTTGTTTTTTAACTGAAAATGATGATTGATATTGCTAATAACAATATGAGGATAATGATGTCATATAAATGAATTTGATTGCTTCTCATCATTTAGGTGGTTTGTTTTTCAATTTTATCGAGTTGAAGATTCACAATTTTCCAATGTTTCTTACCCTTCATTAGAAAATTAAGCATTTTTTTTGTACATAATAATTACAGCCAAAAAAATAACAAGATGACAATAGAGTAAATAATTAGGAGATAAATAATCAGAAATCATCTAAAATAAATTAAAAAATATTAATTTTAAATTTTTTTAATATTTTCAAGATAAAGTTTTGAAATTTAATATATTTTGAGTATATTTTATATTTACATTTTTTTAAACAAGCAGACTCACGAGCTAACAAGTCGAGTAGGGGCTGACTTGAGCTTAACTTGTTAGCTCATTGAGCTTAGTTCACGAGCCACTTGTCGAGTTGAGCTTGAACCGGCTCAGGAGTCGACTTGGCTCACTTAAATCCATAGTTTAAATTATTCTTACCATTACTTAAATGTTTAGCTTAATTATTTTTTTGGCAATTCTTATGGTATTTTATATGATCTTTTTTCTTGTTTTTCTTTAAGCTTAATTACATCCAATTGTTTTGTTGGTTTCTTTAAGCTTAATTTCTTGTTCCTATTACTGTATTAATCTTCTTTAACATGATCATTTTGGTGACCTCTCATCGTTTTACTATAAATTATTACTCTTCATTTTTTTTTCACTCTTCTATTAGATCATTTATAGTTTTATTTTCTTGCTTACTCTCGATAATATATAGTTTCTTTTATTGGCATTTCTGAAAGTACTTTTTATCTGCTCTCATTCTACTTTAGCACATCAAAAACATCTATTTGCTACGACAAGTTTTTAAGTTAGAATTGCATTAAAATTTTTCATTGGGTGCCTTATTGCAATAAAAGAATATATTCCCGCTTGAATTAATTGTTGTGTCATGACCCGGCTTGGTGCTTGTAATTAATTAAGGCGAGAACAAAAAGTGAAATTAAAATTCTGTTATTGTATTTCTATCACTAATAGTTTACTATCTAAATATTAATTGAAAGAGCCACTAAAGAAAACAGTTAAATTGACCAAATAAAAATAGTTACATTTCCGTTTGCTGATTTCTTCTTTTGTATACGTTAGTTCCTATAGTATTCATCTTATTTAAAATTTTAAATTTGAAAATAATATTAAAACAATAAAATGAGTTATCTAAGATAACCTAGGAGTAATCAAAATTCTATATTAAAGTAGTCCAATGAAAAGAAATTACTATGCATGCTGATCTTTCATATTTCTATAAAAATTTTATAAATAATCAAACGTATATGTCCATGTTATTTACTTAATAGAATAAACTTTTATTTTAATATTCATTATCTTTAATCGTACTCTTCAAGGTTTAATCTTGAACTTTACTTTTACTTTATGCTATTACAGTCACAACTCTCTTAGGACCACCATCAAAATATAATCTAACCCACTCTTTTATGATATTATCCTGTCGGTACAATAATTCTAGATTTATTTATACCATCATTTGAGGTGGAAATGTGTCTATTCGTTATTGATTGATATTTGCCCGTCGACACAACGGTTAGCAATCTAAACATCACAATTGTCTGGGGTAATGGGATAACATCTACGTATGTGGGTACACTTCATTCTTTTCCTGACAATAGGGGTTAAACTCCGCATTCATGCATATACAAACATCCATGTATATTATATTTTCATTTTGTTTTTCGACGCATATGCCACTTTCATGTAAGACTTGTATTTATCTACTAAAATTAATGTAGTTTCACTAGAGTATAATGTCATACAATAATCTAATAGATGTACTCATACTATAATTCTAAATTTAAAGTAATATACTAACATAAATATTTGATTATGCAATTAGCTAACATGTGCATCCTTACTAGAATTTAAGGATTATGTAATAATCTACTTTTTAAACTAAACTATTATGCAACTATTAAGACAATTATAGTTAACATACATACTTCATTACTAATGATATAAAAATCATTTTTGATTTAATTTCATTGGTATACGACATTATAGTGAAAAATTATATGCAGGATATATTAAAAGCAAGAAATTTTACTATAACTTAAAAGCATAATTACTCTTATCTCAATCCTGTATAGTTTTACTCATATCAATCCTCCAATTTAATCACTTGCATTTGCTAAAATCTGATATCATTTAGTATAACTTAGTATTCACATTTATAAATCTCAATTAAAGCTATCACCAACTTAAACAGGAAACCCTAACTTGCTTAATGTTGCCAATACCGCGACAAAGGCGACTCCTCATCTCCATTTCCTTTATGCACGCGAAGTGACTTGCCCTAGATGCAGAAAAGTCTTCCTTCTCTGAGTCTGGCTCATCACCTATAGGCAAGGAAAATTGGACATGACAACACTCCTATCCGCTTCCCTTCTCTCGCTCTCCCATTCACTCTGTTTCTTCTAATTTCCCCCTTCTCCAATTCAATAAAAAAACAACAAACCTTTATCCACTAAGTGGGGTCAGTTACATAATTCCTTTTCTCCATTGCGTCCTATTGAGCGTCATATTTTCATTTAATTCTAATTGATTAAGATCATTTCTATACAACTTGCCCAAGTTTTTTTAGGTCTACCTCTGTCTTTTTAAACATAAGTCGAATCTAAAACATCTACTGTCCTAATAGGATTATCTGATGGTTGTTGTTTAATATGATCAAATCATTTAAGAAGACTCTCTTTAATCTTGTCTGCAAATGGAGCTATATGAACCCTATCACATGTATTTTCATTTCACCTTTTGACTCTAAGTGTCAACTCATCCACCTCCTAATAACATCCCTATCTTTACCATCGCTTTGAACTATAGACCTGAGATATCTCACTCCTTTTAATAATTTGATTACCCATAGTTACAACTCTACAACTAGAGCTACTACTACTAAAACTACATTCCATGTATTCAGTTTTTGATCTACTCAAACAAAAGCTTTAGACCAATGTGGACATCCATAATTCAAGTTTTTCTTGAACTCTTTCTCTAGTCTTATCCACAAGAAGGATATCATCAATGAAAATCATAAACCAAGCTACATCCCCTTATCCGATTTAATGAACTTATTCTCTCCCTTACGAAATGGTCGAAACTATTTGTCAAAACGACACTAGACCCATTAAAATTTCTTTTCATTTATTTATTTATTTATTTTTTCAGTTATTTTAATCTCCCCTCTTTATAAAATTTCTTCGTCGAAATTCGTAAACTTCATACCAACTAATCATTATGTTGATGGAACATAAAATGATGACAAAAGTCTTTTTTTATTGTGATAACTAAAACATATGTGATAAATCCAATATCTAAGGTAAAATTCAACTAAGCAATTCCCAAATATCTTAATCATAACATAATACAACACAAGATAATTAGAACAATTCCCATTAAGACAAATCATCCATCAAACTTTATGCATCGGTGTCAGTTGCAACATTTTCTTAATGATTCTGATGAATTAAGGAAAATACTCTTGGTCGAATGTTCCGTCTTGGTTGTTCTTTATGAGTCTCAATATCAACTTCTGCCATTCCCTGCTGTCTAGCTCTAAAAGTTGACCCCTTCAAAATTACTCTTGATTTGAATCACTTCTTGAGTTAGCATTTGATGTGGATCCATTAGCAAAATTAGGGCAAATTCTCATTTAATTTCCAGACTGTCTGCATAAATAACATCCCTTAAAACCAAATAGACGGTCACCACTTTCTTGCTTTCTACGCTTGACACATGACTCTATAGTGCTGATGTTAGTTTGGCTAATAACTTCATTAGTATAAACTTTATTTTTTTCCCATTAGACACCAAGATGAACTATTGGTGTTTTTTCTTCCAAACACTTCCTCTTGTGAATGTCCTTAATGCTTCTGAGTTTGGAGAGAATCCTACGTAACCCTCTTCACTAGCACTAAATAGTTTTCAATCTCATATGGCATTAATGGCTGCCTGATTGAATCCTTTAGCCCAGATACCTATGACATTTCTACTCAACATAACCAATTAGGGTGCATACCTTGAAAGCATAATGAACACTACCTCAAGATGCATTATCTAACGATCATCCTATACTAGTTGGATAAACTGGTTCTACATCTATCTTCTGGTTGACAGTTGTATAAACCAGTCTCTAAAGTTGCCCTAAACTCCTCGCACAATACTAAGCGGCTGGTTCTACCTTCAAACTACTACATTTGTCCTTGCTACCATCTCTCAATTTCTCCCTCAATGGTACAAGTGGCAAGTGTAACTCTTCTCTCTGGTGGACAAGATAACCCATCTATTATGTTCTCCACTCTTAATAGCTAGTTCTCATCCATCAGACTTTCTCTTTTAGAAAAAAGAGATGGACTCATATCATGAAATAGTTTCAAATATTTATCCATCTGACCTCCCATATTAGAATCAATTTGAGCTTGAGAGTTTCCAATCATCTGAGTCATTGCAGTTAGATCTAGGTATTGGGTGAGTTGGGCTTAATCGGGCTTTTTGACAAGTCAAAGCAGTCTCGGGCCAAGCTTGAGCCCAATTTCTATTTAAAAAATCATAGCCTTGCCCGTCCACTCCATAGACCAAGCCTGGCCGGGCTGGCCACGGGCCTTATAAGAAATGACTTTTAGCAAAATTTATATATAAGAAACTTTTTGCAGCTTATTTGAGGTCCCATTCAAATTTTACATAAAGAAACTTTCCACGGCAAAATTTGTAGTTGATGAGAATGGATTTTTCTTAGGATTTGTATAAAAATATGAATAAAGAGACAAATAAATACTTAAATATCAATCATTTTATATATAAAAATTATACCTTTTGGCAAAATTTAGTCACTTTTGATGGTATATCAACAAATACAGTTAAATCATTCATAATACTAAATATTAAAATATAGGTGTGAGATATGTAAACACTAAACAAACAAGAATTATGTGGTATGTAAATCCCCCAAAATAAATTCAAATTTTTTTCAAGTCGGGCTTTATGTGGGCGGGCGGGTTTTGCTATTGCGTGTTTTGACTAGGTCAATATGGGCTTGGGCTGGGCCGGGCCGGCCAACTTTCTATTTTTAACAGCCAAGCCCGCCCATGGCCTGCGGGCTTATCAAGAGTATAGGTTAAAGCCAATATGCTAACATTAACTGTACTTTGATATGCATTAACTTTAACTACACCCTTCAATATTTAATCTTTAACCTTACTTCATATTATTAGCAGTCACATCTGCCTTAGGAGCACCGTCAAAATATAGCCTAACACACCCTGATCGATATTATCCTGTCGGTTTAACAATTCGTGATCAAATATATGCAATCTTTTGAGGTGGAAAGGTGTCTACTAGCCCCTTGCTAATATTCGATCATCAACACAACGTTTAGCAATCTAAATATTATAATTGTTTGGGGTTTTAAGATAACATATATGCGAGTGTAATGACGTCCCTTGCTTGTATCATAAGAGGTGAACTGTTTTTTAACGCACACACAAGCATCCATGTATATAATGTTTTTATTTCGTTCTTTAAGGTGTACAATATTTTTATGTGAGATTTGTATTTATCTACTAAAGCTAATGCAACTCTACTAGAATCTAAGATCATTTAATAATCTAATAGATACACGTTACTATAATTTTAAATGTCAAAGTAATAAATTGACATAAACATTTGATCGCGCAATATACTAACATATACATCTCTACTATAATATAAGGATTAATTAATATTCTGATATCTTTCTAAACTAAACTATCATGCAACTATTAAGACAATAATATTTAACATACATATTTCATGACTAATGAGATGAAGAATTATGTGATAAAATACAACATAAATGTGAAAAACTGTAAGCATGAATATATTAAAAGCAAGAAATATTACAGTAACATAGAAATATAAGGCATTTCATTGTTATATTCCTATCAATCCTCCAATTTAATAATTTGAATTTGCCAAACTCTGATATCATTTAGTAAAAATTTAGTATTCAAATTTATAAATCTCAATGTAAAACTATCACGTAATATAAATAGAAAACCCTAATCTGATTAATATCACTTATTCTTCTTGTCTTCATTTCAAAATCCTTCTATCATTGCTTTCTAACCTTAATTAGCAATAAAACATGTTTTAATATCTAATAATTTATTATTTAATTGACAAAATGAGATATTAAATGAACATTAATCTTGCTATTGCTGCACTTCCATCGTCCCTCAATCTGAAATGTTTTTCTTCCTTTTTTTAAAATCATAACTTAATACTTGGTGCATTTAATTAAACATAATAATTTCAAAACTTAAAGTTAAGCATTAACCTTCTTAAATATTTTGGTTCACCTTCGTTCAACCGCTTACCCGAGCGAGAAATTATTGCATTAAGAGTTCTGATGCAGGTTTGCATCAGGACTCCAAGCAGAGCTTGTCACGTGTACAAGCAAACCCCTAATTTAATACATTGGTGGGCCTGTTTGTATATATGATAAGTTCTAATTAGAGTCATGATACAAAAATGAATCGGGCGACACCTAATTCTTTTACCCGAGCACAAGTTTTTTTCCTTCACACACATCACCCACTTATAATCGACTAGACACAGAGCAGAGCCCTCTATTATTTGAGAAAATATTACATCCGGACTCCGATCACAAATGTGTCCCGAGTGCAGTGGGAACTTACCACGTGGCAAGTGGGCCCCCTGTAATACTCTGGTTGGATAGGTTTTTTAGAAGGGTGGCACCCGCTTGTCATGTGACACACTTCCACTGGACTCTAGAAGTAAATTTTGTGTTCGAAGTTCGGATGTAATGTTTTTTCCTCTTATTCTTATCCGGACTCCGGACGTAGTTCTACGCGCGGACTCCAGTAATATGCTGTTACGTGTGCTACATCGCGGAGGTTATTGGGGGGTTATTGAAGTGAAACCGCGGAGATTATTCGGGGTTATTACGGGGTTAATGCAGAGGGTTATTGAAGTGGAACCACTGAGGTTATTGTGGGATTATTGCATGGGTTATTGCAGAGAGTTATTGAAGTGGAATCGCAGAGGTTATTGAGGGGTTATTTGGGGGTTATTGCGGGGCTTATTGCAGGGGATTGTTGAAGTGGAGCCGCGGTGGTTATTGGGAGGTTATTGAGTGGTTATTGCAGTGTTATTAAAGTTAATAACCGAATAACCCCCAATAATCTCCCAAGAGCCCTCCAAATATCATCTGCAGTTCCACTCCAATAATCTCCACGGTTCTACTCTAATAACCTTCGCGGTTTCACTTTAATATTTTTAAGGTGAGCCTGATACAACACACATGACGATATATTACTGAGAGTTCGCACGTAAAGCTATGTCCGAAGTCCGGACAGAAAATTTTTCTTGCAGATGGCCTCATCTCATAAGTTTTTCTGTGGCTCCAAAAATCCAATATTTTTCTTGATTTCAGTGCCACTGAAATTAAGGCGAGGTTTTTGGCATGTGTGATGTGGCGGTAGTAGCGTCGGAGTTTCGGTTGTTTTACATATTGCTTTTAGTATAGTCTCATGGAAGGTTAGCGGAGGAATGAGAAATTGATTTTACTGCAACCTTCTTTTGAGCCTGAAAATTCAAGAGAAAGAAAGGAGGATTCTTTACTGTTTTTCGACATTTTAGAGTCAAAGATTCTTAATGCAACTTCTTGATTTTTTGTATAGGAACACATAACTCGGGTTGAATAAATGTTTAGAAGACCGTCAAATAACTATCGGTCTTTTGATGTGATGCTCATTAAGTGATACGACAAATAGTAACTTAATTCTTGTCACAAGTTCTTTAGTTTATTTAATCGAGCCACACTATCGAGTGATGTGTCTATTCATCGGGATAGGTGCATCGCTGTGTTGTTGCACTCGATTGTTTAAACTATTAAATGTAAAAAAAAAGAAGAAAAAATAGGCCTTGCGCAATAATAGCTTAATGACCATCAGTTGACTCAAATTAACATTCGATTTCCTAGAAAATCAACATGAATGATAAAGAAATTGCTGAATGAATCATGTGGCTATAGTTATTGAAAAGAGCCATAGGAACCGCATGGAATCCCTGGCTACATGGACAATGAAAGAAAGATCCCCCACATAAGATCCCCACAAAAGTTGTATGGATCTTAGTCTTGCAAAAAAGTACCTGGTTCAAAAACAATTGACTATGGTAAGTTTAGTATTTGATATTTATCAAGAAAGGCATAATTATTTTGCTTCCTGTATTATAATGCATATAGATCTAATCATGCCAATGCAAAATATATTTTTTGGAACCCATCTTAATATAATCAAGAAAAAATTGATCTTGCACAATAATAGTTTTTTGGCCATAAGATCACACAAAGTAGCATTCAATTTCCTACTAGATCAACATGAATTATAAAGAAATTGTTATATGAATCACGTGGCTATAGTTATCGAATGAAGCCATAGAAACCACATGCAATTCATGGTTACATGGACAATGAATGAATGATCTCCCAAAAAAGACCGTATGGATCTTAGTCTTGGAAACAAATTGCCCGGTTCAAAAAGAATTGAATGTGGCAAGTTTAGTATTTTTTTTATCAAGAAAGACATACTTATTGTGCTTCCTGTAATATAATGCATTAATCATTATGTATAGTTCTAATCATACCAATGCAAAATATATTGCTGGAATCCATCTTTATGGACACAATTTCATCATCAATATAGCCTCAGGATTGGAGGTTAAGAACTTTATACAGTAGTGATGCATATAAATTCATATGGAGGTTATGAAAGCGTAATCCAAGACATTCACAACAACTTCATAAAATAAAGTCAAATAAGATACTGAATTAGGATAATGCGACAATTTTTGTAGATGTGTTGCATGATTTTAATTGGTGTTGCCTTTGTCATATTTAGTTTTTTTTTTTTTTTAATAATTTCTTCTAAAGAATTTTATTTGGGGTTCTTCTATAGTTAGTATTGCCCTGTGTTTATCCCCTTGTTTAATTTCCACACATATCTTAGTCAACATAGTGGCAAACCTAAAACTTCCATAATTAGCCGTCAGATTTTTTTGTGAAGAACTTTATGCAAATCAATCAAGTCTCTCATATTATGAAAATGAATAGTATGATAAGACAAGTAATGAAACGCTAAATAATAATATGCAGCAGCAGTGATGCTAATAAAGATCTCAAGCTGATTTCTAGATGAAATAAAGAGGACAGAGAACATAAATATAAAACCTTATAGATGTGATATATTTATATGGACAAGCAATCTCTTAAAAGAAAATAATCTAAATGACTTACAAATCAACTGTGATGAATTATTTATTTGTAGATTTGAGAATATATATGTAGATTTAAATTTATTTTCTTATTCATCATTAATTAATTTTCTGAATTACTCATGTAACTTAACTCTTTCCTTAAAAAATAAAATCAAGCTGGGTTTGATCATGTGCGAAATGATTATTATCGTTTTTTATTCATCAAACGTTGCATTTTAGTTTACTCAATTAGCCTATCAACTATAGCAGATGTGATCAATTCAACGCCACTTTCAGGCGTAAATTGAATTTCTATTGGAAGTCCAGGTTCATATATATTGTGGTCTTGATTCTTGTTCAATACTAAATTTAATTTCTTGAATGTTCGAATGTAGGAGCAATTTTTGTTTAAACATCACTTGATGTAGATTCATTATCTTTGTTGCAAATTGTCTTTTGCAAGTGATACATTCTCAAAAGAGTATTCATGAACTACAATTTCTCTGGTAAGTAAGATTTAACCATGTATTATTTTTCTGTTAGTGTGTGCAATATGATAACTATAGAGGAGACATTATTTATTTTTCTCTAACTTTTGAAAACCGGTAAAAGAAAGATGTTCAAGATTCAAAAGTTGAACGAGAGGTTCAACCGAATGAAATAATAAATCATAAATTTAATTTAAAATAAGATAAATTATGTAATAATAACATAATTGATGCTTTAAGAAGTTTGTTACAAAAAATAATATGACAGTAAAATCATCTCTCCAATCAATTTTGTCAAATTGGATCAAACCTCTTTTAATATCGGTATATTTTAGAGGTGATTAAAGTTTTGAGTGTTATGTTTAGAAATATTAAAGTTCCGGTGTTAAATATTAAAGTTAATTTCTCTTTGAGTGATTTTGAGCGAATTATTCCTATAAAAATAAAGGCAATTATTTTAAAATAAATAAATATTTATATTATTTTAATAAGAGTAAAATTTTCATGTATTTTAATACTTTATATAACTCATATAATATAATAATAATAACAACAACGACAATGACAACAACAACAATAACAAAATAAAATATCAATATTAATATTCATAATCTTATCTTAATAACGATAAAACATAAAATATCAATATTAATATTCATACTCTTATCTTATTTAAGAAACTCTATTTTTATTTTTTGATAAAATATATATATATATTTACTAAAAGTGATATCTCATTAAGAATATTTCATAAATAAAAATTGTAGGAATTTTATTAATCACAAAATAAAAATTTATTTTGTTTTATATATTAAATTGATTAATTCTATAGTAATCATTTTTATTAAATTATTTATTCCATTATTTAAATCAATATGTCAAATTTCATAATTTATAAGTTTTACGTGCAATAATTGTTGCTCTAACTAAAATTATTTTTTTCTCATGCTTGCGTTACTTTTAGTCCCACATCTTGAAGATGTATTCAATAGTTGATCATTAAAATAAATGTGAAGAAAGTAGAAACAAAGCTCAATCATTCAAAAAAAATTCGGTACCTTTTTGTATAGGTGGGCCCATGACATTAAATAATATGTTTGTTTTGTTGTTTAATTATCCTTAGTCCCTACAGCTTAGCGAAAAAAAAATTCCAAACGCAACAAGTTGTAGAAATTTGGGCTTTTCAGTGGTCGAACCAGCAGTTCAACCGGTTTTTGACTGGTTTGATGCTGCATAAGGGTTTTAACTAAATCGGATCGTCCCTGGACCTAGTTCGACTGGTCAGACCGTTTGAACCGGGCAGTCCGATCTGGTTTTAAAACCTTGACTTTTCTTTAGGCGCATAAATCACATGGTATAGTCCTAATAAAGTGGTTGTAGTTTCCTCAATAAATAAAGTTTTGTATAAATTCTCATGTAGTATTTTTGATGAGTTGTAGCTTAGTTCATTTCTAGTTTTTGGCTTTAGATCTATAATGAAATAAATAATATTATCATAATAGTTGAAGTCTTTATATGGTTGCTTGACGTTTTTGAAAAAGTCAAAGTTAGTAAATTAATCATTTGATTGGATGTAGTTAGACACATTATTGATTTCAAATTTCATAAATTCTATGAAAACTCTCTCAAAATTGCATTTTAGTCTACATTCAAAATAAGTGAAAATGAAATCATAGTTGTCTTGCACTTATTTTAAACTTACATGAAATCCAATGAGCCTTAAATAAATTTTAGCTATAAAACTCATAAATCTTACGTAACACTGAAATGCTCCATATTGATCTTATTTGTAATTTTGAAATTGATTATGCAGGTGATATTGTTTGCAATGCTAACATAAGATGATTGAGTATTTCTTGCACTAATTTTGGCAGAACTAGTTTAACTATGTGGGAATTACATAGTGTAACATTCAAAGCATTCTCTTAAAATTTTGATCAAATTTCAGAAGACTTGGGGATTATACCTTTCATTTAATGTTAGAGTAGAATTTTGAACCACTTTGTAGACCCATTGTATTTGTCTAGAAACATAACATACCCGATTTTGTTTAAATTGCATCATTCAATTTTTTTAATTGTCCTACTTGAAGCTGACTTGACAATGCAAACCTTTTGCTTTGATGCCTTTTGATGTAGGGTATCTTAGGATGAGCATTTTTAATTGTAAATGAATGTTTCGATGCATGAACATGCACAATTTAAATTGAAAATTTGCAATTTAAGAGGCCACAAATAAAAATATTCTCCTTTTTTAATGTAAACCAGAAAAATATGAGAAATTTACACTAAACTATTACTATTTGCCTGAATTGAAGAAATCAAGCGAAAAAATTGAGGGCCAAAAAATTTGCAACTTAATTTTAATGCATATGTTAATTGGAAGCCCATGGTTGTAGATTTAACTAAAAATAAGTACACAAAATTAAGCATGAATTTTTTTTGAAGAAAGAGAATAGAAAAGCATTGGCCAAGTAGAGGAAACCATCTCTCATGTTGATACATGTAGATAACATTCAATTGGGAATTGTACTTAAAAGTACAAGCACCCACCTTAGCACGCAAGATTGAACAAAAAAAAAAAAAAGGAAAAAAAAAGATTTTTTTTTAAAGAAAAAAACCTCCCTTACATGTGTTACATTATATATTTATAAGCATCAAATCATACAATGGGCTGCCAACAGTTTTGTTCTTCATAAGTTTTGAATACTATATATTGGAACAAATTACTTTATTAAAACAACATGCTCTCACTGCCTCAACATCGAACTTGTGAAAGCTTTTGTACATGAATAAGCTTTCCTAATTTACACACAACAACAATTTCCTATAAATACAATTACTCTTGAAAGAGATATATAGAGAGAGAGAGAGAGTGCACACACTCAGATTGACTTGTAGCTACAAGAATTGCAAAGGAACTGAATCACGTTGCATTATTTGAATGGAGAGCGGGTGGGTAAGTTCTTGGATACATACATTATGGTCATGTTATATTTTTTATAAATATATTATGAAATTGTATGTCACGACCTGACCCATGACATGAAATTAACCAAGACGGGAATATGCATTCAGATCGTGAGAACTAAATTTGCTATATTTATCTATAATTTAACAGATAAAAGAGCCATTAGTTAAATTAACTTAAAATAGTAAAATTACACTTATATTGTTATTGGTTGTCCGCATCTTTTATAAAAATTTTCTTGTATGTCATTCATCTTTTAATCACTTAATTAACCTGAAAAATTACGTTAAAATCACTGTGAGCTAAACAAACCAACGAATACTCGTACTTTTAAACCTCAACAATACAAGGAAAAAATATATGACTCTTAAAATTTTAATAAATCAATATAAACATTTAACATGCTATTCAATGCATTAATTAATCAATATAAACATTTAACAAGCTGTTCAATGCATTATTATATCAATATCATATTATTATCATTCTACATTTATACAACCGTCATAGAAGTACAGTATAAAAATTGTACCCCTTAAATTAATTTAATATTAATATCCATTTCAATTTCATTCACGGGGGTCTTAGTGTTATCCCACTAGTACTATCAAGGGTTAACTCTATTATAGTCAGTCATGCACATATAAGAATTCTATCAAAATTATTATTTACTAAAAATATATTTCATTCTTATTTGCGTATCAGAAAATATAGTTATAAATCATTTAAATGATGCTGTGTATACACATCATTCCTGCAATATGAACAAAATTTTACAACAACAACAACAACAACAACAAAGCCTTAATCCCACTAAGTGGGGTCGGCTACATGAATCCTTTTTCTCCATTGCGTCCTATTTAGTGTCAAATTTTCGTTTAATTCTAATAAATTAAGATCATTTTTTATGCAATAAGCCCAAGTTTTCCTAGGTCTACCTCTGCCTTAACATAAGTTGTATCTAAAACATCTACTCTCCTAATCGGATCATCAGGTGGTCGACGTTTAATGTGACCAAACCATCTAAGGAGACTCTCTCTAATTTTATCCGTCACTGGTGCAACACCAACCCTATTACGAATATAATCATTTCGCATTTTGTCTCTAAGTGTAAGGCCACTCATCCACCTAATCATTCTCATCTCGGCAACACTTAACTTAACATTATGCTTCTCTTTTAAAGGCCAACATTCAGCACCATAGAGCATTGCAAGTCTCACCACCATCTTATAAAATTTTCCTATCAGTCTAAGTGGTACTTTTCTATCACACAATAGGCCAGACGCATTCCTCCACTTCAACCAACCAACTTGAATTCTACTATTAACATCCCCATTTATATCACCATTGCTTTGAACAAAGGACCCGAGATATCTAAATTGTTCACACCTTTTAATAATTTGATCACCCAAAGTTACACTTCTGTCACTAGGCCTACTATTACTAAAATTACATTCCATGTATTCAGTTTTAGTTCTACTCAAACGAAGACCTTTAGACTCCAATATAACTAATGAAAGTACTGAATAATACATTTGGTCTTGAAGAGGCAAAATATCACCATAGTAAAATATCACCTTAGTCTTGAAAGTACTCACTTCGATGCTGATTAATTTGTTATTTGATTTGCCTTGTCGTTGACCCCTTTAAAATTGAAAGCCTAAACATGGATATTCATATTACAAAACTTTAATTCTTTATCTTTTTAAGTAGCTACTACATTTACATTATCAAAGTATTAAATTTCCATTATTTTTCTTTGTGAAATCCTAATTAACTTGATTTTGCTACTAAAATTCATTAATTTATAATAAAAACTTAAAATTTTCTTTTTGATGTTTTCTCAAGTTAATCTTCTTTCTCTAGCTCGCGCATTTCGCCACTTTCTATTGACCTCCAAATCTTACAATATGTGTGTATATATATATATATATATATATATATATATATATATATATATATATTCAATTAAACAAAAGCATTAGATTTTACCTTTTTATGAATTCCGTCGGCCCTAACCGCATACGTGCGACCTGCATTGGCTCTGCTGCACACGTCCTCTTCCTCATATTGCCTCCCTTAGCCTTCGTCCCAGCTGCTCTTCATTGCCTTCATCTCTTGCTCATGACGATGTTTTTAGTCGCCATTGCCTGCTTAGTGAAACCCTAGTGTCAGGCCTCTACTCGCCAAATGCCGCCTCCCTCACGAACGCACGAACTCAAACCGTTGCCTCAACATGTCCCTCGACTCTTAGGTAAGTAAAACTCGCCTTTACAGCGTCATTATATAGGCAAACTCATCTCATTGGTTTTCGATCGCTTGTTTACTCTCCTAACTTTTGGCTGTTCTCGACTTCTTGTTCTTCTTCTTTGGTTTCTTAGACTCTTCGATTCTCTCCTTTGGGTAGACAAAACGAAGCATTACAATTTCCTCACTTACCGAAAATTTCTTTCTCAAAATTAAAAAAAAAATGGAGTGCACGTCACATTTCATTAAAACAGGTCAACATTAGTTATCCATAAATTTTTTATCGGACTTCCTTATTCTATAATTTTGACTGTAGTCATATGCCTGAATAGATATTGTTATTAAATTGAGTTAACTTTAAATTTTTAATTTTTTATTATTATTAAAATTTTCTTATAATTACCTTATCGACTCGTTCATCTTGATTTTTTTAATTAATACTTAAACCTTAGGCTCTGATATAATTTTATCAGGACCCGCCTGAGACTTGAAATTAACTAAGGCGAGAACATATGATTGAACTGTGGAAATTAAATTTTTTATGTTCATCCACCATTTAACAGCGAGAATTGCCGCTAATTAAATTAAATTAAAATACTAAAATTACATTTACCTTGTTAGTGGTTGTCTGCATCTTTTATAAATGTTTTTTCGTATATCATTCATTTTTTTATCATTTAATTAATTTGAAATGTTAGTTTAAAATAACTATGAGCTAAACAAGTCATTGAGTACTCATACTTTTTAAACTTCAACAATAAAAGAAAAAGAAGTAAAATGTATGCCAGTTAAATTTTTAATAAGTAAATATAAACATTTAACATGTTAATCAAAGCATCATTGTAGCAATATTATACCAATATCATTCTAAATCTGTACAACAATCATAGAAGCACCGCCTAAAAATTGAATAACTTAAGATACTTCAATATCAATATCTTTTTCTATATAAATGCACAATTATTTTGGTGTTTCCTGACTAGTACCATCAAAGGGTGACTTCATCATAGTCAGTCATGCACATACAAATATTCTATGAAATCATTATTTATTAAAATATATTTCATTCTCATTGGCTTATCAGAAAATATACTTATAAATCATTTAAATAATATTGTGCACACATATCGTTCCTATAATATGAATATAAATTCATTGGAATTGAAAATCTGAAGTTTGCAGTAATTACAACATAAATAAGGAAAGTAATAATTAATGCATTTGCTCTAGAAGAAACAAAATATCACTATACTAGAAGAACAAGTGTACTCACTTCGTTGTCGATTAATTTGTTATTTGATTTGCATCGATAACAACTCTTTTAAAATTGGAAGCCTAAACATGAGTATTCATATTACAAAAATTTAATTAATTATCATTTTAATTAGCTATTAAATTTGCATTATTTAAGTATCTTCATTCTATTATTTTTATTTATGAAATCTTAATTAACTTTATTTTGCTATTAATATTAATTAGTTTATAATATAAACTAAAATTTTTCTTACCGAAGTTTGCTCAGGTCAATTTTCATCCTCTAGCTCTCACATTTCACCACATTCTATTCCCCTCCAAATCTTATATAATACAATTAAAACCCATCTTTATGGTGTCATTTTATAGGCGAACTCGTTTTTTTGACTTTCGATCCTCTTGTTTCCTCTTCTATCTTTCGTCTGTCCCTGACTCCTCATTTCTTCTTCTTCAATTTTGTAGTCTCTTCGAATCCTCTCCTCTGGGTAGACAAAACATGGCATTATGCATGAAGAAATACATTGTGGAAGTATGCGATTTTGTTGTGAAGGTGTGTGCATGTGATTTTGGAGAAATGCACATGGAAGTGTGAGATTTTGGAGAGTTATATTGTGGAAGCATATATGTGATTTTAGAAGAATACACCTTGAAAAAACAAGGAAAAGAGTTGTTCTATCCTTTAATCGATGAAACATGTGGCTAACTTAAGTTAGTTTTATGAGGAATACATTACTGGAAAATAATAGAATGATTTTGGTCCATTAATCAATGAAACATGTTCCTCCAGTTGTTTTATGAATCATTATACTTTTGGCTCAATGAAACATAAACTTTTGATGCTTTAGAGGAAAAGCAAGAAGTGCAATTTGAAAAAAACATCATCATTAAGATCATCAAACTATCTCCTTTTTATATAAAATTGTTTATATATAATTTATTGCACTCACATCTAGATGAAAAACATGCAAGTCCTAACACTTTAACAACAAAATGTTGTAGGTTTTTTTGACATACTTTTAATTGGATCTATCATTCAATTATATTTAAAAAAAATTGTTCTAGTTAGAAGTGAAAAACTTAAGTTTAGAGATTAATTTCTTATTTTAATGAACACATTAATTGTTAAAATTTTTATGGACAACTTTTTGCAATAATATCTTTATCTTGCTGTAGCCCAAAATAATATTCCTTATTCCTAAATAGAACAACTTGCATATCAACAGTTGCTCTCTTTGTTGGGTCAACAATCAATCCATGCAATGATATAACTTTTACTTGATCTCATGATTAGTAAATTCATCCTAGGCATATAGAAATTGAGGATTAAAAAATATTTGACATGCAAATTTTCTTGGAGCTAAAACTTTCATTTATCATCAATGATATCCTAAAATTCTTTATAATCTTCTTTTTCCTTTATAAATAAAGCTCATAGTTGTTTTTTTTCTACATCTATCATCCTCAAAACTTGAACCAATGGTCTTGTATTTGTTATGCATGTGGCACTAGATCAAAATTTTTTATTTATAGCAATTTTTTTTGACTTCTATTCCCTTTGCATTCTTTACCCATGCATGGCTAAGCCATTGAGTGGAATTGAATATTACCTCTAATGGTTGCCCAACTTCTAAGATGTTCTCTAGTGTCAAATAGGATGTAGCAATTCTTGTTACAATAGGCCATTGCATTCTTTAATAAATAGGATTTTCATAAAAAACAATACCCAAGAATTGTTGTAAATAAATTTTATTAATCTTATTTGCTTTGATGAAAACATTTTTATTCTGAGATAAGTTACCAGTTCTTTTTAAAATTAGATCTATAAAGTGTGCAACACAGCGTGCTTAGTATCGACGCCTTCTCTCCAACTTATTCATCGGCCTTATAACCACTACTATTAATCTTCACAATCTTCTTTCTTTAGATATTCTTTATGTCCGACCACTCATCAGACAGGGCAGTCACTCCAATTTGAGTCTTAGTCTTTTTATTCTCCGTCATGTTTACTCTGTTCACCCTTCTACACTCATGCCCTCAAATCATAAATGGACTTCAGTTTCAAGGCTCTGCTAGAAGCATCTATTGAAAGTATCATAATGAAGCAAGCAGGTGAGGTTGCCATATTGAATGAAATGTTATTCTCATAAAACAATCAGTATCTATGCATACGTGTTCGCGTGCCTCTAATATGCTTTTGAGACATCTTATGAGCGA
This sequence comes from Papilionanthe hookeriana x Papilionanthe teres, assembly GCA_022702705.1. NCBI lineage: Eukaryota > Viridiplantae > Streptophyta > Magnoliopsida > Asparagales > Orchidaceae > Papilionanthe > Papilionanthe hookeriana x Papilionanthe teres. The sequence goes on from CM040423.1 coordinate 75,660,829, forward strand.
TTGTTGCCCTATTTCTCCATAACCCATATCATTCTCCTCATTGATCATATAGTTATCTTGGTGACCTCTTGTACCTTTACTAGATATTAGTTGCAAGGATAGTGAGTCTTTGGCACTATGCCTCCCATAAAAGATTTGTCTTCAAATCTATCATTAAATTATCATCGTGCAAGATGCTTTGATATTGTTGATGTATTCAAATCTCTTCATTCACTACTTTTGGTACTTTGGCAATAGAACAATATTTTTATGCGAATCAGAGGTGTTCTCTCATCCTTGTAGCTAATGTTTATGAAAGCACGCTTCACTAGCAAAGCGAAATAAAACACATGAAGACTGCTTTGCTTCGTTGAAGCACACTTCAAAGCGTCGAAGTGAATTCACAAGTTTATTTTTTATTTTTTAATTTTTTTTTTGCAATTTTTAAGTTTTTAATTATTGCAAAAAACTATTAGAAATTGTTAAAAATTTTTAACTTGTAGTTTCACCCTCAATATTTGCTTCAAATTAAGTATTGTATCACATTTATTTTTATTTTTGTGATTTTTAAGTCATATTTCATATTTTATAATTGTTAATGAATATATTTATACATTAATAATTTTATATAACCTATTAGTGCTTTAGTTAATAAAAGCGTTGCTTCGCTCTGCGTTTTATGCTTTGAAATAGAAATAACGTTTTGCGCATCTCATTCCCTTTGAGCTTTGATAACACTGCGTGTGACATCTCCTTTTAACTTTCTTTTCATAATAATTGCATTTCAAATAAATATATGTTTTATCATTGCCTTAAATGTCGACCTGCACACTATCTCAATGCTAGGTCCTTTTGATGACTCATTGTGAATTTCTCCTCACCTAACCATTTCTTATAAAATCTTAGAATGAAATTTTTGTTTCGAGATTCAAATGAATTATAACCCATGTATGTTAAAAGAGATTTACAAAATAGGGTTTGGAGATGTGGAAACTTTAAAATTTTGTGGAATTCAGGAGAAGACGTTTGATTAGGAGAGAGCGACGATTATGACAATAATGCGGATGACAATAGCGATCAGGGATGGCAGCATTGCTAGTAGCGTGTGGCAATAGCCGTAGGTAATAGCGGTGACAGTAATGCTTTAGATAGCTGGCTTGTGTGTGAGAGCAAAACTTTGGATTGCAAGGGGCAGAGTTCGGCAGTTCTCATGGTAGAAGCAGCAAGCAATGCTGATTTGGATGTAATCATGAGCGTGGAGATCTTGCCTGAGAGGGTTCGGGCTGAGCATGGGTTGCAACTTCGGGTTAAAGTATCGAATCGAACCATCTAATATTGGAAAAAAACCTAAACGATTGAGGTGCACAACTCAATCTATTGAGGTACATCTCACAAAATTTGAGGCGTGCACCTTCCCTAAGCAGCTCGAGTGGTGCACCTCAATGCGATTTTGGGCTCAATCGTGTTGAGGCGCACCTCACATTCCACAATTTTAGAGGAACTTCGTAATGATTACACCCTCAACACATTTATATTGGTATGATCCATAAGAACACTAAATTACTGTATAACCAACATCATACTATACTATCCAACAGTGTTTGAAACCTCTATAAATACTCATGGAACATCTTCTTCACTCCGAACTACCATCTTCCACGTTTTCTTGTTTGAGGTGGCATACTAAACAAGTTCATCATGGCCATCCTGTGCGATCCTTCTTCAGTGCCATAGCACAGTCAAACATTCAAAATGATGGATAATGCAGTAGTGCACAGAAAATAATGTGAATTATTAATCAGTGATTCAAAACCAGTATTTTAAGAATGCCTTTCTCATCTTTTTTGCAATCTCTTTGCTAAAACGACCCTATAATTTTTCATCTTCCTAGCCTACCCTTACCACATCACGCTTCTATTTGAATTACTTGCAAACCTTATAATCGATTCGAACCACACTATAATGCAATCTTTGGTGTGTATAAGGCAAGTGTGTTTGAATTTGGAGTGTCTTATATTAATATGAATGTCTTCACATGTCTAATATCATTGTCAATCCTCACATAATAGCCATCGATCTCACCTACAACTGGATCACCATAAACCTTACCCTTAGAAACTTCCCAGTATGACATCACCAACCACAACTCAGCAGTTGTGTTGAATGCTTGTATTATCCGAGTCATTCTTTGACACAATTTCATTCTAAAAGTTGGCGATAGAATAAAGTTTACCCCTCACCTTGGTCATTACATATTATTACTTGACCCACACTTAGTTTAACGTTTCAAATTATTTACATTATGCAATTATTCAAAGAATTTTTGTCTATCAAATAGAATCATTTTAGGTCATAGTTTGACTTCTAGCTATTATAAGAATTGCAAGGAATATTTATATATATATATAGAGAGAGAGAGAGAGAGAGAGATACACATGCATGCATCCATGTTGTTTGTGTATATGGGGAGAGATACATTGTGGAAGTGTGGTTTTGATGTGAAAGTGTCTCCACATGATTTTATGAAATGCATTTTGGATTGTGAGATTTTGGTGTGAAAATGTCTTTGCATGATTTTGGAGAAATGATTTTGGAAGTGTGAGATCGAGGAATGACTTGTGAAGAAAAATAGGAGGGTATTTTAATCCTTTAGTCTATGAAACACTTGGTTGACTTAATTTTTGGGTGAGGAAAACATTGTGGGAAAAAGAATATAATACTAATCAGTGAAACAGGTTCCTAACTCAAAACTAGTTGTGCTATGAATTTTTGATACTTATTACTCAATGAAACAAACCTTTGATGCTTTATAAGAGAGGTGCGATTTAAATTTTGAAGCTTAATCATTGAACACCTTCATAATCATTGGCTCATTTGGGTTGTTATGAGTTCTCATTTTTTTATTTTATTTTTTTATTTAGTGCTAAAAGAGATGCTAAACCTATTTTTCACAAATTTTTTTGATGAACTCCTACTCCTGCTACACAAGACTTGCTTTTTTCTTCTCTAATCCTTAAATTCTAACTTAGGGTCTGTTTGGCAGTATCCGAACTTATCCAGATATATTCGGATAAGTGCTGATGATAGCAATTAATCCGAATAATTTATCGATCTATTTAGTTTGCGCTTATGAAAAACAGTGATTCTGAAAATTGATCATTCTACCTCGTTCGGATAAGTTGTCGATCTGTCTCGACGCAATGAATGGTCCGCTTGAGTGGGTCCCAACCTAGTCCCGTTGATCCCATTTTGATTTCCGTCCAAACTTTCCAATCTTTCTTCAGTTGATCCCATTTATTTTTGAGTTTCGTTCTATCCCAATCCTTTCCAGTCATTCTTTGAAATCAATCGTTAAATTTTGCCAACCTTCTCTATCGAAATGAGTCTTGCTCTATTTCCCAATTCCACCTCCTTCAAACAGAGATCACAAAATATAATTGTGACTTCTATCCCACACATGCCGATGTTCAGTCTCTTTTACTTTACTCATTTCGAACTATCTCATAAACATGTTAGAACACGATATTTCTTTTCATAAACAGGAGCTAGCTCCAAAAGAGTTGGTGAAATAGAGCAATATGGTAAAACATGAATGAAGAAAAACCAAGGAATAGTGTAACTATCTTTGAGTCAGGCAACGTGAATGAAGAAAACCAAACTAATGGAATTAAAACAATATATGTACAAAGAGTATCTCTAATAAGTTCCCTGTAAGACAGACAATGGAGAATTTGATCAACCTCAAATTCAAATCTTGGGCATAGAGAATGTACCATCCTAATCATAAACGAGGAAGGGAGAAAATAAAAACTAGCAAACAAAAACGAAATATATAACCTTCTTGGATGGAAGATTGTCTCCCAACCCAAAAGTAGCAACAAGATGAAAATTTAATACATATTTAAGTAGCAACAATATGAAAATTTATATTAGTGTCTCCCAAACAATTCTACTATGCAAGAATTGAAATTGCATACTAGTGTTTATAACGGAAACAAAAAACAGGTTCGTTGTACACCTGTGCCACCTTTACTATTACTGTCACTTTATCTCATCCTTGTTATGAGAGAGAAGCTTAAGGAATATATGGCGGTGTTCATAATAACAAATCAGCAGCACAAACCCGAAAGCCAAATCAACGGCAAAACCATGCAATTGAGTTCACATATGCATAGTAGATATATACATGGACGAGCAAAGGTTGATAATGCACTTTTATTGTAATAAACACTTTTTTCCTCGTAACTTTATTGACAGGACAATTAAGGAGGTTCACAAAATTGTGGATACTTGAGCATACTTGTCGATGCGTAGTATGAAGGGAGCAAAGAAAATATTCAGTATCATGCATCCAATAACCATCTGAATAGAAAAATGTTCGATTGTACACTAATTCAAATATCTGAGAGCTATCAAAAGGTTATTGAACATTTGAAAAAGTTTGACGAGATGAAAAAAGTTCAAACATGAACTGTATGGAAGCAATTTAGAGGTACGCAATGCATGCTAAGGTGCTTAGGCAGATTAAACATATCTTGATGATAAATAATTCATAGAGAAAATAAGTCTTTGAGTTTCATCAGCACAAAAGAATAATAATAAAAAAAAATGATGGTTATTAAAACATCGATTACGGCTTTAAATTCTGGATTTTTCTCTTGTTATTTTAAATGCATAAAGAGCCTTCAAAATTAAACAATTCCATGATTATGCACTTTTTTCAATTTTCTAAGCAGGCTATTTATCCCACAGAACTACATACTGAAAATAGAAAGTAAATACATACAACCAATCTTCGATCTAAACTCTAAAGTTAACTGAAATGAGAAGGAAAAAAATTAACAACAATAATAAATTTCCAAAGAGCACTTAACACATTTGACTTCTGCATTAGATAATGATAGTGTTTACAAAAACCATAAATTCTAAACAGGTAGCATTACATATATGTTAGCTCATAATAATTGAGAAAGTGAACAACAAGATTCTTATTGACAATGCATATAGAGATATTGCTCCTTGAGAAAACATTCTTCACTTAACAAATATTTTTATTATTTAAGCCTAAAACAAGATTAGGTTGGCTAAGCTATTTTTGGTCCGTGTTAGAAAATGAGTTATGTTCTACCAATATTCAAATGATTTACAGATCCAGACACTATTATCTGCTTTGAAATGTCCCTCAACATAGTTCTGATTTATTAAATTGGTTTACAAAGAATACTTCTATCAGAAAAATAATGCAAGAATAACAGAAAATACAAGGGAAACAAGAACATTGGTCATGCCATGTTTCTATCTTTAATGAAATTTCAAGGCAACGAAAAAAAAATTTTCAAGTTAGCTAGGGCTCGGTCTCGAAGTTAACCGGTCACGGGAACGGGAGGAAGCTAGGGCTCGGTCTCGAAGGAGAAGGAAGAAGTTTTGAGAGCTTTACTGATGATGAAGAGTTTCGGCTAGGGCTTCCTCTCAAAGAGCGTGAGTTTAGACGGAGGGAGATGCAGATCGAGCGACGATTCGGTGCTGCGATGTGCGGGATCGGGGAGGGAGATGAGTTCGCGGCTTGCGAACAACGGTGCTTGCGAGGGAGAGGCGAGGTAGAGAGGGGAGGGAATGTGCTGCGATCGGGCAAGAGAGGGAGCGAGGCGGTTTGTAGGGGCACAGGAGGAAATAATCGATCGCCCGCAATCGAAACAACGGCCCGCGGGGGTCCCCCCGCGGGTCGCGTGTAATACAAAATAAAATCTCCGTTTTTAAATCCACACTTGATAAGTGCGAAACAAACAGTGCAGGGCGTTTTTAAAAACGCCCCCGCACTTATAAGCTGCCCCAAACGGGCACTTAATATACTTGCCAAATGCGTGCCTTTCCCATTCTTTATTTGTGTATATTGATATGTAATCAGTCAATTTTTAATATTCTTAGCTTCAATAGACATTAGTTATCTGTTCCTGCAATATAAGTAGTACTCAATTTATCCCTATTTTTCTACATGACCATCTTCTATTTCACTAAGCTAAGCTATCAACTATTTTTGCTACTAAACGCTTGAATATGTGTTCACCAAAATGTGTCAGTACAAATCCCAAGGTAATCTAACGATCAGATTAAGGACATATGAAGGCTCCTCTAGCGAAAAATATGAGGCCTTACATATCCGTCCTAGCATTAGTCTACTGAGCCAAGAGCCTTCAAGGTCTAAAATCAACCAAGCTACAAAAGATAAAAATGACCAAGTCCAGAACCCTTCATGAGATGAGACGTCCATGCCGACCGCCATGAGGAAAACAACAGGACTAAAATCTAACTCGAAGGCCCTAACCATACTAACATAACCGAAGCTCCCTAGAAGCTACCCCAAATGACATCAAAAGTAAAAAAACGATCAAGAGCTGGCCGACAATCCTGATCAAAGCCAGACCGACCATCATGATCAAGAGCCAATCGGCCATCCCAAATGATCCAGTGGCTACTGAGCAATAGATTCAAACATAAAAAGACTAGAGTACCCTATATGTCTCTCCAAATGGAGGTAAACATGCAACTTTACGTAATGTCCTCGATCATTCCTGTGTTAGGGGGTTTCTATCTTTTCTTTCTTTCAGCGGTCTCCTCCTTTGTAATCCAAATCTTCAATTATGTAAAATGAGCCACAAGAGCCTGGGAATGCCCTTGTTTGTTCTAGAGGGGCAAGTTGGTGTGAACTCCTCTCCCTCTCTCTCTCTCCTTCTTTCTCTTTCTTCCTTGGATCCTACGCTCTATTCTTTGGGCGTGTCTCCAGGATAAATTCGGATTTGACATTATGCAATATGGTATGCTGTTGTATTTTTGTAAAATTTTCCTTATAAGGCTCCATGTCATTTATATCACATTTTTTGTATAATAGATCAAGATATTTAAATTGGTTACAATTTTCTATAGAGCTGATTCTAAGCACTAGTTTGGAGTCTTATTTTAAAATATTGGGTTCTTATTTCGACTACTAGTAATTGAGCACTTCTATGTAGGTTATGTGAGTTTAAACTTAATTACATCAGTTCACCATTTTTTATTTCAAGTAATTTTTTTTATCGGTAATCGGTTCACCAACACTGTAGAGATCATGAAATCTATTTATCTTACTCGATTCTACAAATCCTTGAGTTCATAAGCTTCATTTTTTCTCGACCTGTTTTTATCCTGTATTTGAAGATCCAAATCTTTTCCCACATTGCAATACTAGTATGGGATTTTGTTTCTGTGCAGCCAAAGGAGATGCGGTAATAAGGATTCTTATTGAAAATTACCATATAATAGCCAAATAAAATAAATTTATAGCAGAAACACAAAGGTAATTTATTTTAAAATTAAGTTATTTTGATTCAAGTGTTTGGAGCGAGTTTCACAATTTTCATTGAAGTATGTTTTTGAGCTGTTTGTTTTGTATGATTTTTTTTTTATTTAAAATTTTTAATCGTAATTTTGTGTTTGTTTGAACAGCAATAAGGTTTATTTTTACTCATATTCCCATTAATTTTATTACAATTATCGACAGTTAATCCTTTTTTTGTTTTAATTTTATGTCATTTGATAGTTATTTTGTTCCAAAAAGAAGGGAAAAAAATGTGACTAAGTTCTTATGACTATGAGCGAGGCTTCAGATGCCCCATCTTCATGAAGATCAGTTAATCCATTTTTTTGTTTTAATTTTATGTCATTTCATTGTTATTTTGTTCCAAAAAAAAAGGTAAAAAAATTGACTCAAGTTTATATGACTATGAACGGGGCTTCAGATGCCCCTTCTTCATGAAGATCAGTTAATCCTTTTTTTTTTGTTTTAATTTTGTCATTTCATTGTTATTTTGTTCCAAAAGAAAAGAGAAAAAAAAAGTGACTCGAGTTCTTATGACTATGAGCGGGGCTTCAGATGCCCCATCCTCATGAAGATTAGTTTCAAAAACTGAACAGCACTCATTTTCATGCATTGTCTCCAGACCTATTTTCACTCAGTATTCAAATATAGTGTTGAATTTTTTTTTTATTTAAGTTCCTGCACTTCTGCTCAAATAAACTTGCTCTTAGAATATTATGTTCAGTTAATTTTTTTGAAAAATTTATTCAACCTAAATAGAATACCTGTTGCTATCGTAATAACCAGATTTTAAGAGTCATAGTGGGCCTAACTGTGACTCCGTGCTCTTCAAAATTTACTATATTACAAAATAATTGCTGAAGATTTTCATACATAACATTCAAGTCTTATGCATTTACATATCTAAAATCTAAACATTAATTTTTAGGTACATGCCACCTACCCTATGCATGAAAAGGAGCATTACCTTTTTAGAAGATAAAATTGCTGTATTTTTGATTCGATATGAAATGTTTTGGTGTTATAAATGTAGAAGGTATAATTTAGGTGTTAGATTTATAAATACATTTGAATTGGGTGGTATCCATGTAAATGCACCAATAATTATTCTGATGGTTTGCTTGACCCCATTGTGCCCGCTCATGCAACTCAACTTGGCAAAGTTCAATTTTTTTGCTTCATGCTTTAAACTATTATTCTCATTTCACCTTTATCTCTACTTTTCTACTCCCTTTATTATTGGCTGTATGCCTCTGTTGTAATATCATGACTGTTAGTTTCTTACTTTACTCTTCTACCGTATTATATTGTTTAATTTTTTGACAGGAAGCGATTGTTCAGCATGATCAATGATTTACCCACTGTTTTTGAGGTCGTCACTGAGAGGAAAGCAGGAAGGGAGAAGTCTGATAATGGAGGAAAATCAAAGCAATCAACAAAGGTAATTCCACTCTTTAAAAATTTCCAACATTGACATCCTCTCAATTCATTTTGGGTGATCACTCGGATCCAACCATCCAAACTGAATTGCACGGCTAGGATGCAATCTCCAATCTTGCCTAATTTCTTTGCTTGACATCTACCAATTCGTCTTCATTCTTCAGCGTTCAAGCGATGGGCAGATTAAAAACAATGCGAAGCTTGCCGATGAGGGCTACGGCGAAGACGAAGATGAGCACAGTGAAACCCTTTGTGGAGCCTGTGGTGGCAACTACAGCCCAAGCGAATTCTGGATCGGATGCGATGTATGTGAGAGGTGGTTTCACGGCAAGTGTGTAAAGATCACACCGGCGAAAGCTGAGAGCATAAAGCAGTACAAATGTCCCAGCTGCAGCTCGAAGCGAGGAAGGCAGTAGTAAATTGGAGTGATCGAACGGGTCGGTAATTTGCTGCTTCTGTTTGCTGACAGATTTCATGATGTTTTCTTTTGTTCATGGTTAATATATTAGATTCTAGTGGTGTTTTATTTATGTTGTTCATGTTTATAGATAATGAGCTATACCACTGCAGACTCTTTTCTAAATATGCATATATACAGGAGTATAGTTAGATGTAAACATTGATTTTAGAAATGTGCTTTTCCTTTGCATGTTCTTTTTTTTCTATTCAAATGCTTTACTTGTTCAGTAAGTCACAAGTCTTATGTATTCATATTTATATGCATGCTATTCAATTTTAAAAATCACATAAAAAATACCACCATCACTATGTTTTACGAGTGAAATACACCTTTTCATTTCAAAGTTTATTGCACTAATATGTTACAAATGTAAATATTAAATAACCGGTGTTAGATATTGAAATATATAAAAAATTTATGGTATGCATGTAAATTTTCCACATCTCTCTCTCTCTCTCTCTCTCCCTCTCCCTCTCTCTATATATATATATATATATATATATATATATATATATATATATATGCAAAGCCCTGCCCGCTGCTTGCTTTTCATTTGTTTTTAGCATGTGCTGAGTTGGTTTCTTTTTATGGAAAAAATGTTGCGTCAGGGAGTTCGATAAAATCACGCAATGTGGAGGTGACAGAAAAAAAAGAAAATCGGCTCGATAACAGAACATAATATTCCTCTCGTGTTATTTCGTATTATTCAAGTGTTATTGTGATGGTATTGATGTGTTATTGTGTTATGAGAATATTTTCGGTGTTATAATAACATAATAACACATCAATAACATCTGAATAACACACAATAACACCTGAATAATACGGTGGTAATATTTCCGTGTTACCGGACCGACGAAATATTCCTCCCGTCTTATTCAACGTTATTCAAGTGTTATTGTGTATTATTCAGGTGTTATTGATGTGTTATTGTGTTATAAGAATATTTTCAGTGTTATAATAATACATTAATAACACCTGAATAACACACAATAACACATGAATAACAGGGGAATATTCCCGTTACCGTGTTGATTTTCTTTTCTCTGTCACCTCCACATAGCGTTATTTTATTGGACTCCGCACGTAACTCTACGTGCGAAGTCTTGATGTAATATTTTTTTCTTTTGATGCCCTCTCTTCCGAATCCAAACCTAATGGAGCCATACTATTTTATTATGCTTATGAACGGTAGCATATGTGAAATTCGGTCGAATTCTTTTGTGGACTCTTCGGCTGGATATTTTTGAAAAGCATCTATTTTAGAACTTTAAAGTAAATTATTTATCTATATGAATAGTTTATTGAAGGTAAATTAAATAAATATAAATGTTTTTTAAAAGTGTATTTTATTATTATATAATGTTGATCCTGCAGGCAGTGGATCGTAATCTCAATTTCAAGGGCTGTGAGGGCTGCGAATGAAAATATATAAATAATTAAAAAATTAACTGTAATTTGTTTATTTATTATTATGTTTTACTTGTACTCTTATATTTATGAATTAGAGATTTTATGCCAATAGCAGATTTGTTTTAAGCCCACGATATTTAATCACATAGCTTAGCCACCATTGCATAATATAGTTAATCAATTATGACAAAATAGACTTATTATGCAATTCTCTCTATTTCATTATATATGTATTTAGTTGTTAATAGAAGATTAAAGATATTCTTTACATGCAGTCAATTTAGAACACATAGTTGAAATATTATTTATTGAAAATTAGACATTTTTAAATGGTTTTCATTAACTTCAAAATATACAATGTTGAGTTAAAAATAAATCGAAGCCATATTTCATCCACTTTTTAATTTCTCACTCAAATAGTAAAATTTAAGAAAATCATCTTGGTGCTAGTTTTGCAAATAAAAAATTTCTGTAAATTTAAAATATCAGCACGAATCTCAATGAAATCCAACAGTTGGTAGATAAAGTGATGTGGCGCATTGGGAACCATTAGGAGCAGTTTGAGGGTCCACATTTACTCGCTTGGCTATTGTTGTCTAAGAGAAATATGACTCCCTGATAGGTGGAAATGAATTATCGTCCCAAAGGATTGCTAGGATGAACCTTGCACGGACAAAACCAAAATTCCTCATATAGGTGACATGCGTCAATTTTTCATATTTTCCATACATTAATTCATGCAAATTATTCCCTTTATGTTATAATTCTACACTTTTTGAATGATGGTTGTGTTTTACAAGTTCCACGAGGGTTAGCATGCCAAACAGAGCAAAATAGTGAACTGCGACTTTCTTCAGCTTGGCGTAACTACACCCGTTATGGCATGGCCACACCAGAGTATGGCGTGATTACGCCAGAAAACAGGTGTGGTCACTCCTGTTCATCCAATCCGCGAATGACCCTTATGTGTGGCCACGCAGCCCATCGGGCATGGTCACGCTGTCGTGTATCACTACAAATGGAAAGATTTGATTCAACTAAATTTGGACAGAATTTGAACAAGGGTTATAAAAGCAAGTCGAGGAAGGGAGATGGGGAGAATTTTAAAAGGAAGAAAATAGGTTCTGGAGAGGCTTGAGAGTGTTATGTTGTTCTTCTTCTCAGGAGAACAAACATAACTTTTTCTTTTTTTTCTTTTATATTCTTTGCTATTCTGTGAGGTTGTATGTGTAAGAGCTGTTTGCTTACTTTGCAAGAGGTAAGATTCATAAACTAGTGAGTAATTATTTTTATTTTATAAAGTTGTTGCTTGCAGGCTTGTTATTCATGGATTTTTATATGGTTTTCTCTCTTGATATGAGTAGCTAAATTTTTTTTTGTGCTTCTGTGATTTTTGGATAGTTTTTTTATTATGTTTTATTTTGCATGTTTCTAGTGATGCATTTTTTGTACTTTTATTGTCAACATTGTTGGTTAATCTTCTGACCTTTGTTTTCTCCTAGCCAAGCCAGCTAGGACATTAAAACCTATCGTAATCTACAACTTTTGCTTGTTGCGTAGTGGAATGATTGGGTTAACTTTGAAATTCTCTTAGAATAGACATATTTTAATTAGGGTTTTGCAACCAAGAAAGAGGATAAGAGAAACAATGATAAATGCCTTGAGGTTAAACAAAACTTAACGTTATGGGTTTAAAATTCCTCTTATGAAAGCATAGGCTTAAGAAGAAACATCGTCCCTAGTTAATAACAATCACATAGGAGAAACTATTAGAAAAATATAGTTGGGCACTAAACCTGAATCACAAAGGCATGATCCTTAACATTCTTGAAAAAACCTTAGAATTTTAACTCCTGCTTTTCGTTGCTTCTATCTTCTTTTAGCTCTGCTAGTTTTAGGATTTTATTTTTCCATTTTTTTGATAGCACTGAACTAGGTTTGATATTGGTACTCTTACAAACCGCTTTTTGTTTAATATATATACTTCAGTGCAATGGCCGCTGAGTTCACGAAAATGTTTTAGCCATCATGTTTGGGCACCACTGTCGAGGAAATGTGTTAAGAAAAGTTTAGAATTTAGGAGACATATAGTTGAACAACAAGAAATTTATGTTCGACATTTTTCTATTTCTTTTCTGCATTTTTGTACTTCTTTTTTTTTTCTCTACTGCTTGGGCATTTGTTTTATTCTGTTGTTTTTCTTACAAGTGCTGAAAATAATAAGCTAAAAAAAAGAAAACCTAGAAAGCCAAAAAATTAATTGCTAATGTTATTTAATTTTTGTTTATTGAGCGTGCTTGTGTGTTAAGCCGACTTGTGATTCTGTGTGCTTTGGATTTAGTTAGTTTTAGTGTGAATTTTTCGTGTATAGGATCACTTTTTTTGTTAGTCTTACATTCCCACTTGTCTTCCAGTGTATGCGCAAGAGTGCACACACTGACTTATCACCTATTGACCTTGAAATTAAGCGAACCTTTAGGCAACATAAGAGAGGATTCACTGAGCCCTAAAAAACTTTTAAAATGACTTACCATCTATACCCAACCAAGAAACCCCTTAGTGACATCGCCAACCCCACTGATGAGGAACTTCACATGAGCATCAATTACCCCACAATAGAGGCCAATAAATTTGAACAGAGACCTTCCATTATCTAAATGGCACAACAAACTAGTCCGGGGGGGGGGACCAACTGAAGACCCAAATTTGTACTTAGCAAACTTCCTAGAACTTTGCTCCACATTTAGGTACAATGGTGTCCTTAATGACGCTGTTAGACTTAGGTTTTTTTCAATTCTCTTAGTAGGATAGAGCTAATGCGCGGTTAAAATATTTATCCCTAGGATCCTTCACTACTTAGATGAACTTTGCTAAAAAAATTCTTATCAAAGTATATTCCTCCATCTAAGATTGCTAAAGATAGGAATGACATCACGAATTTCATAAAAAAATGATGGAGAGCCCATTTATGAAGCATGAGAAACATTTAGAGTTACTAAGAAATGTCCTCATCATTCCTTACCCAATTGACTTATAGTCCAAACCTTTAATGGGCTTGTCGGTTCCCTTAGGTCTCTTATAGATGCTGCTGCAGAGGATCACTAATGTCTAAGCCATTTGAGAAGGCTTATGAATTGATTTAGAAAATGTCAACCAATAGTTTCTAATGGTCTGCCAAGAGGGTGAACCTTAAATAGGTAGCTAGTGTGCACAGTGAATCTGATGTCTTGTCTACCCTAACAACCCAAGTAGTTGCCATATCTAAGAAATTAGATAGTTTCACTATATATGCAGTGCAGGGATAAATCCAGATTGAGGAGTTGAGTGATAAAACCTTAAAAGATCCTAAATCCTCAACCTTAGAAACCTTGAAAGTCATAAGAAATTAGAACTAGACCAAAAATCAGTACTCAAACATCTTGTTAACCTCATTTTTGGTGAGTGTAGCTTTTGTCATAGAACTTAGGATCTAGCTATAGGACTTCACTATTGACTATCCTAGAAGACTAGTAAAGGGACCCACCACTTCTTGGCTCTTTTGTGAAGTCTCACATGAGTGGTCTCAAATCCTCAGTACTTCATTGATTTGATTGTGAACAACATGTTGAAACTCAAAAATGAATTCCCATAGGATCACAAGGCCTTAGAGAAACCCTCACATTCATTCCATTAAATCCACCTAAGTCCACCAAATCCACTAAGATCAATCTAAGTCACCAAATCCACCCCAAATACAAAATTACCTAAATTAAAATACAAAATAATCCTAAGTCCACTCTAAACCTAAAATCCACCAAAACTAAACTCACATGCCAAATCAAACTTCACCAAGCTAATGTCCTGTCGGCGTATTTTTAGGTTGTGCATTTAATTTAAATTTACATATATATAATTTGGAAAGTAGCATTTTGATTTTTGAAAATGGTTTTAAGTTTGAAAAGAATTTTAAAGTATGAAGTCAAACCGATCTCACACCTCGAAAAGTTTATATAAACGAGCACTACATCACAATCCGTGCATCTATCCCGAGGAATAGGCACACTGCTTGATAACGGGCTCGATTAAATAAACTAATAGATTTGTGACATCCGTTTGGTCTGCGAACCAATTTTATAAGTCGACAAATTTCCCCTACTTAATACAAAGGAAATAAGCAGGGTTTATATTACCCGGGTTCTTAAAGTTCCCTATAAGCGCAAGCCCCTATAGTTAATTACATCTTAGGTGACAGGAATCACTTAAGAAAACTCTCATTAATGATCAGTGGTTTTGCTTTCAAGAATTTCAAAGTTTAAGGTTTTCAAAGGATTGAATTTTGGAAATTTCAATAGGGAATAGATTAAATTTGAAATAGTTATTTTAGGAGTCCAAATGAAGAGAAGTAGGGGATGTCACAGACCCGAAGTGAACTTCAGTGACTTCCCGACAATCCTATTTGTTTGGCTTCAATTTGAGGGTTTATTTAATGTTTCAATTCTTCCAATTTTAATTAATTAGGACTTATACTTGTATGATATGATCATAAAAATAACCTCGAAGATATGAGGGTTTTTGTCGTACCAAACGGCTACCTCAGAGTCCTAAGGCAAGTTAGGACTTAATTTGCATTATATGATTATGCAAATACCTAAAGACAAGTTGAGGATTTATGTTGCATTAGGCAAACTACCTCGAAATCCTATGGCTTGGTTATTTAATTCTAAGGAAGGGTTAAGCTGATGTAGACACAGGTTTTGCTGTTGAAGATGACCATACTGCCCACCACGCTTGCTCCAAGCTCCTCGTCGTTGCAGAAGGTTTAGTTTTAGAATTGACACTTAGAGGGGTGAGAGAAGTGTTTTGGTTTAGAAAGGTTGAAAATTGAGATGGCTTAGTGTTTTAATTAAAATAAATCTTAAAGTTTATTAAATAGGACCGATTAAGATCCCACGGTTCCGTCATCCCGACACCAAGAATTTTCATTGGATTTACTTAGTCCAAATGAATTTGCTAAACTCAACTGAATGAGTTCCACACTTTCATTTAGACCGTGGGAAATCTCGTTAGCAACACGTGGGTTACATCATCCGAGGGATTCCCAATCATCCAACGAGACGTTTTAATTTTAGTTATAATTGCAGTTTTGTTTTGTTGGTCATTAAATTTTAAGTTATTTAAACATGTTAGGTTCGATCGTTTTCATGAATTTATAAATGCAGGAAAGTAAGACATTTAATAAATTGCGGAATGTAAATTGCAATACACTTAAATGCATACCTGATGGGCATTCCTGTTGTTTTCACCTGCACTTAAAATATATATCATGACATTTATATGTTTGCAACAAAGACCTAGGTAAAGCTAAGGGAAGGTTCTGGTTATCTACCAAAATCTTAATCCTATTGCTAGTCAATTCCTATGACGCCTAGATTCTTGGTTTAGTTAAGGATGAGTTTCTTTATCAAAGAACAATGAAGTCTCACTGTTCTTTTGAAACATCCCATCAAGTTAGAGAAGTGCTTGGAACTTAATTCTAAACATTTTCCTAAACATTTTAGGGATTAGTTCAAGTTCTGTTAGTTTCATTGTGGTGATGAGTCAATCACCCTGGTATAGTTAAGTTTTGGCTCTTGCTTAGTGAATGTGGATGTTTAATTATCCCATGAGTGAGTTGACATTTCATTTGATGCTTCATTTAAGAGTTATGATAATGAAAAGCCTTTAGGGGCAAGTTAGTTCATTAAAGAATTTAACCCTTCTCAATTTAAAGTTTGAATTAATGGTTTAAAGTGATTTAATTTTATTATAAAGTTTTGGTTATTCTTTTTCAAGTGTTTTAAATTATTTTAAGTTGGGAAAGTGTTCAAGTTGTTTAATTCAGTTAAGTTTTAATATTTTAAGGGGTCTTAACATTTTGGATTAATTTTAACATTTTAAATTAATTTAAGTTAATTATGATATTTTAATTATGAACTGTTCCGCATTAACCTTAATGTTTCAAATTTGTTTTAGTTTAATTTTTAAACAATTTCAAATCAGTTTTGATACTTTAAGTTTGTTTTAATTTGATTTTCCTTGCTTCAAATTAGCTTTAATGTTTTAAGTTTTAGTTTGATCATAAATTTTCAAGATTATCTCCCTTCTCTTTATTAGTTTCAATTATCATTTTTATATCTTAATTAATAATAGCTTAATAATATTTGATTAAATCGTTGGAAGGGATTTAATTTAAAGAATTAGAATCTGCTTATATCTCATTCCCTAATCTTAATAATTCAAGCTTCAATTAATCTTCCAAAGTTTAGGTGATTTAGTTAATTAAAATTTCTTCCTTAATGTTAAAGGCGATTAATGAGTTTCTACCCCTTAGCTTTATATGTTTCAATCATCCAAGAGGAAAATTAAGATTAAATATTTGCCCTTCCCTTTGGTTTAGCCTGAATTTTACTTAAGGTTAAGATTCCTTAATTACTTTTATGCCCTCTTAAACTTGTCCATTTCATAACTCATCAAATTAAGCTCAAATGAACTTAAAATTTTTATGTCAACTCACTCACATGTCAATTAAGACATTAGATGAGAAAATGTGATTTTTCTACTTTTAATTTAATTTATATAATTATTTTAGTGGAAAATAGAGATTTTCAATGAAAATTCCACAACATGACCAAGAAGAAGTTTCTATCCTTAGGAAAATTATAGGAAGTTCCTACTGACCAGAGGACCATTTGGACCATATTTGGTGATTTTTTGAATTTTATTTTATTTATTATAATTATTTTAAATTTTGGATTATTAATTAATTATAAAGTAAAATTGAAGTAGAAAAATAGATTTTATATTTTTCTTAGATTTCTCTGATCTCAGGAAACCTAGAGAAATAAATTTTATATTTTTTTGATTTTTATATGAATCTTTAGAATTATTTTAGTGAAAGAGTTGAGAAATCCATTTTTTAGTATTAAAAATGATCTTAAGCCTTCAAAATTCAATATCTTTAATTAGAGACTTAGGAAAAAATTTTTATATGAATTTTATATTTTTCATAGAAGTGCTCGTTCTAGTACTTCTATTGGACTTGGTTTTCCGTCTCTGATCTATTCTCTATGTCAAAGTGCTGGAGTAGTTGCTGAGCTATCTGAGGAAAAGCTCAAGTCAACAAAGCCTATAGGAAGAGAAAGCGTCAATACCTATGATCGACTTCGAGGTAAGAGTTCTATTGCACCTTCTGGTTCATTACCTACTTCAGGTAGAGCTTCTACTTCTAGACCATCTACTTCTGCTGAGCCACCATCTACTTTTTGGGAGACCAAGCATGATCAGTTTATAGAGCAGCAGAATGAGTTATTCCTAACTCATTGTAGAGTAGATACGATCGATAAGAAGATCGATCATCTTTTTGAGTATACACAAAGAAAGAGTGATTACGATGCTAAGTATTCAGAGTCTTTAGTGAGATTTCTGAAGGGTGAGTGACCCTCGATCCGCACGAATGCACCAAAATACTTGGTTTGCAATCGCCGAATAATGCGATAATATATGCTTATCAAAAATATGTTATAGTCAATACTTTGACTTAAATAATAATAGCGGCTAGTGTATATAAATATAATTTTATGGAAAATATTTTACACACTTGTGGGTACTACGCAAGTATACGTATCGTATCAAGTAATATAGGACTTTAAATTAAGACCCCAGTATCGATCCCACGAGGAGGATTATAGATTTTTCTTTTAAATATTTTGATTTTATTTTTATGTATTTCTTTTAAAGTTAAAAAGTTAATATTTAATTTACTAGATGCATAAATAAAGCAGTAATAAAGTAATGATTGATGAAAATAAAATAAGCAAACAACTTTCTTCCTTTTAATTAATCCAAGATTTTTTAGATAATGTAATATTTGTGGCGAATATAAATTTATGGTATTGTGCCAAATAGAAGCATTCTTATTCTTTACCTTCGCTCGATAGTATAAAGAACATTGGCTAATCTATAGATCAGGTCTGGATGTATTGTTAGTAGAATGGGTTAATCTAGGCTCACACTACTTAGATGTCCGAGGGTGGCTATGGTCGGCCCTACTAGTGACCCTTTCCTTCTTTATAAACCAAATTACGAGAATTTAGCTTTGTCACTCTAAAAACAAATCAATTCTACGCCCGATAAATATTATCTTCCTATTTATTTGCACTTCACCTTGAATAACCAGCGCAAGGCCTTCGACTACCCAAGGATTCATGTGATATCTACTAGTTAAAAATTCATCTCCTTCTAGGTCTCAAAACTCTTCAACAGATTTTAACAATTTAAATGACCAATTTAAATAGTAATTTAAGATCCGGTATTAATATCATCACAATGTTTAAAATATATATATAGTTTTTAATTCTCCAACAAATGTTATATTATCTTATTTATCTTTTCATAATTGAAGGGAGAAAGTAAAGTAACTACTCAGAACACATCGAATTTAAACAACAAAACATATAAATAAAACTTTGAATCAAAATACAAATACTTATCTCAAGTGTTTCTCTAATCGAACCTCACGAATCCTTCTGACTCCAAAGTAAATAGACTTCAAAAGCAATGACTCTTCAAATAATCTTAATATAAACTCTAAATAAACTCACTAAGAAACTATAAATATGGCCCTTAAAATATTTCTCTAATCTCTCTAAATGGAACTATAGGATCTCTCTCTAATTTTAGGCTATGTGGGGAGTGGGGCTAAGTTGGGCGTTTTTCTTTGAAGGAGTAGCCTTCTATTTATAAGCTTCAAGGGTTGCCTTGAAGCACCTCTTCAAACTGTATCCAGGTTCAATGAATCTTCTAGAAGGTGTGTCTGGCGCCTAGACGCCGGAATCTAGCACCTAGGCGCCAGGCTCCTGTCGGCATATTTTAGGTTATGTGTTTTATTTTGAAAAGGGAGTTGCCTACAGAAATTGTCGGCGAATTTTAATTTAATTTAAATAAATAATTTGAAAAGTAGTATTTGATTTTGAAAATAATTTTAAATTTGAAAATTTTAAGATATGAAATCAAACTGATCTCACATCCCGAATAGTTTATATAAACGAGCGCCGCACCACAAACCGTGTATCTATCCCGAAGAATAGACACACTTTGCTTGATAATAGGGCTCGATTAAATAAACTAGAAAGGTTTGTGACATCCGTTTGGTTCGCGAACCAATTTTATAAGCCGACAAATTCCCCTGCTTAATATGAAACTATTAAACGGGGTTTATATTACCCAGGTTCTTAAAGTTCCACTATAACGGCAAGCCCCTATAGTTAATTACATCTTAAGTGACGGGAATCACCTAAGAAAACTCTCGATAATAATCGATAATTCTTCTCTCGAGAATTTCGAAAGTTTAAGTTTTCAAAAGGATTGAATTTTGGAAATTTCAATAGGGAATGGATCAAATTTAGAACATTTTTATTTTGGGAATTCAAAGGAAGAAAAGTAGAAGAGATCACGGATTCGAAGCGGACTTCGGTAATCTCCCGACTATCCTATTATTTGGCTTGGATTTAGGAAAGTCCTAATGTTTATTTAATGTTTTAATCTTGCCAATTTAGTTAATTAGGGCTTATATTTATATGATAGAATCATACAAATTGCCTAGAAGATATGAGGGTTTATGTCGTATCGGACGACTACCTCGGAATCCTAAGACCGGTTAGGGCTTAATTTGCAATGCAGATGCCTAACGAAGAGTTGAGGATTTATGTTGCACTAGGCAGACTACCTCGAAGTCCTATGGCTTTGTTATTTAATTCTAGGAAAGTTTTGTTGATGTAGGTTCAAGTTTTCGTCGACGACGATGGCCGTGCCTTGCCCACCATGCTCCGAGCTCCTTGTTGTTGCGGAGGTTTAGTTTTAGAAATCATAAATCAAGAGATGAGAGAAGTGTTCTGGTTTAGAGAAGTTTTAATTTCCAAGTGTTTTTTGTGTTTTAATTAAAACAAATCTTAAAGTTGATTATAACGACACCGGTTAAGATCCCACGGTTCCATCCTTCCGGCATCATTATTTTTATCGGATTCACTTAGTCCAGATGAATTTGCTAAACTCAATTGAATGAGTTCCACACTTTCATTTAGACCGTGGGAAATCCCGTTAGCAACACGTAGGTTACATCATCCGAGATATTCCCGATCATCCAACAAGACATTTTAATTTAGTTGTAATTGTAGTTTTGTGTTACGTTTGTGATTAAATTTTGAGTTGTTTTATATTTTGAAATGTTGATGGAGGTGAATTTTATCTTGTAGTGTCTTTTATTTTAATTTTGGGTTTCAGTTTTGGTTTCGTCCTAAAGGTGTAGGTTTTCATGCAAGCTGTTGTTTATCATGCAAGAAAAGTAAGTGCGATGCGATTAAATAAATTTCAGTAAAATAAATTGCAATAAAATAAAAGCGTACCTGGAGGGTCTTCCCGTCATCCCAAGCTGCACTTAAAATACAATTTAGAGCATTTAAGCATTCATAGCAATTTCCTGAGTAAAGCTAAGGGAAAGGGTTATGGTTTTCTACCAAATTCCTAATCCTATAGCTAGTCATTTCCTATGACGTCTAGGTTCTTTGTGTTTTTGGTTTGAAGACGATTTTCTTCATCGAAAGAACAACTAAGTTCGATTGTTCTAATAAATATCCTATCATATTGAGGAAGTGCTTAAGAAGAATCTTAAACATCTTTTCAATATTCTTAGGATTGTTTTAAGTCCAAATGAATTTAATTGTGTAAGTGAATCGATCGTCCGAGGTTTTCGATTTTTTGTTAACTTGCTCAGTGAACTAGGACATTTGAATATCCTATAAGTGAAGTAACATTTCATTTTATATTCTGTTTAGGAGTTATGATAACTAAAGCTCTTGAGGGTAAATTGGTGTTCGAATGGTTTGTGATTCAAATTTAAGTTCAAATTAATGATTTAAGTTTGGAATAGTGTTCAAGTTATCTTAGATTTATTTTTGAGTTCTTTATGTCTTAGGTGATGTTATTTAATTCAACTTAATTTAATTTAATTTAATTTTTAATTTAATTTAATTTAATTCAATTTAATTCAATTTAGTTTGATTTGATTTAATTTAATTCAATTTAGTTTGATTTGATTTAATTTTTAATTTAATTTAATTTAATTTAATTTAATTTAATTTAATTTAATTTAATTTAATTTATTTAATTTAATTTAATTTATTTATTTAATTTAATTTAATTTAATTTAATTTAATTTTATTTATTTAATTTAATTTATTTAATTCATTTAATTTAATTTAATTTGTTTATTTAATTTAATTTAATTTAATTTAATTTAATTCAACTTTTGATCTTAATTTAATTTAATTTAATTTTAATTTGATTTACTTAATTTAATTTAATTTTTAATTTAATTCAATTTAATTTTAATTGAAATTTTTGAAAGAGTTTAATGATTTAATTTTAGTTTAATGATTAAGTCTTTTAATATTTTAAATTTGAGTTATCATTTTAATTAAGAGTTGAATATTAATGAGATGATTAATTTAGGGATTTTTAAATTAAAGAATAAACCTCTTCCTAATAATATCCCTATTTTAATAATTCCAATTTTATTATTCTTCCAAATTCAATTAATTATTTAATTAAAGTTTAATCATTTTAAATTGCTTAATGAGTTTCTACCCTTTAATTATTAAATTTCAATTATTCAAATCAGATTAGGATCAAATATTTTACTTGTTAATTTTTATTAAACCTAAAGTTTTAATTAAGGGTTAAAATTTTAATTACCATTTTGCCCTTTAAGCCTAATAATTTCATAACTCACTAAATTGAACTCAAATGAACTTGAAATTTTTATGTGACTTCATTTATGTGTCAATAAAGACATGAGAGGAGAAAATGTGATTTTCCTGTATTTAATTTATTTATATAATTATTTTTTGTAGAAAATAGAAATTTCCAAGGAAAATTCAATAATATGACCAAGGGAAAGTTTCTATCCTTAAGAAAATTAGGGGACATTCCTAATGACCAGAGGACCTCTTGGACCAAATTTTGTAATTTTTTGAATTATATTTTATTTATTAGAATTATTCTAAGTTCTGGAGTATTAATTAATTTAAAAATAAAATAAATGTTGAAAAATAAATTTTATAATTTTTAAAATTCTCTCTGATATCAAGGATTCCAGAGAACCAAACTTTACAATTTTCTGATTTTTCTTTGATTTATTATAATTATTTTGGTGAAAATGCTAGAAAATACATTTTTTTAATTTTAAAATTACTCTAGAGCTTTAAAAATTAATATCTCACCTAGGAAAAATATGGGACTTGTTCCTAAGTGATTGAAATTCAAAATATGACATTTTGGTGAATTTTATTATTTTTGTGATTTTTATATTTTTTTAATTATTAAAAATATTAAAATAATATTAAAAATCAACTTTTTTAGAAAATTGAAATTTTAATTTTCCTAAACTCCCTGATATCAGAGAGACTCCAAAACCAATTTGGTGAATTTTTGAAAGATATTTTGAAAGTTATGAATTTTTAAAATTTAAAATGACTAAGTGGCTTAATTAACCCAATTAGTGGGGCTAACCAAGTCCAATTGACCTCAAATTTTTATGATGGGTTCCTCTGATCCTAAAGGTCAGTGAAGAATTGATTTCAAGTCAATTTGATCTATGGTTAACTCTAATTAATTAGAAACCTATTTTGGGTGTTTAAGCCGATTAGGGTTAATCTAAGTGAATTAACTCAAATCCTATTTTTCCTAGGGTTCTCCGGTCATAAGGAACATCACCAAATTTTCCTAGAATTTATTTCACAACATGCTAATTTTTGAAATTAAAATACTTAAAGCAGCAACATGCATTTGAAAAATCAATAACTTTTCACAGAGATGGCCTCCGACCTTGGAAAATTCGGGGAATGTCCCTAAGTTCAGAGGCTTCAAAAGCCCTATAGTCTCATGCCATGGTGAATTGTATACATGCATGGAGAATTAAAACAATGCAGGGAGTAAATAATTAATTAAAAATAAAATACTTGGACAAAATTAATTAATTTCTTTTCCACATTATTCTCCTCCGTTCACTGAGCAAGAGGTATTTTTATTTTATTTTTGTGATTTTTCTACACAAAGTTATGAATTTTTAAAGTTCGGGAATTAAATAAATAGAAAATATCCCTATTTATCTACTTAAGTGACGCGGCGCCGCGTCAACCTTGACGTCTCCGAAGGCACACGCGTCACGATTCCATTCGACGCCGCCATCCGCGTCGGCGCTCCGGGACCCGTCGTATCGCTCCGTCTTCTCATCCGGCGCGATCCCGGCCGTCCGTGCGCGCGTGTATTAAATGGACGGCATCCGTTCATCGTCCATGAGCTGGTGTGATCCCGTGACCGTCCACACTCCAACCCTAAGAACTCACTCGATTCTCGATGGATTTTCGTGTTCTTATGCTCTATGGATTCGTCTTGAAGAGACGAACACATCCATACGGTAAACATGCATTGAAATTAAGGCATTTGAAATGGAGAATCTCCGGAAGCTCGGGATGAAGAATTAGCTCATACCTTTGCTCGGAGAAGTGTGGCTTCGATGCGAGAGTTGCTTGCACCTTCGATTGGGTCCTAGCAAGCTCCGGATGAAGTCTCCTGGTCCAGTGAATTGTCTAGAGTTGGACTTCGACCACGGCCGATCACAAAGCTTGGAGGGCGGAGCAATCGGGTGACTCGGAGATGGGGCTTTTCTTGGTGGACACCTTCCCTGGTACGGTGAAGGTGTAGAGACAATCAATTTGGGGATTGACTCAGCTGTGGAGGAGTGTCCTGGTTTTGGGCTTGGATTTCGACTACGAAATTGAGCTCGCAGAGAAGAAATGGCGGGGGATCTCACTGGGGATCAAGTGCTCTGTGTATGAGGAGGGGTCTGGAACAATTTTGGCAGAGTTTTGGCAAGGTTTTTGCAACTCTCCTTTCATGGCCGTGAGGGGGTGGTGTTTAAATAGGCATGGCTGGAGGCTCTCCCAGGGGGGTTTAATGGTTGGGATCAGTGCTTAGGTCGAGGGAAGAACAGCCATGCTATCCATTTGGGTTGGGACAAGTCGGCAATGGAGAATTCCAATGTTGGCTCATATGTGAGCTTTCGGCCATGGTGTTTTCCGGCGACCGGGGTGGTCGGCCGGCAGGCATGGGTCACCCTCGGGGTCGGGTGGGTCGGGGCTTGATGTTTGTGAAGGCGATTGGTGGCTGCCATGTGTAAAGTGGTTGAATCGAAATGGAATGGGGAAGGGGTCATTTTGGCTTCAATTTGGTCAACCCATTGGTTTGGGTTGGGTGCACCTCCCCATGGCCTGATTTTGGGCTGAGAGGATCGGTTGGGTCGACTGCTATGGAGTGGTGAAGTCTCCATCCATGGTGAGGTGGCTAGGCATGGTTTAGTGTGTGACATGCTTAAGGTAAAAAAGGTTAAAGGAGGTTTAAGAAAGAACCCCCTCTTCTTGCCATAAATGGACTAATGACAAGTCAAAGCCCTCATGGCTTCATGTGGCTTGAGAATGGCTTGTTCATGGCTCCATTTGGCTTAGGAAAAGGTTGGGTCGATTTCATAAAAATGGGTTTTAAGAATTTTGGATATTTTGGTGTGAATTTGTATGGGGCTTGATTTGGAATTGTTTGATGATGGAATTATAACTTAGGGAATGGCTTTGATTAAATGGATGACAAATGGAAATGTCATGTGGGCTTTAGGGCCAAATTTGGGCTTTTATGTTTGGTGGAAATGGGCTTTTAGGGAGGTTTAGGGAAGTGGGCTTTTAAATTTAAAATGGATTTTGGGATGAGATTTTGGTAAAGGCTTGGGCCAAATAATTGTTGAGCTTGGTTTAGGGATGCTTCATGAGTGATTTAAAACAAGTTTGAGGTGATTTGGGTTTGAATTGGTTTGAATTTGGGTTTAATTGGCAAGTGAGCCTATGTAGGTCAAATTGGGCTAACTTGGGCCAATGTTGGGCTAGGGTTGAAATTGATGTAAAATAAATGTTGAGAAATATTTATGGGAGTGTTTCAAAGAGGTTTTGGCTTTGGTTAGGTTTTGATTTTAGGATTTGGGCTCATTTGGGCTAGGTTTAGGTTTAGGTCGAAATTGGGCTTTTTGATTTTGGGTTGAATTTGAGTGGGGTTTGGGTCTAAATTTTGGGCAAATCATGCTAGTTTTTTGTTTATGGGGATGTCAAGGAAGGTTTAGAAAAGATTTGGGGTTAATTGGAGTTGAATTGGGTGAGTTTGGGTTAGGTTTTGGGTCATAGGTCCAAATTGGGCTTTAAGGCCAAAAGTGAAATTGGATCCCAATGCCAATCAAATTGGGCTTGTATTTGGTCTAGATTGGTGTTGGGGATGTTGAATTGAAGTTTAGAATTGAATTGGACCAAAATTGGGGTCAATTGGGTAGATTTGGTTTGACATTGGGTTTACTTTGGGTTAAAATGGGTCAAATTGGGGGTTTTGATAAAAGTGGGGTAAATTGACAAAATTGGCCCATGGTGTAGTTGAACAAAATGCAATTGGGAATATTTGGGATTTTCTGGAATTTTCTGGGAATTTTCTGAATTTTTGGATTTTTGGGTCAAAAGGGGTATTTTGGGTATTTGGAAGGTATTGGGGGGTATTTTTGGAATTTTTGGCATTTTTGGTTATGGATGATCAATTTAAGTGATGTGGAAATGTTTGAGATTGATTTTGGAGAAATTTGGGTGATTTGGAAATTTTTGAGAAATTTGGGCTATTCAGGGCTTTGGGTAGGTTGGCGGGTGTTGGGTCCCGGGGTCAAAAATTGAAAATTTGGAAAATTGAAGATTGGGTGGATGTAAGTGAAATGAAATCATTTTTGTTGAGCCATGAAGCCATATCAAGCCCACACGAGCCATGAAGGGACTCATTTTGAGGCATTCACCATGTTGTTCCTAACCCTCTTAGCCAAGGGCTTAGGGGTTAAGGACCATCCATGTGAATCACCTACATGAGTCAGGAGGTCAAGTCAGGTATGGGTGTGTTTTTAGGAGGTGTGTGAAAGTGTAGTGTGTAGGTGTAGTGTGTGTGCAAGTCAACCCTTCACCAGACCAGGCCACCAGGGCAGTCCTAAGGCCAAAGAGTCCTATAGGAACTCATCCTTTAAACTTCCACATTTGATTTCAACCCTCCAGGTGATTAGGGGTCTACAACCAAGTTTGTGGAGTTTGCGGGGAGTTAAGAAGTGGTTTGAATTTCTAAGTGGTGGATCCCAATTCTAGTCCTCTAAGATAGTCAAAGGAAAAGCCTAAGGCTAGATCCTAAGTACTAAAGAGAAGAAGAGAAGACCTCATCAAAAATGAGGTCAACAGCTCCGCGTCCAGTTCTTCGCACCTCTTCACTTTGGATCGCACCTCTTCGCGATCCTAACAGTTTCTATGCGTCCAAATACAATGTATCACATGTCCTATAATCCAGGAATAACTATCAATCTTCTAGATGGTCCAATAACCGCTCACACTGTCAAAATAACCATCCAAAAGTTGTCAAAAATCTTACAAAATTCTGTATCGAACCGGTGCTTAGGCGCCGGATTCTGGCGCCTAGGCGCCAGGCCAATTATTTTGATAATTTTGCATTTTAGCTCCATTTTTGCTCCTTTTTGCTCCTTTTTCATCTTTTTTTCTTTCTTGAACATTTTTGCATCACCTACATCCAAAACACAAAAATACCTTTCATTAAAGCATAATATCCTTAAGAATTTGATAAAAATCAAGACATAAAAATAGGTATTTTTTTATGGATCAAAATCTCCCAAACGTAAACGTTACTTGTCCTCAAGTAACCCTTTTTACTATATAAAATGTATAACAACTGGAATAAAAGGTAAATATTTAAGATTTCTTATAATTTTTTATTTTATAAAGGCTTTAGTAAATCATTAACGGGATTTTACTAATTAAGTTTAATTTTAAGAATTTAAAGAATATTTAACTTCCAAATCATAAGATTTCAAAAATTTTTTTCATTCACTTCGAAAATAATTGTATTTTATTATATTAAGATCACATAAATTATTTACAAGAAAAAGATCTTCATGAAAATCTTTTCTAATAAAGATTCATCCATAAAAAATAAGTAAAATATGTAATCAGTTTTTTTTCTTATAAGCTAATTCAAGTGAAACCAATTTTTGATTAGGCATCTCCTCAAGCTTCTCCTCTCTCTTTTTTTATATTTTTTTTATAAAGAGGATTACTATATCTGGATAGCCTGTTAATGGTTTTGAACTTCGCTATCCTTAACTTATATTTTCAAACTTATACATTTTCACTTAATTACTATAACATGAATAGATTTCAAAAAGAATTTCAATCTTTTCTTTTTCAAGTTATAATTTTTGTTTTCTTAATACTTCTAAAATTCAATTATTTCTACTATGAATAGAAAGTTTTCTT
Source organism: Papilionanthe hookeriana x Papilionanthe teres (assembly GCA_022702705.1). NCBI lineage: Eukaryota > Viridiplantae > Streptophyta > Magnoliopsida > Asparagales > Orchidaceae > Papilionanthe > Papilionanthe hookeriana x Papilionanthe teres. The sequence continues at coordinate 75,688,925 of CM040423.1, forward strand.
AATCTTACTCTTCTTTAAGTTTGATAATTCTATTCTTAAAATCAATCAAAGTTATTAAAATTTTGGTTAAGTCTACTAAAATATTTATTATTTCAAAAATTTAAATGATCTTAAATAGATTCATTCCTATGTTATGTTAATATATTTTTTTAGAAAATATTAGTTCATTAAGGACAAATAAAATTTAAATTTACATGTATTTTCCCTTTCCCCAAACTTAAGCTTTGGTATATCATGAGAGAAAACAGTCTAAAAAAGAAAAGTTTACTTCTACACATACTTTTTATGAATATTACTGAAATAACGAAGCATATATAAAAGTAAGCAGGCTCATATATATATATTATATATCAATAGCTGAATTAAATGACTATACTACTCAATGTAACAGAAACAGAACAACATTACTAACTAATAAGAATACTAAACAGTAGACTGAAACAGAAATAAACATTAATTCATCCAAATTTTAGTCTTCAACACAATACAATAAATATCTAAAACAGTCTCAACATCAAACAATCCACATTAAGTTTCATAAACAAATCTACACTAACAAACAACAAACAACAAACAACCAACAGTACTAGCAAACAAGAAATAAACTAACAACAGAATTAAGATATCTCTGAGGTAAATCAAGCTACTAATCACTATCTGTAGCTTTGTCATCGTCATCACCAAAAGAAAACTCCACATCCTTTAGATCAACATACGGTGTAAATCTAGGACAGGTAGGAAACTGAATATCATGCTCACCTTTGAAGAATCTCACTAAAGACTCTGAATACTCAGCATCATAATCACTTTTCCTTTGGGTATAATCAAATAGATGATCAATCTTCTTATCTATAGTATCTACTCTGCAGTGAGTTAGAAATAACTCATTTTGCTGCTCCAGAAATTGATCATGCATCGATTCCCAAAAACTAGATGGTGGCTCAGCAGTAGAAGTAGAAGGTCTAGAAGTAGAAGCTCTACCTGGAGTAGGTATAGAAGTAGAAGGACCAGTAGATCTCTTCCCTCGAAGACGATCATAAATGCTAACACTCTCCTGCCTAATTGGCTTCATAGTCTTCAACTTCTCCTCTGATATATCAGCGAAACTCCATTGCTCATGCATAAAGAATGAATCAAGGATGGGAATCCTAATCCCACGAAGTGCTCGGATCTAGCAATCGATTCCATCGACTCATAAATAATCCGCCAACATCTATCGGCTTCCTCTCCCGAATGCGGTAGTTCGGGATAGCTCGATCTCTGGTAACTTCGCTCAGGTGGTTGGAAGGTAGAAGTCTAGCAGAAATAAAATAATGCCATGCCTTTGAAATAACATTTAGCTTAGAAGATTTGAAGTTTACCCATTTGTCGTTCCGGATCTTCCAAGTTCCAGTGCCATCAGTCAGATATGCAATAATCATCTCAAGATCTCCCTCAAATGGAGATAAACCAGAATAGTAGCACTCGATGGTAGGTGGCAGGTCGTAGAAAATATGGATCCGTTCCGGAGTAAATCCTACTCCGACACTTCTAACGAAGACTTTGTAGTCTTCCGCATCCAAAAAGTTGGCATAAAACTCGCGTACAATAGAAATAACGGCAACAGCAGTGAAATAACAGAATCGTTGCCAGTTGTGTGCAACGATCGTGTTCTCGATCATTTCACCAGGATTATAAAAACTGCGTTCTGAGATAATTTTTTTTGACGTCGCAAATTCGTGATAACGAAAATGCACTGCCGCAGTCGAAAACATGCTGCTGTCGAAATTTTCTCGTGCCTTTCCTCGCTTAGATTTTGGTGCCATCTAAAAGTGAAATAAAACACAAATAAATTAAGGAATCAAAGATTTAAACTCTTTTTAAGCTTGAGAAACTTAAAATGAGTTTAAGAATCCATGGAGAAACTCTAAAAATCAAAATTTTTCTCAAAATTTTGGTTTTTAGCAAAAATAGGAAAAACTATGGTAAGAATAAAAAATAAATGGATTAGAAGGTAGATCTAACCTCGAGATAAAGAAATCAAGTGATTTCGGGCTAAAAAACTTGATGTTTTGACCTCAAAACGGATCTAAAGGGCGGGTTTTCGTGAAAATGAGGAAGGGGATGAAGCTTAGGCGTCAACCATGGCTAATGGGGTTTAAGTGCTAATTTTCGGTAAGCAGGCCGAACCGGCGCCTAGGCGCCAGACTCGCCTTTCACAAAAATCACTTAAAAAATTTTATTTTCCACCAAAACTCATAAATTCAACTTCCAATTACTCATATTAGAGAGTGCTTCGGTTTTCAACTTCCAAAATATTTTTCAAAAATTTTTAAAAATTAAAAATTAAATCCACCAATTAAACAGAAGGTTTAAATCAAACTCTTCTAATTCCATTCATAATCTTCAATTTTGGCTCAATACAATACATATAAGTATAGTAATATGATTCAAGTCTTAACAAACAATCAAACTACACAATTTCAAAGCAAGTACAACACACATTGAACAATAAATCAAACACTCCAACAATACAATCGATTTACTAAATCGATACAACGACACACTAATAAAAGTTTAGATCACACCACAATAACTATCTAATCTTCGAATTTGAAATTTCCATTCTCATCACAATTAAGATTACACGGCCTACTTGGGAAGAATATTAACGCTCTCGGAAAATCCGTAGCCGTTTTCTCGTCGATCCATTTGCTCTTCGCATACATCTCCACTTGAGCATCTTGATAAGCCGCTAAATGATCAAATTGAAGGTTCGCCTGCCATTCCAGATGTTCAAATTGATGATACATCTCCAGGAGGTGATCTCCAATACTTTTGAATTCTGCTTCAAACTTATCTAGACGACTTGAAATTTTCTCCAAACTTACAGCGATAAAACCATTAAAGTAGGGTTGAGGATCCTTTGAACCTTTGTCTCTAGCCTCTTCTCCAAGATTTCTTCTCTCCATTTCTTCAAAAATCCTCTCTAATCTCTCAAGAATGAAGTGTCTAGGTCGTAGTTTTGGTTGTTTAGGGATTGGGGACAAAGATGGGGTGATTTAAAGGAAAAAATGGTGTGAAAAACTGAAAATTTTCGGTTTTACACGATCCAGTAACTGTGGCGCGTAGGCGCCAAATCTGGTGCCTAGGCACCGGACCCATCGATACACAGTTTATTCTGGTACGTAGGCACCGAATTCTGGCGCCTAGGCGCCTGAACCATGTTCGACTCTGTTTCGCCTATCGTCAAATTTCAAAGTTTCGCTCTCTAAAATAGGTAAATTAGAATGGTAAGATCAATATAGACTTAGTAACACAAATTATAAACAATCATTATGAAGGCTAACTTGATCTCCTTTTTACTCACATATGAAATGGAGTGATCCAACGTCCAAACTTATATACTTCGAGATAATTTTTAGCTTAAGTCAATGAAGACTTGTCAGCATCCAATTTTCTAAAGTTACATAAAATTAGTTAAGACCAAGGCATAACCTTACATTGAAAAGGTAAAAATACACAAAAAATAACTATGGGTTACCTCCCACAAAGCACTTGGTTTAACGTCGTCAGCCCGACCTAAATCAGTCTTTAATCAGGTTGACTTAACTCGTAAGCCTCTTTATAAATCATTTTAATGTCTAAGGCTTCAGTCTTAATCCGTTAACTTTAAATATTTTCCTATTTTGGGGTCTTTAATATCCACAGCTCCATAATGGTATACTTTCTCAATTATATAAGGTCCTATCCATTTAGATCTTAATTTTCCAGGAAAAAGTCTTAAACGAGTATTAAATAATAATACTTCTTGTCCAGGCTCGAATATTTTTCTTGAAATCTTTTTATCATGTAATATCTTCATTTTCTCTTTATAAATTTTTGCATTTTCATATGATTCATTTCTTATTTCATCCATCTCATTTAATTGAAATAATTATTTTTCTCCTGCAGTATTCAAATCAAAATTAAACTCCTTTATCGCCCGATAAGCTTTATGTTCAAGTTCAACAGGTAAGTGACAATGTTTACCATAAATTAACCGGTAAGGTGACATTCCGATTGGTGTCTTATAAGCTGTTCTATAAGCCCATAATGCGGAATCAAGTCTATCAACCCAATCGGTTTTTTAGGATTAACGAGTCTTCTCTAAAATTCTTTTAATTTCTTTGTTTGATACTTCGGCCATTCCACTTGTTTGAGGGTGATACGCGAGTTGTAATTCGTGTTTGATTCCAAATTTTTCCGAGTAATGATTGAATTCCTAAATTTCGAAATGACTTCCACCATCCGTGATAATTACCTTAGGCATTCCAAATCTTGAAAAAATCATTTTCTTTAAAAATTTTGAAACACTTTTGGAATCACGAGTTAGGTAAAGCTACGAGCTTCAATACACTTTGAAACATAATCAATCGCTAATAAAATATAAATCTTTCCCAGATGATGGTACAAATGGTCCCATAAAGTCTAAACCCCATATATCAAAAATTTCAACTTCCAATATATAGTTTAAAGGCATTTCATCTTTTCTAGATATATTTCCTATCCTTTGACATCGATCACATGTTTTCACATAATGTCTCACATCTTTAAACAAGGTAGGCCAATAAAATCCTGAATTTAAAATTTTAAATGCAGTTTTATCTACTCCAAAGTGTCCTCCAAAATCGGAATCATGACATTTTTGAATAATAGCAAAAGTTTCTTCATAAGGTACACATCTTCGAATTACAGAATCTCTTCCTAATTTAAATAAATCAGGATCTTCCCAAATATAAGATTTAGCATCATTTTTAAATTTCTTAATATATTTTTTATTCAATCCATAAGGTAGAATATTGCTAACTAAATAGTTAACTATATCCGCATACCAAGGTGTTTGGCATCCTTGAATAACATATAAATGTTCATCAGGAAATTTCTCATTTATATTTTTCTCAGTAATAACATCATTCTTAATTCTAGATAAATGATCAGAAATTTGGTTATCAGTTCCTTTTCTATCCACTATTTGAAAATCAAATTCTTGTAGAAGTAAAACCCATCTTATCAGTCTAGGCTTAGCATCTTTTTATGACATTAAATATTTAATAGTGGAATGATCAGTATGAACTATGCATTTGGTACCAAGAAGATAAGGTCTAAATTTATCAAAGGCATAGACTATAGCTAAATGCTCTTTCTCAGTAGTAGTGTAATTTCTTTGAGTTTCAGTAAGAGTTTTACTAGCATAATATATAACTTTGAAAATCTTCTCATATCTTTGTCCCACTACAACTCCAATTGCAAAATCACTTGCATCACACATTAATTCAAATGGTTTATTCCAATTTGGTGCAATAATTATAGGTAGAGTTATTAATTTTTCTTTTAAAATATTAAAAACATTAATACAGTCTTCATTAAATTCAAATTTAGATTCTTTTTCCAATAAATGACAAAGAGGTTTAGCAATTTTAGAAAAATTCTTTATATATCTTCTATAAAATCCAACATGTCCCAGAAAACTTCTCACATCGGTAACAGTAGTAGGTTGTTGCAGTTCAACAATAATTTTCACTTTTGCTTGATCAACTTCCATCCCTTTTTGTGAAATTTTGTGACCAAGTACAATGCCTTCTGTGACCATAAATTGACACTTTTCCCAGTTCAGAACTAAATTTGTTTCTTCACATCTTTTCAGAACTTTGGAAATATTTCCAAACAAGATTCAAAAGAAGTTCCAAAGGCTGAAAAATCATCCATAAATATTTCAATTCCTCTATCAATCAAATCACAAAATATTGACATCATACATCTTTGAAAAGTTGCAGGTGCATTACATAAACCGAAAGGCATTCTTCTAAACGCAAATATTCCATAAGGACTTGTAAATGTTGTTTTCTCTTGGTACTCAGGAGCGACAGGCAATTTATGATAACCAGAATATCCATCCAAAAATTAGAAATATGAGTGTCCAGCTAATTTATCAAGCATTGGCTCCAAGAAAGGTAAAGGACAATGATCCTTTCTAGTGGCATCATTTAATTTCCGATAATCAATGCAAATTCGCCAACCAGTAACTTTTCTTATAGGAATTAGTTCATTTTTATCATTGACAATGACAGTTACTCCTCCTTTCTTTGGAACACAATGAAAAGGACTTACCCATTGGCTATCAGAAATAGGATAAATAATTCCAGCATCTAACCATTTTAAAATTTCTTTTTTAACAACCTCTTTCATGATAGGATTTAATTTTCCTTGAGGTTCAATAGTAGGTTTAAAATCTTCTTCCATTAAAATTCTATGCATACAAATTAAAGGGCTTATTTCTCTTATATCAGCAATAGTCCAACCAAAAGCTTTCTTATAATTCTTTAACACTCCTATTAATTTTTCTTCTTGTTCTAAACTTAGTTTAGAAGAAATAATAACGAGTAAAGTAAATGAATTTCCAAGAAAAGCATCCTTTAAATGTGCGAGTAACATTTTTAATTCCGAGTTCGGGGCTTTTTTAATTGAGGGTAAAAGTATATCATTTTGTGTTATGTCCAAAATTTCCCAGTTATCTTTAATATAATGAGTTTCTTTATATAATTCTTCTTCTTTTAGTTCTTCATTTTCGTCAGTTAATAAATCAATTTTTTCTTCAGAAATGACTTTACATCTTTCTTGATAATGTTTTTCAATTATAAAATCAATAATATCCATTCGATAGCTTTTTTCTTTATCAGGGTATTTCATTGATTTAAGAACATTGAATTTAATCTCTTGATCATTAACTCTCATGGTTAATTCTCCTTTTTGCACATCAATCATAGCTCGTCCAGTAGCTAGAAAAGGTCTTCCTAAAATAAATGGTATTTCTTTATCTTCTTCCATATCAAGTACAATGAATTCCACAGAGAAAATAAATTTATCCACTTTAACAAGAACATCCTCTATAACTCCTTTAGGGTAGGTGATAGATCTATCAGCTAACTGAAGGGTTATAGTGGTGGGAGTAATCTCTCCTAAATTCAACATTCAAAAAATAGAAAATGGCATGAGATTAATACTTGCTCCTAAATCACATAAAGCTTTTCCCCAAAATTTTTCTCCAATAGCACAAGGTATAGTAAAACTTCCAGGATCTTTAAGTTTCTGAGGTAATTTCTTTTGAATTATTGCACTACATTCTTCACTTAATGCAACAGTTTAAAAAGCTTCAAATTTTCGTTTTTTACTTAAAATGTCCTTAATAAATTTTGCATAAGGTGTCATCTGTTCCAAAGCTTCAGCAAAAGGTATGTTAATGGTAAGTTTCTTAAAAATTTCAAAGAACTTAGAAAATTGATGATCAAGCTTCTGTTGTTTTAGTCTTTGAGGAAAAGGTGGTGGTGGTTTTTCAACTTCCACATTAATAGGAATAACAATCGATCTTGACTAGGAGAAGGAGTTTCTTTAGGTTTTTCAATCTCTTCAACCTCAATCTCATTTTCAATTTCATTCTGCATTCTTTCTTTTAATTCCTTTCCACTTCTAAGTTGCACAGCTTTAACATGTTCATGTTCTTTTCCAGTTTCTTTTAGATTGATTTTAACTTTACTAAGAAGTGTTCCTGGAGGTCAGTGATTAATTAAATTAGCGATTTGTCCCATTTGATTCTCAATATTACGAATAGCAGTGTTTTGATTTTGTAATTGATTACTCATTTGTAAAATTAATTCTTCTATAGATAACTTTTTCTGTTGATTATTAAATCCAGGTGGTTTATAGTTTGAATTTACTTGATTGTTCCAATTTCCAGTTGGATGAGATTGATTATTTCCCCATTGTTGTTGTGCATTTTTCCAATTAAAATTAGGGTGATTTTTCCATCCAGGATTATAATAATTGGAATAAGGGTTATTTTTACTAGCAATAGCTTGTAAAGTTTCAATAGTTTGAGAATCTTCATTATTAGCAGAGTTGTTATGTGATATATTGATAGCAAAATTATCTAATTTCTTAGATATTGCAGCTACTTGTGAAGCTAAGATAGAAAAGGCTTCGTTATCATGAATACTTGCCATTCTTTTAGGATTAATCCTTTCAGAAGGCCATTGAAAATTATTGTTAGCCATTTCTTCAATTAAAGCATAAGCTTTTTCAAATGATTTAGCCATTAAAGATCCTCCAGCAGCAGCATCAATAATTGATTTAAGTGATCCAATAAGTTCGTTATAAAATGTTTGAATAATTAACTAATCAGGTAAAGCATGATGAGGACATTTTCTTAATAGTTCTTTAAATCTTTCCTAAGTTTTATAAATTGTCTCCCCGTCAAATTGACTAAATGAAGTAATATAATTTCTTAATTTAGCAGTTTTAGAAGGAGGAGAATATTTAGCAAGGAATTTTTGTGTCATTTCAGCCCATGTTTTAATAAAACCTGTTGCTAATGAGTTCAACCACATCTTTGCTTTATCTCTTAAATAAAGAGGAAAGAGTCTAAGTCTAATAGCTTCATCAGAAATATTGTTATATTTAAAGGTAGCACAAAGTTCTAAAAAAATAGAAAGGTGTAAATTTGGATCCTCATTTGGTGTTCCCCCAAATTGATTATTTTGAACCATTTGAATAATAGACGGTTTAAGCTCAAAAGAATTAGCATCTACAGTAGGTATTTGAATACTACTATGAAGTTCATCAATCGTAGGTTTAGCATAATCCCTTATCGGTTTGTAAACATTTTGTTCATTAATTTCAATTAGATTTTGTAAATTATTATGTAAATTAGCCATCTCTTGATATTGTTGAATTTGTTTTCCTTTTTTAATTCTTCTAATAGTTCTTTCTAATTCAGAATCTAAAGGTAATAATCCTTCAGATCCAGAACTACGCATAAAAAAGTAAATAAAAAGTAATAAAATTATATATATTTTTTATATTTATATTTTTGTTGTTTTTTTTTATTTTATATTTTAGACAATAAAAGAAATAAATAAAATAAAATATTAAAAATCTAAATTCTTTGCCTCCCTGGCAACGGCGCCAAAAACTTGACCCTCGACCCGCAACAATGCACCAAAATACTTGGTTTGCAATCGCCAAATAATGCAGTAATATATGCTATCAAAAAATATGTTATGGTCAATACTTTGACTTAAATAATAATAGCGGCTAGTGTACATAAATATAATTTTATGGAAAATATTTTACACACTAGGGGTACTATGCAAGTATACGTATCGTATCAGGTAATATAGGGCTTTAAATTAAGACCCCAGTATTGATCCCACGAGGAGGATTGTAGATTTTTCTTTTAAATATTTTGATTTTATTTTTATGTATTTCTTTTAAAGTTAAAAAGTTAATATTTAATTTACTAGATGCAGAAATAAAGCAGTAATAAAGTAATGATTGATGAAAATAAAATAAGCAAACAACTTTCTTCCTTTCAATTAATCCAAGATTTTTTAGATAATGTAATATTTGTGGAGAATATAAATTTATGGTA